>JZKD02S0007463.1:119611-158357 GCA_000966675.3 Picea glauca | reverse complement strand
AACGAGGCCCACATGACTTTTGGTGCTTCATCTCCTAGGGTTAGGTTTTTGGATGTCTAGGGTTTTTGACATTCCTGTTTATTGTAAAAGGCCTTCAGAGCCTCATTGTAACCATATTCTTGTGAATGAGTGCAACCGTCACATCTCTTCTCAAAGATAAGCCACCACCATTCCAACAAGCTTGTTGTCCGCTACATTTTACAGTTTCAACTTATTTCCTTATTGAATAGAAAACCAGTTTTACTGTATCTCTGTTATTTTGTGTTAATAATATTTTAATGATATGTATTCATTTCGTTATGCTCATAAAATCCAGATCAATGGTATCAGAGTGGTCTTCTCCTTGTCCTCTTAATGCATGTCCTCAACGAGGTCAGGGTACAAAGAATTGGGTCTCGAGCTTGTTTCTCTTTAGGACAAAATATCTCACACACCCAAGTGACCTCTCATGGAAGGATAAAATAAAGATGACGAAACAGAAGATCCTTTCAAAATGTTGCTTGAGGAATCCCTCATGCAATAGAGGAATGAGATGATGGATAGTTTCATGCAAATCCTTTGGAGGCTACCAATAAGCAACGCATCTTCCTCGAGCGGAGGCGCCGCCCCCTTCAAGGTAAAAATCAACATTGATATTCCTATATTTGAAGGTCAGATAGATGCAGATGTTGTAGAAAAGTTGTTGAATCTACTAGAAAGGTATTTTTTTGTCCATAACTTTTCGAATAGAGATAAGATTACTTTTGTGCTCCACAAATTCGTTCCCCGTGTCAAATATTGGTGGGAAACTTTCTATGAGAAAAAGGAAACAAAGGAACCCTCATTATTTACAGTCATGACCACCTGGGAATCCTTCAGGGATGCTATTAAGGAACAATACTACCCTATCAAAATTTATGACAACTTGTATGCCAAATGGACCAGACTGCACCAAGAAAGAGACCAAGTAGTGCCAGAGTTCACAAATATCTTCCATACCTTGCGCACCAAGTTGGGTATCAAATATTTAGAGATAAATTTGGTGCTCAAGTATCGTGGTACTCTGCATAGATACATCCAAACCAAAATGGAATTTCTGGACATTTCATCCTGGGTGTAGCCTACTGATATGTCATCAAAATCAAGCAGAAGCTCAAACAAAAGACACGAAAAATTGGGCATGGGAACCCCTCACATCAATAGCCAAGAAAGGGTGGCCCCAACCCACAAAACAATGGATAGAGAATATATGGAAAGTATTAGGACAACCAGTCCAAGATGCAAGCAAATAAGGACACCAGAAAGACAAAGAAAGATACTGGGAAGTGGTGCGACGTCCATAATATCCCTTTGCATAACATTGCTGACTGCCGCTCAAAGCAGTCATTGGTGGCCGAAGTGAAATCCTATGAACTAGATGTGGGGTCTGACTCTAAGTCAGAACCAGAAAGGGGAAGACAGATCATTGACATGGAAACTACTGCCACCATTTCTACCACCAAGCTCTAGCCTGGTGAACCAGACAAGCCAGAAGAAGGAGTTCGCCTCTTCCATTCACAAATGTGGGTAAAAGGCACCCCGTTGCACTTCATCATTGATAGTTGTAGCTAGAAGAACCTCATCTCAGTAGAGGTCATCAAGTGGTTGGCTCTGACGAAAAATCTGAACCCACAACCCTACACCATTGGATGGATCCACCAAGGAAGCGATCTCCATGTCAGCTAACAGTGTTGATTGTCGTACGACATCAAACCTTTTAAAGATGAGGTATTGTGTGATGTTTCTCCTCTCGAAGTTTGTAATGTTCTTTTGGGACAACCTTATTTATGGAAACGTCATGTTGTATATGAGTCTAGGCCTTGTAGTGTTATTATTACTTTGAACAATAAATTGTACAGGATACTCGAGGGAGTCCATCCTAGTGATATTTCCTTGATCTCTTCCCAACAATGAAGGAAGGTAATCTCTCATACCGGAAATTTTTTCTTCTTCATGATTCACTCTCAGAGTGAGTGAAAATCGCAGCTACATCTAGGGCCTCCGTGACCAATCTATCCACACAACATAAGCAAGTGGATAAGGTCGTGGAAGAATACTCAGATATCTTCTCCTCTCCTACCGGGGTACCTCTACACTGCCAGGTAAATAATCCCATCGATCTGACCCCAGGTGCACCGCTACCCAATGGGACAATCTACCGCCACTCTCTTTTAGAAAATTAGGAGATCAAGAGGCAGAGCTAAGAACTGATCCACAAGGGGCACATCTTTCCCATCTCATCACCTTGTGGGAGCCCAATTGTGCTGGTTCAGAAAAAAGAGGAGACCTGGTGACTCTACATTGATTACCTGGCTCTGAATAAATTCAAAGTCTGAAACTGGTACCCGATTCCCTGAATTGCCGACCTCCTTGATCAACTCACGGGGGCCAAATACTTTAGTAAGATTGATCTAAATTTTGGCTACCACCAGTTCCCAATAGAATAGATAGATGTATGGAAGACTGCCTTCAAGTCAAAAGAAGGTCTTTTTGAATGACTGGCCATGCACTTTGGTTTGACAAATTCTTCAAAAACTTTTATGAGGATGATGGACGATATCCAACAACCTTTCACCAATAATTTTGTAGTGGTGTATCTAGATGACATCCCCATCTACAACAAGAATTGGGAAGAACACTTGCAGCCTATTCAATAGGTTCTGCACACCCCACAACAACACAAACTATATGCAAACTTGGAAAAATTCTCCTTCGGCTTGGACAGGGTCCATTACATAGGCTACATTGTTGATCAACATGGTATGCATTTGGATCCAACCAAGATCCAGGTCATCCATGACTGGTCAGCCCCAACCACACTCACTGAACTTCGAAGCTTCTTAGACCTCACCAATTTCTATCGTAGGTTTGTGCTGGGATTCTCTCATATTGCATGGGCCCTTAGCCAAGTAACCAGGGGTGGTGGTAAGGAAAAATTTGTGTGGGGCCTTCCCCAACAACAAAAATTCGATGAATTGAAGAATATTTTGTCCTCATCCCTGGTACTTTCATTACCGGACCTGCAACATCCCTTTGAGTTAGAGACAGATGCTTCAAACTATGTTGTGGTCATCATTCTCACTCAACACGGCCACCCTGTGGCATATAATAGTGAGACACTATCAGATATTGTCTGTAAGTACCCTAATTACGACAAAGAAATGTACTCCATTGTGCAAGCCTGCCGCCAATGAAGACATTACATTATTGGGAAGGAGACAATCATCCATTTGATCACAAGCCACTACAATTCATGCAGACCCAAGGAAAATTGTAGAATGACCGCCATCAGAAGTGGTCAAAATACTTACAGCAGTTCCATGTCAACATCAAGTATAAAACAGGAAGTACCAACCAAGTTGCTAATTGCTTCAGTCGACCTCTAGTCGTAACACTCACCACGGTGCTAGAATATTGCAGCCATGAGACCTCTGGATGGCCCCACCTCTATGAGACAGACCCTGAATTCTCCACCACCTACCAAATGTTAGGCGCCAACTCAGTGGTCACTAATTTCCATATTCATGATGGGTTGTTGTGCTATCTAGTCCATCTCTACATTCCATCAAGCAGGCACATGAAGATGATTTGGGAATCTCACTACAGTTGGGTGGCAGGACACTTTGGCATCAAAAAGACAGCGACAGTGCTACAGAAACATTTCTACTACCCGAAACTTCAATAGGATTTCGACAAGTATATGAAGTCCTACACCGCTTGCGCTATTTCCAAACTGACCACTAAGAAACAAGGCATGTAGACCCCTCTATCTACTACTAACAGGCTGTGGGAATCCATATCAATGGACTACATTTCGGGCCTCCCATCCACCAAGAGGGGAAATGACTGTGTTTTTGTGGTTGTTGATTGCTTTTCTAGGATGGTGATTCTAGTTGCCTGCATGAAGAACATCACAGTAGAAACCACTGCCAAGATCTTATTTGAATGAGTATGGGTACATTTTAGGATCCCACAAACCATTATCTTAGACCATCACAGTCGTTTCCTCAACTCATTCTGGTCGAGCCTCTGGTCACTGCTGGATACCAAGCTCACCAAATCCACATCCTTCCACCCCCAGATAAATGGCCAAACTGAGGTCGTCAATCAGATGGTCATACATATCCTGCACATGTACAATTCAAAACACCCCCACACATGAGATGAGAGTATTCCCTATGTCCAACATAGCTACAATTGAGCCCTACATAACTCAACTAGCCACAACCCCTTTCAGGTGGGGTTGAGATTGCAACCATTGGGCCCCATGGATGTTGCACTACCCCTGGCGACCACCTCGACCGAATCATCCCCTGATCCACCAGAAGATGACAAAGCCGCCCAGTTCATTGAGAAGATCCAATACATCCACCAATAGGTTCAGGATATTCTACAGAAGTATAATGCCAAGTACAAGCAGCGCCATGATCAACATCAAGTGCCACATAAGTTTCAGGTGGGACACAAAGTTTGGTTGCATTTGCAAAAAAAATGCTTTACAGGGCCCCATCGGAAGCTTCGCACACTCTATTATGGGTCATACACCATCACCAAGGTTGTGGGTGAAAATGATTTTGAGCTCAACATTCCCCCCTTCCTTGGTCTGCATCCAGTCTTCAACGTGGCTCTCCTTCGACCATAATTCCCACCATTATTGGACACCTCAGAGATAATAGAGGAACTGACATCAAAAGAGCTCAAACCTGACTGCATGCAACAAGAATCCATTGATCAGATTATGGACACACATATCAAGGGCACTCAACAACAAAGGATCCAGCTTTATCAAGTGGTCAAAACAAGGCAACTCTTGCACCAAGGCATGTGTCTCACCCGGGGCCAAATTCAACAGAAATTTCCTCATCTGATGGGGGACCTCAACGCAGTGGAGACCATTTCTTCCTAATGAGGGAGGATTGATCCATTTGGATATTGGTGGCCATCCACCTATTCCACTAGCTCAAAAAACAGTTTTTCACCTTGGCAATTTTTTGGTTGTTTTTTGGGTTCTAAACTTCCGAGGCCATTTTGAGGCCCTAAACGACGTTTTTTGGGGATTTGGGGCCCAAGAGATTATATAAGGCACTTAATATGGCCAGTCAAAAAAATTTCGTCTCGGTTAGACCTTTCCAATGGGCTATCATGCGCCTAAAACGAAGATCATATGTAAAATTTACAACCCTGGGAAGTTGATGTACAAACTTACCCAAACGGGGCCCACATGAATTTTGGCACTTCATCTCCTAGGGTTAGGTTTTTGGATGTCTAGAGTTTTTGACATTCTTGTTTATTGTAAAATGCCTTCAGAGCCTCATTGTAACCATCTTCTTGCAAATGAGCACAGTCGTCACATCTCTTCTCAGAGATAAGCCGCCACCATTCCAATAGGCTTGTTTTCCGCTGCATTTTACAGTTTCAGCTTATTTCCTTATTGAATAGAAAATCAATTTTACTGTATCTCTGTTATTTTGTGTTAACAATATTTTAATAATCTGTGTTCATTTTGTTCTGCTCATAAAATCCGGATCAATGTTCTTTGTTGTCCACCAACATAGTTCCTCAAATACCCTTCAACCCACTTGTTGACGATCTTTGTCTTCCCATCTTTCTGAGGGTGATAGTTGGTTCTGGGTGTCAACTTGGTCCCCACCAATCTAAAAAACTCCCTCTAGAATGTCCCAATAAATCGATTGTCCCTATCATTGATGATGTTCCTCGACAACCCATGAAGTTTGAATACCTCTCTGAAGAATAACTCGACTACCTAAACTGCGATGTACTCTTTTGGTATGGAATAGAAGTGAGAAAACATGGTCAATTTGTCGACCACTACATAGATGCAATCCTTACCCTGGACCTTGGGTAGGCCTGTGATGGATTCCATTGAGATGCTCTCCCATTTCTTCTCTAGAATGGGAAGTGGTTGAAGTAGACCTGCTGGAAGCGTATGCTCTGACTTGTTCTTCTATAAAGTCACACACTCATTGATGTATCGCATAACGTCCTGTTTGAGGCCCTTCCATGAGTACATCTCTTTGATATGCCTGTTGGTTTTGAAAAACCCTCGATGGCCTGCTAGTGGTGAATCATGAAATTTTGCAAGGATCTTCTTCTTGAGCCCTGAATCTGGTACCAAGTAGACTCTATCCTTGTAGAATATAACATACTCAATGACCTTGTACCTATCATCTGAAATATGTCCATCCATAATATCACAAGTGAATTGGTTCTTGGAATATTCCACTAACAAGTGGGATTTCCAATCTCTTGAAATCTCCATCAAAGAACATGTCGCAGGTCTCCTAGATAGCGCGTCAGCCACAATGTTCTTCTTCCCCTTGACGTAATCTATGTTAAAGTCGAATGCCTATACCTTCATCACCCATTTCTATTGGCATTCATTGAGGTCCTTTTGCTCAAGGAAATACTTCAAGTTGTTGTGATCTGTTTTGACCATGAATTTCCTTCCCACCAAATATTGTATGAATTTGGTCAAGGCATGCATGATTGCCAACATTTCCTTGACATAGATGGAGTACAACCTCTCAGGCTGACTGAGCTTCCTGCTCTCAAATACAATGGGGTTTCCTCCTTGCATCAAAACTGCCCCGATGCCCTCACCGTATGCATCACACTCTAATACAAATGGCAGAGTGAAGTTTGGTAATGCTAACAATAGGCATGTTCCCATGAATTCCTTCATGTGATCAAAGGATTTATGTGACTGATCGGTCTAGAATAAATCCCCATGCTTGGTGAGATCCGTCAGTGGTGCTCCCAACTGAGAAAAACCCCTGGAAAACCTCCCGTAATAGTTGCATAACCCGAAGAAGCTCCTCAACTCCGTCACATTCCTGGGTGTTGTCCAATCCAGAATGGTTGTGATCTTCTCATGGTGCACCTGTACCCCCTTTGCACTGATGATGTGACCCAAGTAAAGTATCTCTATCATATCGAACTCACACTTGGATTCTTTGGTGTATAGTGACTGTGCCTCCATAATGCTCAATACCTCATCAAAGTGCCTCATATGCTCCTACCATGTCTTGCTGTAGACCAAGATGTCATCGAAGAAAACCAAGACTGATTTCCTCAACTGATCCCTGAATATGTGGTTCATGCAAGATTGAAATGTAGTTGGTGCGTTGGTTATCCCAAATGGCATAACCAGAAACTCGAAATGTCCAAAGTGACATCAAAATTTCATCTTCTCTATGTTCTGCTCTCGGATGTTGATATGATGATACCTAGAGCATAGATGAATCTTCGAGAATAAAAATGATCCATGTAGTTCATCCATTAACTCGTCAATGTGAGGGATAGGATACTGGTTCTTGATGGTTTTCTTTTTCAAGGCTCGATAATCAATGCACATCCTCATGGTACCATCCTTCTTCAGAACTAAGACAACTGAAGAAGCGAATGGAGTGCTGCTAGGTCTGATGTGTCCCATCATTAGAAATTCTATAATTACTTTCTCTATCTCATCCTTGAACCTCCTAAGATGACGATAGGGTGGTTTGATCATAGGTTTGTCCCCCTCCTATAACTCAATGGTGTGCTCAAACCTTTCGTCAGGTAGTCTCCCTGGTGGAATCAACCCAAAAACTTGTTGATGTCATCCCAACAAGTTCATGATCTCTGTATGATACTATTTTTTACCCTCAAAATCCTTCCACGTAGTGATCAAGCACTCTGTGACATATGCTACCTCCCCATGTATGAATATCCTCTCCATTCTCTTGGCCGAAACTATCCTGGGTGCTCCTGTTGACATGCCTCTCAGAACAACCCTCTTCCCGTCACTATCTCTAAACCCCATCTCCAAGGTTTGGTAATTGGTGGTGTTTTTTCCCAAGGTGATCATCCAATGGACTCCCAATACCACATATGTGTCAGATAGGTCAACCACATAAAATGTGTCTCTCACTGTGTAGTTTAATAACTTTATCTCCAAGTCTGTAACTTTGTCTAGACACTCCACTGTATGGCGATTTGCTACTGCAACATCAAACCCCTCAAACTCCTTTGTCCGAAGTGCCCGTCTAGATACCAATGAAGCATCAATGAAGTTTTGGGTGGCCCCACCATCTATCAGGGTGATTTCCCATTGTCCCTAAATAGTCCCTCTGATCTAGAGGGTATCATACCTGGGAACACCAGAAAGGGTTGCTATGACTCCTCTCTTTGCTGGTTTCCGTCTGTTAGCCTTCTCAGGAGGTTGTGGAACTACTGGTGGGTGGGTCCCTGTTGGTGTCAGTGGTCTATGGGGAGGGTACTCCTCTACTTGTGCTGATTCCTCCTCTGAGCTAGTGGATCCATTGTCATGCTCCTCCTCCTCACTTTCCACACTGTCTTTTTCCACCTCAATATAATGAATCTCTCCCTTGCCCATGCACCAATATCCTGGGACCCAAGGATTTCTATAGCTGAAGCAAAGCTTCTTCCTCATAATATTTCACCTCATCTTATCATCCAACTTCTAATCCTTACCCTTCCATTCTCTCTGGAATGGCTTCCGATCTTGGTCCTTTTGTGGTACGAAGGGTTTGTAAAAGGGTTTAGTCTTTGGCACTGAGTCTGTCAAATCTCAAGTGTGTAATATGGAATCTTGCAAGGTGTGAGGCATGTATTCCTTCACCCATCCTCTCAAGGGATCTATGAGTCCTTATGTGAATAACATGATCAACCTGGGATCTGATATATATGTCACTACCACTTCTACCCATTGAAACTCCATGATGAATGCCTCTGTTGTACCAGTTTGTCTCAACTGGGCTAGATCTCTGAAGTGGATCTTGAGATCCCTCCTGCCAAACCTATCCATGAGTCTCTCTGTGAACTCCCTATAGGAGGTGATGTGAATGTGTCCCAACATCACCAATCCATGATGCCACCACTCGTGTGCCTCACCCTCCAAGTGTAGGTTAGTGAAATTGATGGACTCTATCTCAACCATCTGGTTGAACTTGTAGTATGTGTCTAGATTTTGTACCCAAGCTCTAGCGGTGCATTTGGATGATTCATCAAAAGAAGGTATGGTGAGTTTACCAACTTTCTGGATGAAATCAATGTCATTCTGCTGTTGTTGTTGTTTTCCTCCTCTTTGTGGCTCTCTGGGGCGGTTCCTGAGTCTGAGTCCACAATACTCGACCAGGGTCATGTCCTGATGGAAGTCATGACCCAATGATGCATACTCCCTCCTGTAATCTACAATGTCCTCCACCTGAGTGGGTGTCCTTTGTGTTATCGATTGTTGTGCTACTGATGGGGGTTCCCTCTCGAAATTGGGGAACAATGGTTTGGGAATCCTAATTGAAAGAGGTGTATGTGTGAGTAAGATATCGGGGTCTACTACCTGCCCCTGAGTTCTCATGTGCTACCTGTGGGGCTTGTGTGCCCAAGGTGCCCACTATATCCAATCTATCAACCATTTGCGCCAAGGATTGAGGCATGGCCTGCTGACTGACTAACATATTGTCGATTACTTTCATGAAGGCTACCTCTGGGTCCATGGGGGGATTAGCACTGACCTCTGGTCTCTCATATCTATCTCCTAACATCTTCTCTGCCTCATGCTTAGCCTTATGCTCTACCCTTCTCAGTTCTTCCCTCTATGCCTCTTCCTCTTGCCTGCTTGTGTCTGTTGTCAATGACATATTCATCACCTATGCGCTCATGACCCCCTGGATCCTATGCTGCACTCATCATATTTATTCACATGCTGGCAGGACTAAAGCTCTAATACCATTGTAATGTTCTTGACTTGTCTACTCTGGGAAACTCTACTAATGTGTGTGTATGATTAATTGTTTACAACATATATATTGAGTATACAGATGGTAAATGAGACAAAAGAATATAAATCATATATTATGATATCTCCAAACTACAATGTCGAATGCGACTGACAATAAAATAAATCACTTGGCTATATCAATGAGAAAATGATTTTAACTAGAATAAAATAAGCAAACTAAAATCATAATACCCGATGATAGATGAACCTTGCAGGATCAATGGATGATCTGCAAGATATGCTAGCTCACGCGGTCACTGTTGCAAGTCTGGAAAGTTTTCCTTGGTGGATAGATCTCTCGGATCAGTCTGGAAACTATCCCAAACAGTGTGCCCTGTTGTCTCTCTTAGTGCTGGTGACTGACCAGCCCCTCTTCTGGTGTGTCTGGACCTAGATGGATCCCCCTGGGGGAATGATCCCCTCTACTATTGGAAAATTGTGCCCTAGTGATTCCACCATTAGAATTGACTAAGATGTGTCTCAAACTGATCGCTCTGGCCTAGTATGAAATGGGTCGAAAGGGTTTCCTTGGATCTTATTTGATGATCGACCGGGAACCCCGAATGTGTCCTCCCCAAGTGTCGCACTCCCAATGTATGGAAAATGCATCCATGATGATTCCCCTGTCAAAATCTGATGAGAAACCAGGAAAAACATGCATATAGCCTGCCTCTCAAATGGGTTGGAGGGGAATCTATGAACTCTCCCTGAATAGGAAAAGTCAATCCACTAAACCTCCTCAGAAGTTGTGCCCTCTCCCTAAACAAGTGTGCCCCTGCTGTTGAATCTTGTAGAACTGTTGCTGAATATTGATGGAAGACCTATGTGATATCCTCAATGACTAGGGTGTGTCTCTCAACACATAAATCAACCACTGGTGTATCCCTCCTGTAATCCACTAATCTACCTCTCCTGAGATGCACCTTTCTCCTTGATGACAAGTCAAAATCTGAATAATGATGAATTAGGTCATTGTACCTTCTCTTATAGATGCCTGAAACCCTAATTCGTTTTTGACTTATAATTTTAGCTCATCTATTCTATTTTTATCTCAAGTTGGCTTAAAAGCACTTTTAGCCACTTTTATCTCAATGCCACTTTCCGATTATAATACCTTTGACTAGGATGACCTATAGTAACCTTGTTTACCCCTTTCTGGCCCTAGCTATAGTATAATAGAATTGTTTAGAGCATTAATCCTCCTCTCTGGAGCTCCTATTTGGAAAAGGACATTACATGTTCCCAATAATGGGGTGCGTCGATCCAAGAAAAATGATTGTTGATGGGTGTAAGGGCTTGGATGGGTCCATTGGGTCCACAGAGGGGTGTGACAAGTCAATTGAGTGTGATGATTTGCAAAGGGGTGAAACACACCCAAGAGACATGTTGTTTCATGCAAGTGACCCTTAGAGTTCCTATAAGAGCAAGGGTGCACAACTAAAGGAATGCATGGAATATTGACAAGATATTTAGGGAACAATTTTGAGGCAAAAAAATGAGGCAGAGTTTCGAAGATGGAAGATAAGTAGCAAAGAGTGGGATGCTCTGGGAGGTTTTGGAAAAGTTTGGAAATGTAGATATGATGGGGGCATGTGTGAGGCAGAACCGAAATATATGTTAGCTTGGTGAAAGTTTTTTGTAATGAAGGGACACCAAGTCTTTGGTTGTGGGCACAACTGAGGTGCATCGTAGGAGGTTGCAGAGATAGTTGTGACAAAAAGTATTGGTGTGACAAATCTGTTTATGAGTGTCTTGGTGAGGTGATGTGAGTCATGTGACTCTATCGAATTTTTAAACCGATGTGGTAGTGCTCATATTGTAACTTTTTTGCAATAACAAATACATAACCGAGTGTTAGGAATGGTTTATGTCCCCTGCACTATTTCTATGTTTGTTTTCATTTGTTTAGTAGTTGTTTTCTTGGTTTCACATGTTCATGAATGTATGTTTATATATGACTAAATGTTAAATTGTTAACAATTGTCTAAGTATACAATAATTTCACTAGAGTAGGAGTGTGACTCAAATAACCTAGAATAGAGCATGGGTATGCTCTAGGTGAAGAGGCATAGTCCAGACAAAGTAATAACCATCGCGATGTCACATTCCCTCAGGTGGTGAATGATCACAAGATCTGATAAGGTGTCCTATGGAGTCATGACAATTGAGACATTAATTTAAGACACGTTTAAAAATCTTCTCACATGTCTCTTCATCATAATCATGTTATGGGCATTTAGAAAAGACATTTTTGAAATTTTCAATATATTTTTCTTAAATATCATTCTTTTCCTCATAATAATTTATTTTGAAAAATTAGATATATGGTTTTTAGGAATGGCTATTTCATTTCTTTTTAAGATTTCAATGATTCTCCTTTTAGTCTCAAAAACCATTTCCATTTCCCTCTTGAACCCTTAATTTATAAGAAAATAACTTTAACTTTTGTTCATCTTTCACATGGTTGTAAACTAAAATGTATATAGTAATGGTATAACTTTAGGTGTGATGGATTTTCGTTTGCAAATTAAGTTTGAGTATTTGTAAGAGACGAAGCAACAATGGGAGCATTTTCAGTGGGAAGTTTTTTTTGAATCCTAAACTCTTGTTTTGATACAGGTTTACTCGGTGAAGACTACAGGATGGGCGAGGTTTATGTTTGTTAGGAACGACTTTCTTCGATTCTCTTGTTCATGAGAAAACTCTTTGTTTCTTCATGTTTTTTTTAATCTCTTTGATGGATAAGGTTGGTGGGGTCAGACTAAAGTCGGGAAGGAGTTTTAGCTTTGGTTTCTAGTAGGGGATCCGAAAATATTCCAGGTTTTCCATGGTTTTCAGACATTACCGGTGAGACTTTCCAGGCGTTTTTTTTTTTCTGACTTGGTTCTTAAGAATTTACAGGCTATTTCTCTATCTTGGTTCAGATCCACTGTATTTTCCTTGTTTTTTTAACGGGCTTGGCATTTTCAAGTTAGTTAATGATTATTCACTGAACACACAGCAGGTTGATTTGACTGGAAGCATAGGTGGAGCCCTTTGTGGAGTTTCAAGTTCCTTCCTTATGGAGTGTGAGGTCAGCACCATGCTTAGCACTGATGACGAGGAACAGTGGGCGAGGACTGGCTTCTTCGAATCAATAGGCTCTTTATGTGACATAAATAAGACCAACCGTCGATCATTAAATGGTTTTAATGGAACTTGTAGTCTTGTAAGTTCACCTAAGAAGGCTATCACATCTCCACTTAAAAATTCTGTAAAGGACCCTTACCTAACTCATTCGAGTTTTAAATAGGGAAGAGATTTCCCTATTTCCCTGAAGACTGACTAGAGTTGTCTAGGCGGAGAGGTTGTTGGGGTGAGGAGCGGAGAATAGAGGACAAAGAACCTTGAGTCCCTTTCGACTAAACCTTCGGATAAGTTTGTTAAGGAGAAATGCACCACCAAAGTTTGGAAACAAAGGAGACAGAGACGAAGGTTGGTCATTAAGGCCGATGTTGGTTTGGAAGAATCCTACAACTTGGCGCTCTACGTCGTAGTTTCTAGGGTGGCCTATCGCTCTTGTTCTCATACTCAGCTAGAGGATTGGGTACAGAAAAACTAGCTCCCTTTTTTAGGTTACAGTCCTATTTTCCTTTATTTATCTCGGGGATGGTTCGGCTTTGTCTTTAGAAGCCCGAAAGATACTAAATGCATTCTGGAGGTTTTTTGGAGAATTGATGGTGGAATCCTAATGATTAAAAGATGGAGATTCGGTTTCAATCCAACCACTGAGTATTTTAGATTTCGACACTTATGGGTGCTTCTCCCAAATCTTCCTTTACAACTGTGGAATCACAAAGCGCTAGAGGTGATAGGAAATTGTTTGGGTCACTATATTGGGGTCGATGAAGATGTGTTTCTTTCAAGTGATAAACAGATGGCTAAAATTCTGGTTGAGGTAGACAACCATGCAGGTTTATCATAAGTTTTAGAAATAGAGTGGAGATACCTCTTGTTCACTCAAAGGATGGACTATTTAGGTCTTCCTTTTCGATGTTCCAGATGCAGACGAACAAGGCACCTGAGAAATAATTGTACCTTTAATCAGGGTGCATGCGAGGAAAATGGCACATCAGATAAAGATTTTGGTGACGCAGTTTCTAGGGTGGTGGATGATTATGATGTAGCAGAGTCTCTGACACTTAGCTTGGAGGTCAATTATGAGGATAAGGACATATCCTTTGTTGGTAAGTCAAAAATCGTCTGTCCAAGTATTTTTAACTCTTTATTTTTATGGGAGAGAGAACTTTTAAAAAAGGATCTTGCCCCTGTTTCATCTTTCGAGAAGGATTTTGTTAGAGATAATTCACTTGTGTTAGTTTTTGTTGATCTTGTTTTGGGTGGGTTGAGAAAAAAACCCCCATTGGAGGATTTTCCTGTAGCCTCGGCCTCCATCATTTTACCTCTTCCTCTGGTACAAAGTGACGATTTGAATGATTTTCCGGTAGTTAGGGATCCTGCTAGTCTACCCAAACCTTCGACACAAGGCGATGATTTGCATTTTATCTCGGGATATAGTGAGTTGCCAACAAGTGATTCGGTTTTGGATAGCATTCTGTCCGATTTGATTTCCCCATTAGCAAAGTCCACGGCTCCCATTCTGTTAATGACTTATAGGGGGAATATTCTTATGGACATATCGACAGAGATAGGTTATCTGGAGTCTCGTAAGCCAACTGTCACTTCCCCCTACTCAGAACCTATGTGGTCACGAGGTTTGGGCTTCAAGGTTTCTCCTCTTAAAATGAGAAGTGGCCAGTGATTGGCATGGGCCGGTATAAACACTTTGGATACCCTTGCTTCTTCTTCTAAACAAAGGGTGTTTAAAGGCATAAAGGCCCATGCCAGGGTTAAACCATGATTCTTCTTTCCACAAATATAAGAGGGGTTGGAGGGACCCTAAAAATTTCCTCCTTCCGTAGATTACTGTGTAAAACTTCTCCAAATATCATTTTTCTACAAGAGACGCTGGTGTCAGCGGAAAAAGTCAGATCCTTCATGAATAAGATAAGACCAGACTAGTGTGTCTGTGCGGTCAATGCTGTTGGAACTTATGGAGGACTTTTGGTGTCATGGGACCCTTCCTTGTTCAACTTGGTACCTTATTTATGTATTGGTGGCATTTTATTGCCAGGAATTTCAATACTGGACAAAAGAAGGCTATCTTTTCTAAATGTTTATGGACCCTGCCATGATCACAAAGTTTTCTAGGAAGCGTTAGAGGATGTTGGTTTAATAAGACTCAATGATTTAATTCTAGTAGGTGATCTAAACTTAACAACTTCCTTAGATGAATTATGGGGAATATCAGTGCAGCTGGACTCATTGGCAGGCTTCTTCAAAACTCTTTTTCAGAAAAGCAGTATCGTGGATGTAGCTCTGGCGAAAAAAGTGGCGACTTGGCGAAATGGCATATTAGGTGATGTGTGTATTTCAAAGAGACTTGACCATTTCTTAATAGTTGAATATCTTATTTCATCAGTTTAGAAGTTTCAAACTTGGGTTGAGTATCCCTATTTATCTTTTCATGCTCCTGTGTTGATGGAATTCAGATCTTGTTTTTCAACAATAGCTTCTCCTTTCAAATTAAATCCGGAGTGGTTGAAGGATGATTCCTTTGTGAAAATTGTTAGACAGGTATGGAATGACCCTTGACATTTAAATACAGTTGGATCTCAAAGGCGATTGGTTAAAAATCTATTTCTTTTAAAGGAAAGAGTGAAGGTATGGGCCAAAGAGAAAAGATAAAAGGACTAGGATGATCTGTTAAAAGTTGAGAAAGTCATTGATTCAATTTACACTAATATAAGTTTGGGACTCTCTACTATGGAGGATTCTATAAATTTGTCCAAACTTGAATATGAAAGAAACCACTTCCTATTGGCAGAAGAGGAGAACTGACGACAAAAAAGTCGAGAAATTTGGATTAAGAGTGGACATAGAAATACAAAGTTTTTTCATCTTTATGCTAGCCATAGAAGAAACAAGAAATTTATCTGGGAAATTAATGATGAGGAAGAAAAAGTACACTCTGGACAACAAGCTATCAAAGATGAAGCAGTCATACATTTCAATTCTTTTTTCAATGATACAGGTCAGACATACATCGAAGAACGATTATAATCAATTAGATTATACCCCACTTTTGTAAATGCTTTGGAGGTTCAGGATTTAGAAAAGGAAGTAACAAAGGATGAAGTGTTTGAATTTATTAAAGGTTTCGCTAGAGATAAAAGCCTTGGACCTGACAGTTGGACTGCTGAGTTTTATCATTGTTTTTTTGAGCTCGTAGGTCAGGACTTGGTGGACATGGTTGAGGAATCGAGATTGAAAGGGGAGGTCATTTCTTCGATCAATTCCACTTTCATGGCTTTGATCCCAAAAGTCAATAAACCTACAGTATTCAATGATTACAGGCCAATCTCTCTCTGTAACCTTTGTTACAAAATAATTTCAAAAATCATAGCAGAAAGACTGAGACCAATTCTATCCAGAGTACTTTCAGAAGAAAAACTCGGATTTCTCAAAGGACAAAAAATCTTGGATGCAATAGGAACTGCACAAGAATGTCTTCACAACATTAGAACTAAAAATATGCAAGCATTAATACTGAAACTTGATTTGAGGAAGGCTTACGACTGCACAAGTTCGGATTTTTTAAGACTTGTACTTCATCAAAGTGGATTTGAGTTAAAGACCACAAATTGGATCATGGCCTGTGTAAGTTCCACTACCTTTGCTACTTTAATAAATGGAGAGGCAACAAATTTCTTTAAATGTAGTAAAGGTTTGAGACAAGGATGCCTGCTATCTGCTTTACTATTTATATTGGTAATGGAGGGGCTTAGTCTGGCATTAAAGAAAGCAAATCTGATGGCCAGATAATAGGGATTAAAGTATCCAGTTTGATAAGGATCCTACATTTACTTTTTGTGGACAACATTCTTATTATGACAAAAGCTTCTTTAGCCGAATGGGAAAAAATATAAAGTATACTTCAAGTTTTTTGTCAAGCTTTAGGTTTGATCATAAACAACCAAAAATCCATTGTTTTGCATGCGGGTGTTGACACTAGATCCCTTCAGAGAATTGTAGATGTTCTTGGTTATCCTTTTAAAGATTTTAGTTGTGGCTTCAAATATTTGGGTTATATGTTGAAGCCAGGAAGTTATAAAACTATGGATTAGCAATGGTTAGTTGACAGGTTTGAGTCGAGGATCAACCTTTGGTGTAATGAGTGGCTCACTTTGGGAGGCCATCTAATTCTTATCAAAGCTGTGCTCAAGAGTTTAACGATTTATTGGATGACACTCGCCCATATTTCTTTAACTGTGTTAACTAAGTTACACAGACTTGGTTATGATTTCCTGTGGGCTAGGAATAAATCTAATAAGTGCTACCATCTATGTAATTGGAAAACTATAGCAAAGCCTAAAAAACTTGGAGGATGGGGATTACATAACATCTTTATCTTTTATAGAGATTTAGCTACTAATACTTTATGGCGTGATTTGATGAAGCCGAGAATTTGGCACTGGGTTATCAAAGAGAAATATTTACCATGTGTTCCTATGAGCACTTGGTTGCAGTTGGCTGAGAGTTTTGCATCCTTTGGCTCCCAATATTGGAAAAACATCCTGAACACTTTACCAATCATCCTTCATAGGGTAGCATGGACTCCTGGTTCAGGGAAAGGAATCATTATTGGAAGGGATACTATTAGTGGATTGAAAGAAGCTTCAATTCTATCGAAGGATCTGATTCATGAACTTAACATAAAACATATCTTCTTTCTTTTTCAAGCAAGTCGACCATCATATTTTAGCCTGCTAGGTCAGAATTGGATTACTAGCACCGAGTTGGGACTGGAGGGGGATCTTGGCTGTGAGTGGGACAAATACAAAAACCTTCTTCTGTAAGCTGGCATTGTCCTAAAGGAAAATCTTGATTAACTTTCTTGGATAGGAGATGATAATACAGGTCTTATATCAGTGAAAAATGTTTACAATACTCTTTCAAACAAGTTTTGGCTGGGGAAGGCTGAAGGATGGAGAATCCATTTATGGAAATGGAATTGTCCTTTAAAACTTAATCTTTTCTTATGGCTATTGCTGGAGGATAAGATTCTCACATGGAAAAACCTACAGAGGAGGGGTTGGTCTGGCCCTGGTATTTGTTGTTTGTGTAGATCAAATGAAGAGTCGAGCCAACATTTATTTGTTAGCTGCCCGTTTATAGTTTCAATTTGGAAATAAGTTAAACTGAGCTTAAATTTAGGAAATGGATGGAATGGAGATTCTATTCGTGAATGCTTTCAAAACTGGTCTTTTTAGAAAAATTCGATTAGAGAGCTAGTTGCTTTCATTTGCTGGTTTATTTGGAAGGACAGGAACAAAATTTTTTTTGAAGAAAGATCACCTTCGGCAAAAAGAATACTTTTTCTTGCAACGGGATCTATGGTCACGAAGCAATTCAATACTGCGGCCTCTTCAAAAAGACTACAACCTATCTCCTTCCCTGAAGACAAGGTTCTAACATGGTTTGATGGGGCCTCACAACACAATGGAAATCTGTGTGGAGCAGGAGGAGTTATCAAATTTAATAATCTAGTTGAATACCGATGGACATTAAACAATATTTCAGGTACTAATTCTAAGGCAGAGCTTATGGGAGCTTGGGAATCCATTTTATTAGTCAAAATCCTTGGTATTCAAGATTTGCATTTGATGGGGGACTCTTTGACTGTTATAAATTGGCTTAATGGTAAAGGTATATTACAGGTGGCCAATCTGGAGAGCTGGAAAAATAGAATAGATGACTTAATGCCTTTTTTCAAGTATATTTCTTTTGCTCATATCTATCAAGAAAGAAATGCAGTGGCTGATGGACTGTCAAAAAAAGCTTTACACTCGCCCAGGGTCATATCACCTACATCCAATGGAATGAAGGATAGGAGGGTTCTATTATCGTTCTAAAGATGTAATTTTGTATCTATGTTTTCCTGGTATGATCTAGGCTATCTAGTAGCGTTTTTTTCTTCTTTCGCAATGATATATATATATATATATA
This sequence comes from Picea glauca, assembly GCA_000966675.3. Taxonomy (NCBI): domain Eukaryota; kingdom Viridiplantae; phylum Streptophyta; class Pinopsida; order Pinales; family Pinaceae; genus Picea; species Picea glauca. The sequence goes on along the minus strand of JZKD02S0007463.1, from coordinate 139,432 downwards.
TATATATATATAGATTTTATGTGTGGACATTATAATATGCCTTGGGGTTTTGCTAAGAATATGTAGTTTTGATTGTAATTTTTGGTTTGGAACCAAGTGGGACAGTAGTCTAGTTATATGACTGGTATTACTAGTTTCGTGATGAGACAGACATTGTAAAAGGATTATATTATCATAAATATAATGTGCAATTTTCTCTGGGAAAAAAAAAGACAACGTTAAAAAAACAAAAGAAGTCATTCCATCTAATGTCGATTTCCCTTGAGTTTGTCATTGTGTTCACCATTTTTTTATTTAACCATCCCTTGGATAAGGTTAGGTTAGGTTAAATATGTATTTTTCCTTGTTCCGAAGAAGGTATAACTTGTTGAATTTTCATATTTTGCATGTAAGTATTTTGATTTTCCGAAGAAGGGATAGCTTGTTGAATTTTCAGATTTTGCATGTAAGTTTTTTGATTTTCCGAAGAAGGGATAACTTGTTGAATTTTCAGATTTTGCATGTAAGTATTTTGATTTTCCGAAGAAGGGATAACTTGTTGAATTTTCAGATTTTGCATGTAAGCATTTTGATTTTCATATTTCAATGTTGAATTTTTAGATTTTTCACGTTAGAGTTTTGATTTTTATATTTTTGTATTTTAAAGTTTTTGATATTTTTACATTTATTTGTTTTTTTCAATGGAGGTTTTCCCATCATAAAAATGGAGTTTTGTTAATTCTTCGATCAAAGTTCAAGTTTTAACGATGATGACTGGCATATTTATCCATTATAAGCCACTTGTGCTTGTGTGGGTGATTTTAACGATGATGACTCACATATTTGTCCATTATAAGCTATCTGTGCTTGTGTGAGTGATTTGGGTTAGATGTAATTCCCAAATTATTTTGATGGAATAAATATACCCTTACTTATAATTTCTATTTGGGTTAGGTGTAATTCCCAAATTATTTTGATGGAATAAATATACCCTTACTTATAATTTCTTAGTGGAAAGATTTTGATTTGAATGTTTTAAGATGGTTATATTAATTTTAGTATTATTATAATGGGAAAGACAAACTTTCCACATAGGGAAAAAGTAGTTAGAAAACAATTTTTTAAGGCTTTTGATAGTTTTAATTTTTGCATTTGCAAATTCTTAATATTATTGAATTTTACATTTTTAAGCTCCTCACGTCATATAAAAGTTGGGAGACTCACTCTTTACAACAATACTAAATAATGATTAAAATTATGTTAGAATTGATGGAAACCAACATAAGTGAAAACACAGATTTCAAGATTAATAGTGGTGTTAATAGACATCGTTAACATTTAAGCACAATGAACTAAGCTCCATGAGTAGATGATGATATTGTCTATATATAGGTTTGGGTAGGTGACCAAACCCTCAAGGTATGAAACCATACAACCCATAATTGTTTAGAAATTGTGGATCTAAAATGATCAAGTAGACATAGTTAGTTCCATGTGCCTAGTCAATGGTCAATCAAGTCCATTCCTTGATTGGCTCCCTTAATGTTTGGTTCCCTCTTCATGATAGAATACACATTTCAACGAAGTGAAGTTACATTGAAAACTATCAATTCCAACAATTTACATGTTTGAATTCTTCACTTAAAATCCTCCAAAACCTCACTCATTATACCAATTTGAGAATCCATAATTTAATCAATATTTTTTTTTTTGCAACCTTTTACTTTTCAAAATAAAAATAAAAATTATTTTAAATAATTTTATTTTAGTTATTTCATTATCACAATTAAGAAATAAACAAAATTATGAAAAAATAAATTTATAAAATCTAATCTACTTCATACAAATACAAATATTAGAAATATTTAACTAAAATTAAATATACAAATACATACTAAAATATTAAAAAAAGCCATTTCAACTCTGTGAAATGAAAATGTTGAACAATGAAATCAAAGAAGCAAAACATCAATGAAGGCATACATTTTCCCATAAGAAAATAAAGTTGGTCCAATTAACGATATTAGATGTTCCATGACTAAGGCCGCTTGAATCACACACAAGTTTATAAGTCAATAATTTGTATTTAAGGCATGTTCTTTTTTACCTTCATTAAATAATATAAATTATTATTCAAAAGGTTTATAAATTCATTTCGAATTTTATATTTTATTAAAATTTAATTAATTTGTTTTAATTATTAATCTATTTGATTTATATAAGTTAATTTTTACATTTAAGTTATTAATGGTTTAAGTTAAGAAAGTTTAAATATAAATTATAATGATAAAACTTTTAATTAATAATCATAGTGATCTTTTTTTTTCTTTTTTAATAAAAAAGTGGAACCTGCTATATTAGATTATCAAAAAACTTTGACAAGATATACAGTGGTATAGGTCTAAGTCACCAAAAATGTTGCCGATTACCGGAAACCAGCATAAGTGGAGAGCAAATAACAGTTGTATGATAAAACATGAAAGAAAGTAGCATTTGTCCTGCCCGGAGGAAACCAAGACAGATGTCTATAGTCCAAATGAGTCCAAATGAGCATAAAACAGTAACACGATAAGACTAAGAACCAAGAAAGCATAAAAACCTAGGTACCCGGTGACCTGTCGCCCTCGCTAGTCTGCCACATGGACCCAGCTGGGATGGCAAATGCCTGCGCGCAGAGGGGGCACTTTCGATGAGCTGGAACATTGGAATACGCGTCGAGGAGCAAGTCCAGGCGTTGGCCCATGAGAAGGGCCCTATGCTCCAGGTCTGCCATGTGGCCTCGGAGTTCGAACACCAGAGCTAGGTGCTCTGCATGGAGGAGAGAGCCATGCAGACCGCCACCCACGTCGCTGAGGGGAACATTCCTCAATTCCATTGTCACTCCAATTTCAGCGTGGAACTCCCTCTACTCCGCGTCATCCCCTGCATCCTTCCTCGCCAAGCGATTGTTATCCGCATTCATCTTTGCTCCAGTTGCCTGCATATCATCGCTGGTGGGGCTGTTGTCACCAGGCTAGGGAATTTCTTCAACAATGCAGCCGGGGATATCGTCTTCCTGAGCCAAATTGGGTCTGCTTTCCTCCCAGTGAGTCGCCTCTATGGCGCGGGGCTCCTCTGCAGTCGACAGGTCCTCCATAAATGGAACTTCCTCCACGAAACAGGTGGGAAACGCGTCCTCAGCCCTAGCCTTTTGCCTGTCTCCCGACTTAATTGTCGTGGCTTCTCTACTACAACCAGCTCTCGACTCTGCAATGGTGGTGAGCAGTGCCAATTTCTCAGTCCGAGCCTTCTTCCGAAGAATGGAGGTCGCCAATGCCAGAGCACGTTCCAATTTCTCTTTCCGTCGCCGCTACGCCTTGTGGGCATTCCAGGCCGAGCCACGGTGAGGCATGCCTCGCTTTCTAACCATAGTATCCGGGGAATGAATGGATGTACAGCGTGGTTGCGGCGAGAAGCTAATGAGCCAGGACGAGAGCGGTTGCAGGTGCAGAGCAAGAGTAGACCGACTCTGTCCCGGCACACAAAAAAGCAAAATGCCAGGAAAATCCTTACCAAAATGCAACGAGAAGGGAGTGAGCCAGGATGAGAGGGGTGCAGGACTGCACCAGAGCATCCATGCGAAGAGCAGAGCCGAAGCAGGAGCAGTCTCGCTCTGTCCGGGCACATAAGAAAGAAAATAACCAAAAGCTGAAGTCACCTGTCCGCCCTTAACCCCTGTCATGCTGAGTGCGTTGTGGGCGTAAATGGTCGCACGAGGGAGGAGTCCCTCCGTCGTATAGCTGCAGCTATGGCCGTCCACCATCGTAAATGCAGACTTGTGGGTGGCGGCCATCGACATTTATGCCCAGGCTTAGTGCTAAGCCTAGTGTCACCAGAGTGCCTCGTGTCACCCCATCCGGGGATAATCGTAGTGATCTTAATATTCCATAAAAATTTCAATAAATCATTAATAATAATATCCAATGGTAATGGATCATTAATTTTCTGATAAGTAGATTAATTCTTATTTCATAAATTGAGATTAAGATTTTGGTAATGGTTTTTATCACATTTTCACCAGAATGTTTCCAAGGTGAAGGATCCTATTAAACTCCATGCACCTTAAAAAAAAATTATGATTAGGAGGGTTGCCTACCTTAAGATTAGATTCTATAGTCCTTGCACCTTTCTACATTCCCTAGTATCTTAATCGTGGGGCCTACGTATATTAATGGTGGGGCATAATGGGGTTGTCACTATGTCTATTAGATTTACAAATCCTTGCCTCTAAATGTCATCTTGATAATGTCTCTTAGTGTAGCTCTTATTCTCTTTGGATTCATGTTGCTTCATACTATGTTATAAGTTGATACTTATGTGTCTAGCAATGGGTTTGGGTGATATTGAAGTCTTACACTCTTGTTATTGTCCAACAATTAAATATTACAAAAAGTAAGAATTATTTTTCTTAACCTTTAGCTATTTTATATGAGAGATACCCTCATGGTATTTCCTAAGAGGATTAAGGCTTTCATTGTATCTTATGACTCCTTGCTATGTTTAGGTGTGTGAGTTCTCTCCTCTTTGGCTTGGGAATTATTCTCGATGTAATCAGTCTATAAACATGGTTAATTCTTAAGCATAGTTAAGCTTTTAGGATGTGGACATTGGCCTCTACTATTTACTCAATTTCACACTATTGCTATGTTTAGGTGTGTAAATTCTACTCAATTTCACATTATTGCTATGTTTAGGTGTGTAAGTTCTCTCCTATATGGTTTGGGAATTATTCTTGATGTAATTAGTCTATAAGCATGATTATTCCTTAAGCATAGTTATGCCTTTAGGATGTGGACATTGGCCTTTACTATTTACTCAATTGCACACTAATAACATTACAAGCTTTATCATATTTTTGACTTAAAATGTTAATGGATATATTTGTTTATCTAATACCAAGATTATTTCAATTTACCTTCATATTTGCACTTTTTGACTAGGTTTATATTTGCACTTTTTAACTAAGTTTAAAAACTCTTGTGATCTCTTCCTAATACTACCTTGACTTGCTTTGCACTTTTTGAATAGGTTTAAAAACTCTTGTGATCTCTTCCTAAGACTACTTGACTTGCTTTAACCTCTTGTAAATATTCAAAGTCATTTACTAATCCATAGAAAAAGAAATATTACTATATATGAAATATAGAGAAGGTTTTATCTAGGCAGGTCATGATTAAACATCTAAAAAATAAATTGCAATTTAAATCAATATAAGTTATATATATAGAGAGCTCATATATATATATATATATATATATATATATATATATATATATATTAGAGAAATAATTAAGTTAAATAAGTTCTTTACTTTTTGCCCTTTTTATTTTATTGATAAGATTAAAAAATATTTCTCCATGTAAGATAGTTTTCTATTTTAATCATGATTTTCTTATTACTTGAAATTAGTGGGTATATATAAAAGCTTTGAGTTGTTAATTTTAAGAGTTATGACAATTGGTTGAACTATTAGGTCAAGGCATATTGTAGACAAGGAAGCTATAAATTATAGGTTCAAATTTGATTGCGTCTCAAGAGATAATCAACAATTATTGTTATTGATGATTGAATTTTCATACATCCACATATTATGAGAAAGAAGAGATCTCTTGAAATTTCCCCTTTAATTAATTATTTTTTAAATTGGCATTATTAAAATTTATATTTAAAATTCATAAAAACATATTGTATGCTAAACATTGAAAAATGCAATTATCAAATTTATGAAAATATGTGATTCTTTAAAACTTAAAAATTGTAATTTACATTGGAGTTTTTTTTTGTAATAATAAAAAGGAAATTTAGCAAAACAATAGCATAAAAGTTTCTTTGACATATTTCATGAGAAAGATGTTAAATTGCAACTGTAGATAGTATCTGACTTCATATATAAAACTAAGTCTAGATATTACTAGAAAACACATGACCCTTCTAAATATAGTCGTAGCGATGACCACAAAGAACATTGACTTTCTTGTATATACTATTTAGACTGAAATGATATTTTAATCCTAAAGTAAAACCTAAACTGTTTTTTAATTGACATAAAGAAAATCTTAATTTTAAATAAAAAATAAATGAAATTAAACCTAGACACTAACACCATAAAAGACACGAAAATTCAGCAAGAGAAAAAAATTCTTAATTTTAAATGAAAAATAAATGAAATTAAACGTAGATACTAACACCATGAAAGAGACGAAAATTCAAGAGGGAGAAGAGGACAAATACACAAAATACAAATATGGAAAATTGAGACAAATTTCATGTGAATATGCCTCGAACCACGTTGGGTGAAAGGAGTAGTTAGTTTTCGACGAAATATCGAGGGTGTAAGACATAAGACAGTTTTCGACGAAAGTATGGAAACCTAAAGTTAGAGAAGAACCAAAAGAAAGAATTTATACAACGTAACAAATGTCACTTAAACCAACGAAATGGGCAAACCAACTACCCATTCATGAATGGTAAAGATATTACAAGACCATAATGATTCGAGAGCAAAGAGAGAATTATAACTTCAAAATTATTTGTGTATATAAAATAGATATAACCAATTTTACAAATTTTTGATTGGTAAATTGCGTAAATATTTTACAAAATAGTTTATCAAAACTTGCTTTAAACTTTTTATTATACAATATTTTAATTTATATTTATATTTAATATTATTAATTTAGCACATAAGATATCGAAATAAATTAGAACTAAAATGAAATAAGTTAAGTAAATAACACATCGGGTGAGGTGTGGAGGAGAGTTAATATGAAAAACATAGTATTCATATGATGAATATAATATGTAGGTTTGGGAAAAACCAATAAAGGAAAAACCTAATTAGAAGTTGAGGTCTATATCTTTTTTTCTTTTTCTCAATTATAAAATCAAAATATAAAGAAAGTGCATACATTATGGAGTTACCATGGACATTGTGGCCTAAATGACTATTACAAGATCTTCTATTTTCTCTATTATGTTTCAATATCCCACTCCTAGATGTTTTACTCGACTATGGAACAATAAACAATACAATAAGAATGAAACCCCTTTATGTCTTAGCGACCCAATATTTAAGATGCCCTAATCGTTGTTTAGGGTTAGGATTTTTGCATGCCTCAACTCTCGATCATGGTTAGGGCTTTGAACCCTCTAGAATCTTCTTGAAAGTCTAAACATGACCAATTACACATGTATGAGTAATGGAAGTTGACGTGCCATCCACTTGGTATTATGATGGTCAATAGGATAGGTCAACTTACGGGAAGCATAACTTCCTTATACGAACTTCAATTGAGGTAATTTTCCCGTTGTTAAAAAACTCTCAATATATAAAAATAATCATTTAAAGCCTAAAACAAGTTTTAGATTTGCTTAAATCACATATCACTAAAATGAAATCTACCCCTAAAATCAACCATATAAATCAATAACTCTAATTTTTCTACTTAAAAAAATACTAAAAAAAAAAAAAACCATTTGAAAACAATTATTTATATCATAAAATCGTGTAATTTAACGAATTATATAAATAACTAATTAAAAAACAATATTTAAACCCTCTCGTGAATCCTAACTCTCACTAGGTCGTGGTCTAAACACACGAAACCAAAAATGAGACTTTAAATTTTTATTACCTCCACGTTTACTTGCGAAGGTTTAAAAAATATGAGGGTCATTTCTTTAATGTAAAGTCGTATGATATTCAATTTGCATCACTCCCTCCTCATAACCATCAATTATCCATTATACTTAGGTTTAATGTGTAAATTTTAATACTTAATTTTGTATTTTAATTTTGTATTTTATAATTTAAACAAATTAAAAATTCAATTATTCAAAATAAAACTTTTGTTTATTAGATTGAGTCATAAAAAAGAGACCAATTTGTAGAAAAAAAAGTCTTTAAATAGGAAAAAGTCCACCATAAAAGATATGTAAAAGGAAAGTTGTTATGTTTAACATGGAAAGAAATTGTTAATGGTCTTCATAATTATAGGTAAAAAACAATTCATTCATAAAGTATTTAATGCATGGGCATGATTTGAATTTGAGTGTATCTTTTCTATCTAAAAATGAAAAGTATTTTTTTCCAAACAATTTTTTTAGGTTTTAGGAAAAGAAAACTCGTATATACAATTGTCCTCTGTACTTTTTTCTTATGCACTAAGGAGGAGCTTTGATACACTAAAGAGGAACTTTAAGACGAATGTTTAGATTAATTAGATGGAATGGAAATTAAAACATTGTTGTGTGGTTCGCCTTCTATAGTTTTTTTAACATCTTATTAATGTACAACTTATGTGATGCATGTGCTAAGTAGGATGCTCATTTTTCTCCAATCATTTAAATATATCTATGTAATATTTATTAGCATATTAGATTAGACCTTATTCTTCATAGAGTATTAAAAATGGTAATGTTGATGGATTCTTATTGTTAGTCTAGATTCTTATTGTTAGCATATGTATTGAACTTATTGTCTAAAAATATTGCCAATTAGTTCTCTTGTTGGGACATAACAAATTATTGTAGGAGTAAACATGGTTATGTCATGTAAAGCTTCACTGAGGAAGATACAAGATTGGATCACTAAAAAAGAGATCGAGTAGAGAGAAACACATAATTTTCACATTGACCCAAATTTTTGGAAGGACAAGTATATCTATTCTGACAATCATGAATTTGTCTTTGTTGAATTTACAGTTTATTGCGAGAGTGGATAAAGAGGCAAGTAGAAATCAATACCCTATGCCACTCTCAAGAACCTATCTTTTGGGACCAAGAAATAGTTGAAAGACTTAAGAGAATGGATAACAAGTGGATGCTTGCAATTGATTTCTAGTTTGAGTGGGTCAAGGAGGGCTACTTGATTGAGTTTTCTATAGAATATAACACTTCTTTCAACACAAATGAGAAGGAATTCAAGGAGGGACTAGTGGTAAGGTTGTTGGAATTAATACCCTTGTGGATTAATATGTTGTTTGTGGAGAAAGGGTTGATGCAAACGACACCAAATATAATGGTAGCATAAAACCCTCGTGATGGAGGGTTAAGGGAATAAGAAAGGGTAGATGAAGTAGAGAGAACATAGAAAGATGGATCTAGAGGGGCAAGGAAGTGCTAGGGTAGAGATGTATGAAAGAAGAAGTGTCTTACATGAGGCAAAGTGATACGTTCAATCAAACAGTTTGAGGAAGAAGGGAGAAGACATACTAGTGAGTGTTAGTAGAGTAAGAGAAAGATGAAGAGAGGACATGCTTGAGGAACACATAGAAGAAAGATATGCACGAGAGGTGTGCATTGAAAGGAGAGAGGTGTCAAAAGGCTACATCGAGGTAGAGTATAATGGAGTATGACAAGAGCATATTGAATCCCAATGGAAATTCTGAAGAGAAGATGGTGATTTAGATAGACATGAAAAGAGTACTTTAGATACCAAGTATGCTCCAAGTGAAGTTGAAGATGATTCTACAAAGAGTGAGGATACTTTAATGGTAGCACAATTACTAGCACATATGAGGTTAGAGGAATTCTCTACATCAAATGAAGAGGAAGTAGGAGAAAATGAGGTAGAGAAACCCCTTTCAAAACCATATCATGTGCATAGTTCATCAAAAGAAGAAGAAGATTCATTAAAAATAGAGGTTAGAAATAGAATTAAGTAGATGATAGGAATAGTGACAACAAGTAAAAGTGAGAAAATAATAAGAAATTGGAAATTGACAATGACAAAGAACAACAATTGACGTAGTGGTTAGAATCCCTTTGTTTAATGACACTGAAAGAGATTATGCATACCAATAATGGTTCATGTGTGAAGCTACTTATTTGTCAAAAACTGACAATAAAATTCTATACATATTCTTACACCTTTATTAATCATTTTAAAATCACTTATATCTTAGTGTTATCTAAAACTAAATACCCTTTGCTTTGTTATATTATATTCACCATACATTTATAAAACAATTAAATTAAGCTCTCACTAGAGTCCTAACTTTTCAGTCTCGTGGTTATCTAAGTTCTTGTAAAAAGATGAAACAAACTAAGACTTGGAATTTTTATAACCTCTGCATTTTTTACACAAGAAAAATTGCTCACTATATTTATAATGTATGGTATTACCAAAATTATATTGACTACTTTCCAAGATGGAAATGATATCACTAGTCCAAAATTACATATTAGTCTGGTCCAGAATTACATGATAGTCTGTCTGGTAGTAAACACAGACATCTCTGCTATCCGACTATAAGAGCTTTTACCTTCGAAGTTTTAGAAAATTGCATGAAATCACATGATAGTTGATTTTTTTTTTTTTTTTTTTTTCTCTCAAAACCATTCCATTCTATTCAATTCCATATCTATCCATAATCCATTATATTCAATTTTAAATTTAAAAAATGATGAAATTATTATTTTAATAAATATGAGTATTGATGGTTCATTATTCAATTTTAAATTTAATAAGTAAATTAAATTAAATACTCCACCAACATCAATCCTATGATTATATTTAATTTTAAATATGACAATCAATTCGTCCACTATATTTAATTTTAAATTTAATAAGTAGATTCCCGTGAAGAAAATAAAACACTTTGATACATATAAAATTATAGTGTATGAACGGCATAAAACACTTTGATACATATAAAATTATAGTGTATGAACGACATTCGCACAAAAAATTGTCATGCTTAGTACCCGAATCCCACCTCTTATTTGCTATGCTTCATTACCTCGAACCCACTAGTTTTTAATTTTCTCAAATGGGATAATGAGAGGAACCACTATGTTCAAATTAAGAAATTTATTAAGGTGGCTTTTAAGTTCTTCTTATATTTAAAAATGAACCAAATTAATTCATTTTTTAATGTGCACATTAAAAATTAATTCCGTCTCTTCCAAATTCAAAGGAATCTTATATGACGCCATAAAGAGCTTTGAGAAAAGATTTTAAATGCCCCATCAAATCTACATGCTTTAAAACAACTTAAGAACATAAATGATGGGTTCTATACCTGAAATTAGAGCATACTTTTCGGAAACGAGTTGTTGTATTCAAGGTAGAAAAGTGGTTCAATCATAAAGTAATGGTTTCTCAATCTAGCGAATCCTTTTTGACATGGTTTTACCCAACTTACTATTGTAACATGATATTTTTCAAAACATGTTGGTATGTTTGTTAATGAGATTTAGTTTAGTTGGTTAAGAGGAGAAGTTGTAATTTATGATTAAATTTTGTTTGTGACATATTTATTTCGTGGGTCGTTTATCTTTATAAAGAGTTTTTTTGTGTGTGGATGAAACTAGGTGCAATCCTTTAATGAGATTGATGAATTAGATTCAACCTCAATCACATCCATTAGTCAAGAATTGATTCCACAAGTTTGTGAGTGAAATTCTCATCATTGATTAAAAGCATTCTAAATAAAAAAATACATATTAGCATTAAAAGATTTCAATCAAAGGTTTTTGATGAAATCATTGAAATATAAATCATATCCTAACTCTAATAACCGTAATAGAGGAAGTGAAAATGAAAAATAAGAATGTTTAAAACACACACACACACAAAACATCCAATATATTTGGTTGGAAATAAAATACAAAAACACTAGCACCTTCTTGGTAGAATGATTTTCATCTCTGAAAAATTAGATAGCATCTTACCACTACCTACTAAGGAGCAATTTAGATTTCAAAGAAAATGTCATGACCCTATGGGGAGTATATATGGGGTTGAAGGTATACATAATCAGGTCAATGTATATGTAATAGGACTCAACCAAATAAGAGGCCCACATGTGCAATGATGAAAAATAAGTATATATAGAGGTTAATATAGTCATCATTGAGACATGGATATATGATTTGGATATATGGATGTATTGGGGTTATTTGGATGAGGCTCTCATAATTTATGAGTTATTGTTAACTCATCTGTATTATATTTTTGCAATTTGTGCTCCAAACTCACATCATGATTACATTGCACTCTATTTTATCATGCTAATTTAACGCTTTGCCATACAATATTTGGTATTAGAGTGAATGATCCTTGGTGTGACTCCTTCAAACAAGTGATATTACCATTTTATCTGTAATTTTTTTTGTCATTAGAATTGTGTATAAATTTCAAGGTTGATAGAGGAAAGAACTATATACATAGGGTAAAAATTTCAAAATTTGGTTTTCCACTTATTTGAAGTTATAGGTTGTTCAAATTACGGTTTTTGTCTAGTCCTTCAAACAAGGCTTAGATAAGTGGTTTCAATAAACTATCCATATTGAAGGTTCAAAAGTCTAAACTTAGTGAAACTTGTAGGATTGGAAAGTTGAAATGACTAGGTATATTTTTTGAAAATTTCAAAATCTCTTTCACCATATTTTCAGAGTTACAAGCTGTACAAATTAGGGCTTTTGTTTGGTCCTCAAACTAGGCTTAATGAGGTGGTTTCCATAAAACAAACATATATGAATATTGTGAGGTCCAATTTGAGTGACACTTGTGGGATTGGATATAAGAAGGACTGAGGTGGTTCTTTTAAACATTTATAACCTTTTACATAAATATTCGAAAAGTCATAGTTAGTACAAGTTTGCTCTCATGAAATACTAGGTACAAAACTACATGTTCTAGTAATTTCACTATGACTTTCTCTTGGAAGGTCCAAAATGCATGGGATTAGTGGGAACCTAATGAGAACATATCATAATAAATATTGTAAAAAATTGATCAAAAGAAGATTATAATTATTTAATTTGTAACAAGTGCAAGGTTGGTTTATACAACAGACCTTAAATCATGGATTTAAAAGGCATGTTAACTTAAAGTTATTATAACTTTTGATTGGAAGGTCATATTTATGTGATTCAAAATCCCTTAGAAGGTGGGAAGGGATGAGGATACACTAGGAAAATGATCAGAACTTTTTTGGGTCAATATTTTGAATATAGTGAGTTTCAAAGTTGAGGGTTTTGGTTAGACATCTAGTTAGACATCAACGTTTTGGATCTCTAAATTGGAGATCTGAAAGTTAACTATAAAAATGACCACTTTGGATTTTCCGAGCAATCTCAATAATAGTAATATGGCAATTTAGAGAAGATGAAGATGAAATTGATCCTAAGGAATGGTTGAGAATGGAAAAAGGAAAACGATACAATTACTTTCATGGTAAGATTTTATTTTTACATTGAATCTCAAGAGTGGTGGATGAGTCTTGATGAAGACACAAAATTGAACTCGACATGGGCAAAGTTTGAAAAAATATTATCAAATGGATGGATCTAGGACAAAAAAATGGAGTCAATGCATGAAACTCAAGATGAATTTAAAGAAGAAAAAGAAAAGCTGAAGAAAAAGGTGATTAGTTGTCCAAGATGCAAATACTTAATGAAGCACTCGTTAAGGAGGTTTAAAATTTAAAGAAAACTACAAGGAGAGGTGAGAAAATTCAAGAAGGATGAAAAAAAATGGAATATGAAGCCATAATCAAACACTACTTGATGAGGTTAAGAGATTGAAAGAAGAAAAAAAGCATTGCCAAAATAAAGAGAAATAAAGGATCTTAGATGAAGATACTACCAAAAGACTCAAAGAGGAAGTTTGCAAGAAGGTTGAAGAAGTGAAAGACATTAAATTAGTAACAGAATTGAGAATTGAAGAAGGACAAAAGAAGTAGGTGGATTACATCAATATTAAGTTGGAAAATGAGAAGGAAGAAAAGATACAAGAAGGTCACTATAAAATACTTGAATAAGTTGAACTCCATTTTGAGGATGTAAAGGTAAAATATTATGGTATTATCTCAAAAGCAAGAGAAAATGAGAAAAAACACAACAACTTGATTATACCATTATACTGGAAAACAAGATGGATGATAAGGGTTTAGAAAATGAAGGAATACCATCATTGGAGGTGGAACCATATTGATAGAATCATTACTAAGAAAGTTGGCATGAAAGACAAGAATATCGACATCATCATTACCAAGGAAGAATATGGTAGAAGTAGTGATAATCATAGAAGGGGGCATCAATGAATCATTATAAGATAGGATATTGTCATAGATAATTACCTACATCAAATTGGAGAAGCTACAACAATGAAGGGAATCAAAGGAAGAAATTTGTTTGAAGGATTGGCACCCAAACTAATTGAATATGGATGGATGAATGGATAATGATCAATAGAAGTGAGTGAGTGAGAATATAAGAAAATCCTATTACTTGGTTTCATCACATGTAAAACCCTTATCTACAAATCTTTAAGGAAGTTTTTTTAGAAGCGGGTTACAATGTTATGACCCTATGAGGGGGTATATATGGGGTTAAATGTATATGTAATAGGGGTTAGCCTAATGAGGATCCCACATGTGAAATGCATGATAATAAGTATATATTGAGGTAAATATGGTCATTATTGAAACATGAATACATTATTTGGAGATATGGATGTATTGGGGTTATTTAGAGGAGTTTCTCCTAAGTGTAAGGAGCTATTATGTTGGAAACACAAAATCCTTTATTAAGGACTCCTCAGACTTAGTTAGGATCATTAAAAATGAAAGAATTGAACCTAATGATATCATCATTATATTTGACGTGGTTTCTCTCTTCACTAAGACACCTCTCAATGAAGCTATCCAAATTGTGAATGAGATCACAGACCCTGAAACAATGAAATTAACAGAAGTGTGCCTTAGATATACACTCTTCAGTTTTTAAGGAGTGTTTTATGAACAAACTAGTGATGTGGCTATGGGATCTCCCCTGTCCCCTATTTTTTACAACCTATTCATGAAGAAGTTAGAGGAAAGATCCCTTAACACATTCTGATTGAAACCTAAGAGATGGAAAATATACGTTGATGATATTAATGTGGTATAGCTTCATGGGAGAGAAGAACTCAATAAATTCTTCGAGAACCTCAACTCCCTCTCAAATGAAATCAAGTTCACTATGGAAATTGAGGAGAATAACAACATTCCCTTTTTGGATGTATTGATTCTCAGAAAGAAGGATGGGCACCTCAGACATAAATTCTATAGGAAGAAAACCCACACAAAAATCTATCTCCATGCCAACTCTCATCACCACCCCACTCACAAGATGGTGGTTTTGAACACTCTAGCCATGAGATATATTAGGATATATGATTAGGAACACCTAGAATAGGAAAAGGACCAAGTGAATAAGGTTTTTAAGAATATAGGATACAAGAATAAGGACATCAAAAATGCATTAAGAAAAGCTATAGAAAGACCAAAATAAGAGCCACATTGTAGAAATTGTCACAACCCTGACAAGATGGCTCACCTTCCCTTCATCAAATGGGTCATAGATAGTATTGTGAAATCCCTAAGAAAGAATGCGATCACAACCTATTTAAATCCCTTGGTAACCATCAAGAAGAAAATAAGATATGTTAAAGATAATCTGGATCACCGCTAGTGCAAATGGGTTTACAAAGTAGAGTGCTCCTATGGTAAATGTTACATCGGAGAAACCAAACGTTTGTTTCACATAATAATTAAAGAACACAACATGGATATCAAGAATGATTGCACACACACCTCTTATTTATCCAAGCATTCAAGTGAAACAAAACACCATGTATGCCTGGAAAATACCAAAATCCTAGCAAGAGAAGATCACTACTTTCGACGTAGAATCCAAGATTCAACAATGGAGATTATCAAGCACCCTAATAACCTAAATAGGGATGGAGGCTTGGAGATCAACGAGAATAGGATTCCTTTAATACACAACACCATAACATGGTAAGTTAGGTAGGTTTATTTTTATTCATTCAATCTTTTCCTTTTTGTTAGGTTTTCCTCGCTTGTTTAGGTTTTCCTCCCTTGTTTAGGTTTTTTTCTTGAGCATATTTCTTCTTTCGGTGTTTTCCTGATCTCTTTTTTCTTATGTTTCTGTTGTTTCATTGGTTTTTAGTTTGTTTTCTTGCACTCTTGATTTTATTTTATTTACTACACATTATAATTTATTCTAGTGTCATTAATATTATTCTTATTCTTATTTCTTCTTTGTTGTTTGTCTTGTTATTTTCCTTTGTTTGGATTGATGTTTACCTTATTTTCATTATATTTTTTATGCTTCCCTCTTTTATCTTTAAACTCTTTTAAAATTTTAATTTGCCGAATTTTTAAACTTAAATGTCTATCATTATCATTAATGCTATTAATTAATTGTTTGTTTACTTTATTCTATCTAATATAATTTGTGTTATACATTAAACACCATTAATCACTGTTCTACTATACTATTAAATCTATTATTTATTAAGACATTCTAACACTTTTTTGTGACTAGTGGAATCAACAACTAGTCAGGCACATACTTACGTGACACTGGGTCATGTTATTCGACTGCTACCACTCTAACCTCCAGGTGTTCCCACGATGCCCTATATGTGACACAAAAGGTAAGCCATGGTTTCAAACTGGTGACTTCACATAATGAAGTGCCTTAACAATACACTCCATCAATGACTGCCCTAAACCCCAACAGAAAATATTCTGACAGTTATCTACCATACTACTAATCTATTATTTTATAACATTATTATTCTATTTGGTAATATTTGACTTATTCTTAGGATTTATTTCTTTTAGTTTAATCTTTTTTTTTAGATAATGTAGTCGACTATGATTATTAGTTAGTCTTATAGCTAACCTTTTTTTCTTTCTAGGGTTCTCTACTTTCTCTTTTATTTATTGACATGTTAGCCTTCTTCTCCTATTAATTATTTTTTGTGATGATGGATTTGATATGTGATTCGAAATGTCGACACTACAAAATGATGATTGTGGTTTTTCCAAGCACTTCTGATAACCAATCCCACCATAGAAATATTAAATCCCTAATGTATAAAGTCATTATACTATCTCTTTGGGAGTTGTGCTCCACACTCATATTGGTGTAAAATTTATGTGTTTTGGTTTATTAAGTTGTTTTGATTATTTGGTATATAATATAAAAGGTGAATGTAAACTAATATAAGACTTCAATGGGAGAAAAAAAAACCTCTAAAGTTTTATAAAGAGTGCACATCTGTTATGATTGATGAAGGTAAGGGGATTTTGAAAAGAGAAACAATAGACTACAACAAGGAAGTCAATCAGTTTAGTGAATATATTTTATAGTTATGAAATACATACAATGCCATTATATGCAATGGATTTAAGTGGTGCAAGGAGTAAGGGGATGCTATGTCACATACCCACTATAATGTAGTAAAAATTTTCGTTCTACCTCAAGGGACAGAATCCCCGATTATCGATGAGCTCCTTTTCACCTTATTCCTACCGGCTATGCTGCTAGTCTACGTGACCTACCTTCATATGGCCACAGTCCTAGGCTCCTATCGGGATTTTGGCGTTTTCAATGTCGATGTGCGAACGTCCCCAAAACTCGCGATTCTCCGATTCCCGACGTGCCTTTTTCACGCTAGCCCTCCTGGCTCAGCCCCTGGTCCACGTGACCATCACCCTATGACCACAACCTTACCCCTCATCAGGGTTTCGGGGTTTGCGATTCCAAAATGCATGCGCCTACGGAATTCCTGACTCCTCGAATTCTGATTCTCCGATGGCTCCCGGTCTTTAACCTACCACCTGTCGTCCACAGAGTCCTGTGTGGCCCACGCTATATTCCTGCCTGTCGGAGTATCGCGTTTCATAATTCCAACAAGTAAGAGTTTCACACCTTCAAAAACTCTGATTCCCGACTCCTCGGGATCTCCTGACACACGTCCCAAATAATGGGCGGTTCTGATCTCGTCAGAATATCGCGCTTCGCGACTTTGCAGCTTTTGTTGCCAAGATCTCGGGCTTCAACCTACGAAACCCCGATACACAATCCTACGTGTAGATCCGATGGTTCTCCTGCGACCCAGATCCAACGGCTACCTTCTTCCTCGCTCCTCGCGTCTCGCGACTTAGAGTACCAAATGCTTGGACCCTTACCCTGCAAACCTCCGAGTTCACGAGATCGCTGGATCTCTGCCACCTATCCTCCTCAGATGGATGGATTTGATCCTCTCGTGGCTTCACCATTCACAACTTGGAGCATCCAAATTTTGGACTCCTACCTCGCGAACCTTCGAGTTCATGAGTTCCCTAGATCTCTGCCACCTGTCCTCCTCGGATGGATGGCTCTGATCCTCTCGTGGCTTCGCCATTCGCAACTTGGAGCATCCAACTTTTGGACTCCTACCTCGCGAACCTCCGAGTTCACGAGTTCCATGGATCTCTGCCACCTGTCCTCCTTAGATGGACGGCTCTGATCCTCTCGTGGCTTTGCCATTTGCGACTTGGAGCATCCAACTTTTGGAGTCCTACCTCGCGAGACTCCGAGTTCACGAGTTCCCTGGATCTCTTCCACCTATCCTCCTCGGATGGATGGCTCTGATCCTCTCGTGGCTTCGCCATTCGTGACTTGGAGCATCCAACTTTTGGACTCCTACCTCACGAACCTCCGAGTTCACGAGTTCCCTGGATATCTGCCACCTGTCCTCCTTGGATGGACGGCTCGGATCCTTTTTCCCCTATTCACGAGGCTTAACCCTCGTCTATCTCCCTATGGATCTAATGACTGTCGGGTTTCCTAGCTAAGATTTGACCGTTCAGATCGGTCCCGATGCCACGCCCTTTCCTATTTCTCTTTGGACGTGGAAAAACCAACGGTCCAGATGTTCTCATGGAGCATGGGGGTCTACGATTCAGATTTCCTCGCTATTCACGAAGATAGAAGAAAAAAGGGTTAATGGCAATTAACGCCCTCGTTTATTCCTTTGATTTAATGATCGTGAATGACCACAGATTCCCCGATAGGATCTCATCCGTTGATCAATACTTATCCCTACGCTGCTACTTTGGGATTTTAAGAGGGTCAATCCTCTTTATATAGGGTTGTTAAGACTTGCACATTCAAGTCCTTTTTCTAGGTTCTTGGTAAACCTTTCCAAGGAGGGAGATCTCCGTGGAGAGGTCTATCCCGGGGCATTCTTGGAGACAGATCAGGGGAAACAAATTCACGAGAGCAGACTGGAAGTCGGACTTGGTTCAAATTATGCATAATTAGATTCATTTATCAACATAAGCCATGCATGGTTTTCCTGTTATAAACATATACAACTACTAATACTGATCAAAATACCATACAGACCTTCTTATAATGAAAAACATTCATAGTTTCACAGCTTATGAGCATAATTATTAGAATACATATATTTCCAGATGTTAGAGGCAAAACACTTATCAGAAATAACACCAAGTTTTACGCCACTGCTGAGAGGGGTGCTCGTTTCCACCTAACCGTAGGCGTAGAGACTCCCAACAGATTTACCACTAGCCACCCCCGAGCTGAGGCCACGATGTTGTCGAGACTGCGTCTCTCCGTCTTCCAGTGACCAGGAGCGAAGGTTGGAATCCTTCCTCTCTGCTATCACTCACTCTGCGTAAAAACTGCCAAAGTTCCCCTCGCGTCTCCCCTTTCAATCGTCTCTGCCATACGCCGTATCCTCTCGTGAGGTTGCGTGTGGCACGATTACCCTCGCGCCGATCAGGCCTGACGGCTCTACAGATGGGTGGTTCACCATCCCATCCCTCATCAAACCATCCGCCTACCAGCCTGCGAGGCATTGAATTTCAGGGCTAGCAAGCCGCTTTTGGTTCTCCGTGCCAGTGGAGTCCAAATACGGTATTAAATTCTCGGTGGAAGTTAATGCCACCTTTTCAGGTGTCCTCCACCGCCATCATGGTCTATTTTTCT
>JZKD02S0007463.1:94316-116673 GCA_000966675.3 Picea glauca | reverse complement strand
GTTCTGCTGGAGTACACTCCGGGTTGGAAAGTTCATTCTGTGGTTCTTCTTGTAGTTTTTCAATCCTGAGGATTTGCTCCCTTTCTTCTGAAATTTTGAACCATTCTTTTGTTTCTAGTCTCCACGAGACTCTGCCCGATGTCCATATTGTTCATGACAATATGTTGCCTTTCATATAGTGTCTTCTAAGGTCTTTGGTTCATCAATTCAATTCGGTTTTGGTATTCCTTGGGTAGCCCACTGATGAAGTGTTGTGCCTTCGCCTTCTCTGCTTTGATGTAGGGTACATATCTCAGTAAGTCGAGGAATTTGTTGACATACTCCTCCATAGTAAGTTGTCCCAGTTTGAGTTCATAAAACTCTTTAGCCTTCTCGTCGAAATACCTTTTCGACAAATACTTCTTCCGAAAGTACTTCTCAAACTGTTTCCAAGACAGGTCCTCCTCGTGGACCCCTTTCATATTCTTAAGGTCTTCCCACCAGATGGAAGCCTTTCTGTTCAGATTGAAAGTGGCCACTCGGGCCTTCAAATTCTCTGAAAAATCATGGACTCTGAAATATTTCTTCAGTCCGAGTAGCCAGGCCTCAGCTTCCTCTCCCTTTTTTATCTCGCCATCGAAGGAGGGAGGTTTGGCCTTCTTGAATTCCTCAAATTTATGACTCTTGGAAGTCTTTTGCTTCTTTTGTTTTTTTTGAGAATAGGGACTAGTCCTGCTGCTAGAAGAGCCTTCTGAATCACCAGCTTCCTTCTCAGTGGAATCGTCTGGCACTGATCCTTTACCTCTGGGGTGGACCTTTCTGGATGTGCTTCTCTCAGTGTGGCCACTGACATGACTACGATTCTGCATCTCAGGTTCATGTTGCATTTGTCGTTGTAGGTTGGATAAGCTCTGCAGTAGAACTGCATTAATTTTGGTTTGCTTTTCTTGTTCTTTCATCATCCTTTCATTATCATCCTTGCAACTTTGCAATTCGACCATGAGACTCCTCACAGTCTCAGCTAGGCATGGAGGGGTTCCTATTGCTCTTCTTTCGTCAGACTCTTCGTATCTGTTGTGGGAGCCTTCTCCCACCTCTTGGTGAGTCACCATTCTCTGTTTTTGTAGATTCCCACGGTTGATCATCCGCTTGAGTGAAAAGACAAACGCTGGTTGTTAGTCAAGAGTTAAATTCATTTTTATAAATTGTGCATAAATTCATAACTTCTTTTACTTGCATACACAGTCGGGTTCTCATTTTCCAAGTTTTTAATCCTAGACAGGGGAGTTAAGTCAGGGAGTTATTCCTCATAGAAGTGCTTCGAACGCGATTTATGCGCGACTCGTGCATGAGCCCAATCAGGCCGAGTGTTGTAACCATGCTCTGATACCAATTTGTCACATACCCACTATAACGTAGTAAAAATTTTCGTTCTACCTCAAGGGACAGAATCCTCGATTACCAATGAGCTCCTTTTCACCTTAGTCCTACCGGCTATGCTGCTGGTCTACATGACCTGCCTTCATATGGTCACAGTCCTAGGCTCCTATCGGGATTTCGGCGTTTTCAATGTCGACGTGCGAACGTCCCCAAAACTCACGATTCTCCAATTCCCGACGCGCCTTTTTCACACTAGCCCTCCTAGCTCAGCCCCTGGTCCACGTGACCATCACCCCGTGACCACAACCTTACCCCTCGTCGTGGTTTCGGGGTTTGTGATGCCAAAATGCATGTGCCTACGGAATTCCCGACTCCTCGAATCTCGATTCTCCGATGGCTCCCGGTCTTTAACCTGCCACCTGTCCTCCACCGACTCCTGTGTGGCCCACGTTATATTCCTGCCTGTCGGAGTATCGTGTTTCACGATTCCAACAAGTAAGAGTTTCACACCTTCGAAAACTCCGATTCTCCGATTCCTGACTCCTCGGGATCTCCTGACACGCATCCCAAATAATGGGCGGTTATGATCTCGTCAGAATATCGCGCTTCGTGACTTCACAGCTTCTGTTGCCAAGATCCCGGGCTTCAACCTACGAAACCCCGATACATGATCCTATGTGTAGATCCAACGGTTCTCCTGTGACCCAGATCCAACGGCTACCTTCTTCCTCGCTCCTCACGTCTCGTGACTTGGAGTACCAAATGCTTGGACCCTTACCCTGTGAACCTCCGAGTTCACGAGATCCCTGGATCTCTGCCACCTGTCCTCCTCGGATGGATGACTCTGATCCTTTCGTGGCTTCTCCATTCGCGACTTGGAGCATCCAACTTTTGGACTCCTACCTCGCGAACCTTCGAGTTCACGAGTTCCCTGGATCTCTGCCACCTATCCTCTTCGGATGGACGGCTCTGATCCTCTCGTGGCTTCTCCATTCGCGACTTGGAGCATCCAACTTTTGGACTCCTACCTCGCGAACCTCCGAGTTCACGAGTTCCCTGGATCTCTGCCACCTGTCCTCCTCGGATGGATGGATCTGATCCTCTCGTGGCTTCGCCATTCGTGACTTGGAGCATCCAACTTTTGGACTCCTACCTCGCGAGCCTCTAAGTTCACGAGTTCCCTGGATCTCTGCCACCTGTCCTCCTCGGATGGACGACTCTGATCCTCTCGTGGATTCGCCATTCACGACTTGGAGCATCCAACTTTTGGACTCCTACCTCGCGAACCTTCGAGTTCATGAGTTCCCTAGATCTCTGCCACCTGTCCTCCTCGAATGGACAACTCGGATCCTTTTGCCCCTATTCACGAGGCTTAAACCTCATCTATATCCCTATGGATATAACGACTGTCGGGTTTCCTAGCTAAGATTTGACCGTTCAGATCGGTCCCGATGCCGCGCCCTTTCCTACTGCTCTTTGGAAGTGGAAAAACCAACGGTCCAGATGTTCTCATGGAGCCTGGGGGTCTACGATTTAGATTTCCTTGCTATTCACGAAGATAGAGGAAAAAAGGGTTAATGGCAATTAACGCCCTCATTTATTCCTTCGATTTAACGATCGTGAATGACCGCAGATTCCCCGACAGGATCTCATCCGTTGATCAATACTTATCCCTACCCTGCTACTTTGGGATTTTAAGAGGGTCAATCCTCTTTATACAGGGTTGTTAAGACTTGCACATTCAAGTCCTTTTTCCAGGTTCTTGGTAAACCTTTCCAAGGAGGGAGATCTCTGTGAAGAGGTCTATTTCAGGGCATTCTTGGAGACAGATCAGGGGAAACAAATTCACGAGAGCGGACTGGAAGTCGGACTTGGTTCAACTTATGCATAATTAGATTCATTTATCAACATAAGCCATGCATGGTTTTCCTATTATAAACATATACAACTACTAATACTGATCAAAATAACATACAAACCTTCTTATAATGAAAAACATTCACAGTTTCACAGCTTATGAGCATAATTATCAGAATACATATATTTCCAGATGCCAGAGGCAAAACACTTATCAGAAATAAAACCAAGTTTTACACCACTGCTGAGAGGGGTGCTCGTTTCCACCCAATTGTAGGCGTAGAGACTCCCAGTGGATTTACCACTAGCCACCCCCGAGATGAGACCACGATGCTGTCGAGACTACGTCTCTCCGTCTGCCAGTGACCAGGAGCGAAGGTTGCAATCCTTCCTCTCTGCTATCACTCAGTCTACGTAAAAACTGCCAGAGTTCCCCTCGCGTCTCCCCTTTCAATCGTCTATGCCATACGCCTTATCCTCTCGCAAGTTTGCATGTGGCACGATTACCCTCACGCTGATCAGTTCTAACGGCTCTACGGATGGGCGGTTCACCATCCCATCCCTCATCAAGCCATCCGCCTACCATCCTGCGAGGCATTGAATTTCAGGGCCAGCGAGACGCTTTTGGTTCTTCAGGCCAGTGGAGTCCAAATACAGTATTAAATTCTCGGTGGAAGTTAACGCCACCTTTTCAGGTGTCCTCCACCACCATCGTGGTCTCTTTTTCTGCACCTCCCCTCATCAGCAGTCCTGCAATAAATTCAGAATGTTATTCGCATTCATTGACCTCTTCCTCAAGGTCCATTTACATCACATATTCACATTTATGAGTTTTGCCATAGTTTATGGCTAGTCCAGTTATATTTACAAGTTGGGGGAAACAGGGTGTTACAGGCTAGGTGTCACACACGCTACGGTCAAAGTGTAGTGGATTACATAATGATATCAACAAATATAATAGACAAGATAATGATTTTCATGATTCAAAATTTCCACGAGGACATGTGATCATACCTTAACCCATTGTTCATAGGGATTAAGTGGATAGAGAAGAACATATGGAGACAACAACACCTACACAAAAATACCGCAAAAAGAAATATCATTTACAACAAAAAATGCAATATGTTCATAGAAAAATTGAAAGAATCATCTCCTAACCAAGTTTCATCATCATGAATGAAATCAATGAAGCAATGGATTTATGAAAAATCTAATGGACACAATCCAAATGCATCGGAAAGTCGCAAAGATAAGAACTAGGGAAATGAAGGGAAACTCCAATGAATTTCCTAGCGAACCATGGTCACAATTGTAATACAGGGCTATAACATTGTTGATTTGCATCAATATAGCCCTCAAATCCTTAGTTGAGTATTTTTTGCTAGCATGCATCGTGTTTTCACATTAGGTATTTGTGTTTTGTTTGGATTGTTATAGCACATGTTTTTTTCATATTCATGATGCGTACACTTTTAGAAAGCCATGTTATTCGATTTTGGATCATGTTTGTATTTTCATGTAATAACCCTAAATTTTCTAATCCTCATAATTAATTGTAATTAATTATGATTTATATGTTGGTTATGTTTTAGCATGGATGTTTTAAATAAAATGATTTATTTTACACCATGAAGAAGATGTGTCATGGAAATTTAAATATTTGCAAAATATTGATATTTTTCAATTTAATAAATTACGCAAGGGTGACTGAGGCAGAAGCACATAAAACAGGGGCCATGATACCACAAGAGGGTAAGTGTGAGGGATTCATAAGGGAAATCCTACATTACCACTATTCCTATACCATTTACCCAAGACATTTTGTCTTTATCCATCTAAATCCTTCTTTTGACTTGTCAATCCAATCATTGAATGCAATTGGTGGGAGGGACACCTTCCACAATTATGAGAAGAATAGGGTGAGTAATTGCGTGTAAGAGGCTGGTGGGGAATTAAAAATTCTGTAATTATGAAATAACGAGGATTCTTTGGGTTCATGCTATGAGTCAATCAGTCCCCCAAAGTTCTTGAAAATCATGCCACGTGGAGAGGGGAGAATGAGATCTCTTGGGCGTGGGGTGAACTTCATCCATTAGACTCATCATGGAGCAACTGTGTGTGGATGCAGAGGGATACAATAGTTAAAATAACTTGATTACCCACACACATGGCTAAAGGTGACTTTATGGATGAATGGAGGAGGGATGTGATTAGATGCTAGGATGTAGAGATTCTTGTAGGAATGCACCTCCGTACATGAGGGAGTGATTCCCTATTTGATGTTAGATAGAAAGAGACTAGTTGGGAAGAGGAAGGACTTCCTCTATCCAAGAATTTTATGTATCCATGAAGGTGTGCAATTTGGCTACGAGTAAGAGGGAGCGACCTATTTTCTAGTTGGAGATGAATGGTAGAGGCCATTCTATACTCTCACGAATGAAAGTAGGCCATTTTGAATTCAATGAAGAGTGATAAAGAGATATGGATCAAAGAATGAGTTGAACATAGTGTTGGATCATGTTTTCATTGATGCCAAAGGTTTAATTAATTGATGTCAAGTGATTGATTGATGCCAAAGGCTTGATTCATTGATTGAGGTCTTGTCATAGCATACTAATGTAATATGTATTGTCCTTGATGAGAATGGATTGATGTCAAGTGGAATCATAGTCATATGATGATACATAAATGAAGATGGATCAGTGAGTTGTCATTGATACATGATGCAAAGATGAAGATGGATCGATGTGGTTTCTTTGATATATGATGCATAGTTGGTTTGATGTAAAGATGACTCATTATTGTCTTATCATGGTTGATAAGGTTCACAAATGGATGAACTCCAAAGTGGTCCCCTTATGGTGAAAGCCCTCACGGGAAGACACTTTGTGGTTGAGTTATCCTTGAAGTATGGTTGGAGAAACCATGCTTGAATATGGAATAATGAGATGAAGATCAGTGAATTTGTTAGTGAAACTATCCTAGATGAATAGTACTTGTCATTCCATTTCCAGTGGTATGTGTAATGTCACATAAATCCTCATGGTTTGAGACTTATGGCCCTACGAAGATGAAGGACCCTCATATGTTGGCTTGAAGCCCCAAGAGGTAAAAGAAGTCAAAGTGCTTGAAAAGAAGAAATTATTATTTGAATGGTGACAAGTCAAGGAGGAATATTTAAATGATAAAGAAATGGAGAACTTTCTAATTATAAAAAGTGGTTAACCCTAGAAATGAGGAAAATAGGTTAAATGACCTAGAAATAGGTTAAATGACCTAGAAATAGGTTAAATGACCTAGAAATAGGTTAATAGACCTAGAAGTGGGTTAAGTGACCTAGAAGATGCTTCTAAGAAAACTACTTGGAGAGTATAAATAAGAGGCAAGGGTCTCTTGTGAAAAACATCTCTTGTGCATCTCTTTATGTATCTCTTGAGCATGTATTGAAGATATATTCTGAGAGAGAGGAGATCTGGAGGATCTAATGGGCCCATCAAAGTTTCGACAAGTCTGATATCATGACGACAAAATTCTCGGAAGTTCAGAAACCTTAGTTTCTGAGGTATACGCGGGCTGAAGTGAGCCAAGGCACGTACATATGCAGGCTGAATGAGGACATGACATGTACAATGGATGAAGTCATGAAGCCTTGTGGTTGAGATGATGACAAGCTCTTGAACACTGAAGCAGGTTCCATATTTTCATT
Organism: Picea glauca; assembly: GCA_000966675.3. Taxonomy (NCBI): domain Eukaryota; kingdom Viridiplantae; phylum Streptophyta; class Pinopsida; order Pinales; family Pinaceae; genus Picea; species Picea glauca. The sequence goes on along the minus strand of JZKD02S0007463.1, from coordinate 109,748 downwards.
CTATGGGCTCAGATCTTCCATAGAAATTCTTGTATGGTTACATTGTTGTCTTGATGGATACTCTTGCTTGTCGTATACTTAATGCTTAAGGCATTATTGGTATGGTTGTTGTGATGTATTTTGTGTTGGTTGATGAAGTGAGTAGCACTCTTATGATTCAATACTGATATGATTTCTATAGTGTACTGGTTTCTTATACATGATGAGTAGCATTCATATTGTATGGTTGAGAAGCATGAGTAAGTTGTTGGATAGTTTGGATGTGTTGTGATTGGTTATGGGTCAGATTAGATAGTGAAAGACATAAGAGAATGTGATTGAAGGTTGCAGAGGACCTAAGTTAATCTTGAAGAGAAAACCCTAAGTAACTCATATATGATACACAGGTTGCAGTACAGACTGGCCGCACACATACACAACCTGTGCTACTAGTAGGTGTGTACATATGCGTGCTACACTACCGACAGGTCGCGTACCTGTTGAAAAATTGATATTTGTTGAGGATTGTTGCCTCATCTCAGTTGGTTCTGAGGGTGTAAGATGAGTCTTGCATTATAGAGCTGGTGCTCTTTTAGAGTTGTAATCTATTCATTTGTTGTTGATAACCCAAGGATTGTATTCCATAATAAAAATAAAATTGTACATACATCTTCCGTTCTTTGTGTTCCTTGTGGTGATGATTTATTGATTATATGTTGTTGATATATGTTATTGATGTATGGTCACATCTAATTGGTTATAAATGAAAATAATAAGTAATAATAAAATGGTGATTTCTAACTAATGAGTTTTGTAAAAGTGAAGTTTTGGGAAAAAGAGCTCTACACTATTCACCCCCCCCCCTCTCAGTGTAGTCGGTGTGTCCAACAATTTGTATCAGAGAGAGGAATTCACTATAAGCCTTAAAAAGCTTGGAGGAGATCTATGGAAACACAAATGGATGATGAATTTCCAATCCTTGATGAGGAAAACTATTTTACTTGGAGAATAGAAATGAGAGTGCATTTGAAGGAAATGGGAGCGGGTATTTGGAAGGCAGCCATTGGTGGATTAGTTTCCTTGAAGAACAAGTCAAAGTTTGCATATAAAAGGGAAGGAAAGAAGAATGTTGAATTGTCTCTCAAGATCATTCTGAGTGTACTCTCAAGCCCTATCAAAGACAACATAGGACAATGCACTTCCGCCAAGGATCTATGGCTACAGCTAGAGAAGACATACCAAAGCAAGAAGGAAGATATTGAAGACAACTCCATCAAGACAAATAAAGGTAAATAATCTCCAAAAAATATTGATTGCATTATTTCTAAATGTGATGATGTTGGAAAAGAGGAAGATCTTGAAGACATTTCAAATGAAGGTAAAGAATATCCACAAACCCTTGATTGCAATAATTCAAAATGTGATGATGTTGAATTTTTCTCTACAAGTGAAGAAGAAAATCTAGAAATAGTTGTGTAGAGTTTGATGGTATCTATCCTATGGAAAGATTAGAAGAAGAACTATTTGAACTTCAAAATAAAGTTGAAGAGGGTCTCTATGAATACAACAATGACCATTATTATATAGACTATAGCTATATTTTGGATAACACTAAAAAGTTTATTAAGAAGAGTCAAAGGCACATCTTGAAGTTAAAAAAAATGCTCAAAGAACAAGAAGAGAGTAATAGGACTCAATTAGAAGAAAAGGAAGAAGAGATCACGAGACTAAAGAATGAAAAATAAGATAAGAAGGTAGATGATGAAATTAGAAAAAGTATTTAAATTATTGTCCATCTCAAGACCCAAATTGAAGAAGCCAAAAGGGTAGAGGAACTATTGAAGTATCAAGTAAATGAAAAGGAAGATTCATGTCATAAGTTAGAAGATGAAGTTGTTGATCTTAGAAAGAAAGTAGAGAAGTCAAACAAATTATTGAATAGCTCACAAATCTTGAATGAGATCTTGGAAAGTCAAATATCACCAAATGATAAATCAAGTCTTGGATACAAGAGGGAAGCTACACATGTTGAAGCAAGCACCTCAAATAAGCATGAGGTAAGTTCCTCACTCTCAAAGGATGAAGATAATGTTGCAAGTCAACCACCTCAAAAGAAAATTTCAAAAGAACAAGGAAGGAAGACATCAAGAAGCGATCTTTACACCTCAAAAGGGATGGACACCAAAGCAAAGGTATGAAAGTGATTTTCATGGACAATGTTATTCATGTAATGAATATGGTCACAAAGCTTTGGAATGAAGATCTTATGCAAGGAGAGATAATGGAAGATTTCATAACACCATAAGGTGTTGGAGATGTGATCAAGTAGGACACATTGTTGTTCACTATCACAGCATGAGATGCTACAACTGTAGTGGATTTGGCCAAAAATCCCAGGATTGTTGGAACACAAGAAGAAAGTCCATGATGAGGACTTCATATAGCATGAATAGAAGAAGGAATGAATTAAGGAAGGGAGACATCTTTGAAAATATGGAATATTAGAGCTCAAGTTTTGAGAAGAAGGGACACCTTCAGAAGTGGGTGAAGAAGACTGAACAACCAGAGCAGAATGGAAGCCTTGAAGGAAGCTCAAGTGTGTCATCTATTGAAGCATACACGGGTGACAGTGGTAACAGTCGCGTACATACGTAGGCTGACATTGAATAGGTCATGTACATATGCGAGTTTTCTATGCAACAAGCTGCGTATATGTGGTAAATCCTAGGGGAAAGGGCTATGCACATGTGTTGTAACTTGATGTGATGGTATAACTCTGTGTTGTAGGGTCTGACATAGTTTGTTGTAGGTTCTGACATAGTTTGTTGTAGGTTTTCATGATTATATATTGGATTATGTAAAGTGATGATATAAAATGAAAGGTTATCTTGGATACATGACACTAACCCACGAGTATGGATTGAGGCATTTTCTATTGAAGAACAACATTGGTTATGACAGTGAAGTTATGGTACCTCAATTATGTGATATATCTTGATTATGCTAGCTAGAGATGTCATTGATATATTGAAGCACACTACTAATTGTTGGATTCTTAGTATTTGTTGTAGTGAATGGAGGATTGAGGCTTGATCTATAATTGATACATGATTGGTACACTTCTGGTGCATAGGTAGAGGCACCTACTAGCAGTTTGATTGGCACATGTTTTGTGGTGGATTCGACATACATGTATGAGGATTCATTTTGTTATTGGTGCATGGTTGATGTACTTGCTTGGTACAAGTGGTGATGCATGTTTAGTGCATGATGGTACACACATAGATGGTATATGTTTGGATGATAGTACTTGGCTAAAAGTACACCATTGGTATTACTTGAGTAGCATATATTTTGGTGCATGACATATGGGATGATATAGTTGAGACAATTGATTGATTGAGAGTCATGATTTTGATACTTGGTTCATGGTGGAGACATACCATTGGTATATGCACATGGTTGGAATATTGGTAGAAGCACATGGTTTGCATGTTGGTAGAAGCATATACATTCCATTGATGATATTGTTTTTTGCACATTGTATGGTGTTGATGTACATGGTTGATGTACATGGATGTTGTGCATAGTGAGCACACATTTTGGTACAGGATGCACATAGTTGATACTTTTATTCATGATTCTCTACTTCATTGTTGACATATCTTTTGCTTCAGGATGTATGGTATGGAACAAGTTTGATGCATGGACAGGTCCAAGGATCGTCATAGAAAGAGTGGTTGTTCTATGATCCAGTTGAGCAGTGGTATTTGTAGCAGAAGCATATTGCAGTGGTAGCATATTGTTCATATTGCAGAGAAGATAGGGGGAGACATACCCATAGGGGGAGTCATTCTTCTTCCCATGATTCTAGGAGGAAAGAGCCCTATATTTGGGGAAAGAGCACATAGGCATAATTCTAGGGGGAGCGATGATCACAGGGGGAGCATGAGCGATATATCTTTAGCATTACATCATAATGATATCTCTTGTTCAAAAGGGGAGAGATTATTCAGAGGAAGATTAAAGGAATTCAGATGGGGGGATCATCCCCAAGGAGAGTTCAAGTAGGGGGAGCAGCCCCAAGGGGAGAATGACCCTTTGCCATTGATGTCAAAGGGGGAGAGATAGTCACGTTGATGTGATTGATGACTATTGATGTAGAGCATGCCTTGTCTACATGTTGACATCAATGATTGGTGTTGACATACATGATTGGTATTTCCATCAATGCCAAAGGGGGATATTGTTGGATCATGTTATGATTGATTCCAAAGGTTTAATTAATTGATGTCAAAGGATTGATGTCAAGTGATTGATTGATGCCAAAAGATTGATTGATTGATTGATGTCTTGTCATAGCATACTAATGTAATACTTATTGTCCTTGATGAGAATGGATTGATGTCAAGTGGAATCATAGTCATATGATGATACATAAATGAAGATGGATCAATAAGTTGTCATTGATACATGATGCAAAGATGAAGATGGATCCATGTGGTTTCTTTGATATATGATGCATAGTTGGTTTGATGTAAAGATGACTCATTATTGTGTTATCATGGTTCACAAGGTGAAAAAATGGATGGACTCCAAAGTGGTCCCCTTACAGTGAAATCCCTCACGGGAAGATGCTTTTTGGTTGAGTTATCCTTGAAGTATGGTTGGAGAACCCATGCTTGAATATGGAATAATGAGATGAAGATCAGTGAATTTGTTAGTGAAACTATCCTAGATGGATAGTGCTTGTCATGCCATTTCTAGTGGTATGTGGAATGTTACATAACTCCTCATGGTTTGAGAGTTATGCCCCTATTAAGATGAAGGACCCTCACATGTTGGCTTGAAGCCCCAAGAGGTCAAAGAAGTCAAAGTGCTTGAAAAAAATAATATTATTTAAATGGTGACAAGTCAAGGAGGAATATTTAAATGATAAAGAAATGGAGAACTTTCTAATTATGGAAAGTGGTTAACCCTAAAAATGAGGAAAATAATTTAAGTGACCTAGAAATGGGTTAAGTGACCTAGAAATAGGTTAAGTTACCCAGAAATAGGTTAAGTGACCTAGAAGTGGGTTAAGTGACCTAGAAGATGCTTCTAAGGAAACTAGGAGAGTATAAATAAGAGGCAAGGGTCTCTTGTGAAAATCATCTCTTGTGCATCTGTTTATGTATCTCTTGAACATGTATTGAATATCTATTCTGAGAGAGAGGAGATATGGAGGATCTCATGGATGCATCAAAGTTTCAGCAAGTTTGAGATGTTGACAAAAAAAGTATTGGAAGTTCAGAAACCCTAGTTTCTGAGGTAACGCGGGCTGCATTGAGCCAGTGTACATACATACGTGGGATGAATGAGGACATGACGCATACAATGGATGAAGTCACGAAGAATTGTGGTTGACCTGATGACGGGCTCTTGAAGACTGAAGCAGGTTCCAAATCTCCATTCTATGGGCTCAGATATACCATGGAAATTATGGTATGGTTACATTGTTGTCTTGATGGATACTCTTGCTTGTTGTGTCGTGAATGCTTAAGGCATTCTTGGTATGTCTTTTGTGATGTGGTTTGTGTTGGTTGATGGAGTGAGAAGCACTCTTATGATTCAGTACTGATATGATTTCTATAGTATATTGGTTTCTTATACATGATGAGTAGCATTCCTATTGTATGGTTGAGAAGCATGAGTAAGTTGTTGGATAGCTTGGATGTGTTGTGATTGGTTATGGGTCAGATTGGACAGTGAAAGACATAAGAGAATGTGATTTAAGGTTGCAGAGGACTTGAGTTGATATTGAAGAGAAAACCCTAATTAACTCATATGTGATACGCAGGCTATAATACATACTGGCCGCATACATACACGAGTTGTACTACTGGTAGGGCGTGTACATACGTGTGTTTCACTACCGATAGATCATGCACTTGTTGACATATTGATATCTGTTGAGGATTGTTTCCTCATCGTAGTTGGTGCTGAGGGTGCACGCTGAGTCTTGCATTATAGAGTTGGTGCTCTTGTAGAGTTGTACTCTATTCATTTGTTGTTGATAACCCAAGGATTGTAGTCCGTAATAAAAATAAAATTGTACATACATCTTGTGTTCTTTGTGTTCCTTGTGGTGATGATTTGTTGATGATATGTTGCTAATATATGTTGCTGATGTATGGTCACATCTAACTGGTTATAAATGACAACAATAAGTAATGAGTAAATGGCGATTGCTAACTAATAAGTTTTGTAAAAGGGAAGTTTTGGGAAAAAGAGCCCTACACTTTTCCCCCCCCCCCCCCCCTCTCAGTGTAGTCGGTGTGTCCAACACAGAGAAAATATAGTTTCATCCTATAAGCTAGGAAGGCTACCCTTTCTTTTGACGAGACAACCATGAGAGGAATACATGATTTTTTTTTGTGAATGGGTCAACAGTAAGATGAAAAACTATTAGAAGAAGATGGAAAACACATAGGCCTTTATGCACACACTAAAGATAATTGGAGGGAGAGGTTTTTGAGGGACCATGCAACAAAGAAGGAATTCCTTTTCCTTGTGTTGTGTGGTGTAGGTAGTGGGGTTGCATTGTAGATATGTTAATCCAAGAGATCTTAGCAGGAAGACCCCTCAATTGGTAATGATATGGACCCGAGATAGAGCAACCACCCTATAAGAACCCTAATTTTCCATGGTGGTATCATAGCCTATCTCAGGGGTGGTATGTTATTGAAAGGAAATGTACAATAGAGCTTATATTTGGGTGGAATGTGGCTCTATCTACATTATTTTGTCATTCAAAACAAATAAGTTCTTCTTGTTGTTTAATTGAGTTAATATGATGCATTATGTTGTTTTCATAAATGTTTGAATGTCAAGATGAATGCTATAGGCTTGTTGTGATTATAATGAATAAACAATTTTATATGTGACAATAAGAATGTTATCATGTATTGTGATAACACTTTAATGTTTGAATGTTGAAAGTTGATAAATGCAAATCTCATTGTTTATAGGTAACGTGAAATTCATAATGATGTATGCCAATGAAGGAATCTAGGATCTCCACTATATATTTGTTGATGAAATTGAAATCTTGATCTATTTGTTTGTTGATTGTTTAGTGGTTTAAAGGATTTGTTTGTTGAATACTTGTTTTGATTTTGGTTGGAAGTTTGGTGACTAGACTAGAGAACTAGTCTAATAGGATCTCTATTTTAAAATAAAGATCCTACTTTAAATATGTAATCAAGTATAAGTGGCCCAGGTGGACCCTAGACCTAGTTATTCTAGGAAGAAGTATTTTCTATAATGCAATCTATTTTCTCTATGTTGTCTAAAAGGAATATCAAGCTCTCTTGTCAAGAAAAGTCTTTTGCAATTTGAATTAACATAAGGGATTGTATTTATCTTAATTAAAGAATGAAATTTATTAGGGTCTTGGGACCCTTGGCCATTAGTCTTGCCTATGAAGAAGGTGTAGGTTGGGGCCTTCAAGAGTAATCCTTAGATTATTGTAAGGGGCCTTACAATTTAAGTATAGTCTTGGGAAGGTTTCCTCAATTGATGTTGATAAAAAATGGGCCTAAAGACTTGAGGAATTTTTACCCTATAAAAATTACTTGTTTCTAGAAGAAGGCATTTTGACCTTTAGTTTTTTCCTTGGGGATAAATTAGAGTTTTTTGTAAAAAGCTTAGAAAATTTTCCTAAGGAACCTTGTGTATCGCATGGAAATTATTTTCATGTAATACATAGTGTGTTGCATGAAAATAAACATTGTTCAGTACATTACGTGTAGCATGAAAATAATATTTGTGCAATACATTGTGTCTCGCGCAAAGATAATCTTCGTGTGATATTCCGCTATCACCAAATAAACGAGAAGAAAGATATGAAGTTGGAAGAAGGGAATGATTGAAGAAAATTTGGGAAAATTTCAAAGGAAAACTTATAAATTTTTTATGTATCACATGGAAAATATTTTCATACGATATAGTGTGTATCGCATGAATTAAATATTCATGTGATACAACGAAGACAACAAGAAGAAGGAGTTTGGGAGTTCAGGACTTAGAAAATCTTTGTGGAATTTTCGTGTGTCACACAAACTAAAAGTTGTTGCAATGTGATGTATCACACCAAAATAAAGTTGGTGTGATACATTGCAAGGGAGAGAAACTCAGTTGAGTGTGACAAAGGGAGGCATGGAAAGCTCATCACAAGAAAATACATTTGGTGCAATGCAGTGTATCACACTAAAATAAAATTGTTGTGACACACTAGAAGGGGAAGATATTTTGAGAGTCATGAAATAAAAGTTCGATGTGCCATGTATCGTACCAAAATATTTATGGTGTGATACACTACACCTAAATATTTTTTGTTGTGATATAGCATGAACGAGGGAGAAAAGATAGACAAAGAGACAAATAAAAAGATGAGGAAGGATAGAGAAGAGAAAGATGGGGACAAAATAAATTTTAAGGCGATACCTTGCATGGACTAAAAGTTCTAGATGTGATACACTTTTGTATTAAAATTAATTTTCCGTGATAAGATAAATTTGTAGGATGTGATAAGCCGCATTGCAGGAAAAATAGTTTGGTGGAATATGCAAAATAAGAGGAACTTCTTGAAAAATGTGAATATGTTCATACAATATTTGACATGTCATTGTAATGCCATGTGGGATTGAGTGCCATGTAGGTATGATGACATCATCAAATGAATAAGGTAAAAATCCTTAAATTCCATAACTTCTTTCTTCGAGCTTGGAATTTAGCAAGAATACGATTGTTAGAAATATCTCGAGGAGAATATTAAACCTATAAGATTAATTTCAACATCTAAAAGGTGTTCAAGAAAATCTTAGAGGGAAATATTGAAAATTTTGTACACCCCACTACCCTAAATATGGTTACGGGGTCGAGTGTTTATGGGTCATATTAGAGCTTTGGTTCAAACACTAGACCTGAATGAGCCAACGATTAACCATAGAGGAAAAAAAATTAAAAAGATAAAAAAATATTTCATCTCTGGTTCCAATACTGAGCTTGTATGAGCTAGAGATGAAGCATAGAAGCAAAGGTACTAGAGCTATTGGTTACAATGTGGGGTTGTATGGACCAAAGATTTTATGACAAGGGAAAAAAATTACAAATTGTTTGTAACATATGTGATAAAATATTTTCTTAACGAAAAGATATTGGAAAAGGATTGCAAAGTGCGAAGATAATGAAATATTGATGCTACTGCAATGTGTGATAAGATGTAAAAATCTAGCACATTGAAATGATGATGGATGAATTTCATTTGGGAAACAAAACAAGCTTCTAGTTTCTGAAGTTCGATGAATGGAACAGTCGGGGTGTTGATCGCTGAGGAATATTGCTAACAATGCAACCATGAATAATGAGGGGGAATATCTCAACTCATATCTTGTTATTGATAATTTCATAAATTTGAAAAAGCTATTATATAATGATAATTTAATAACACCATTGGAGATATTACACACTCACCTAGAATTATTTTCCTAAGTTTGATAGTCCAATGTTTAGAATGCTTCCTTAGATGAGAATATTCTCTCTAGAGAATATTCCCCTACAAAATAGAGCTCTCCTCTTCATATCAAAGTTAGTGATAGTTAGTCAGACTAGCGTATGTCACTCATGCATGGAAACCTCGATTTTATCACCAATAGTTGCATGTGTTTGTCTCACTTCCACATGTGTGACTTAGTTAACCGATGATTTCATGGACCAGTTAACTAGGAATAGGTGGAAGTTCACTCCAGTATCTGTTAGTGAGTGTATACATCTCTCTAGATCACTACTATGGTGCATTAGTTACTTATGTTGCCTATATATATTGTAAATTATTCACTCTTTGAGTGTGGAATATGGTTAATACATTTCCATTTTTTCTCTCGTCTTCTCTATTTTGCAAGCTCTGTTCGTTCTTTTGCTAGCTAGATCTCTTGTGCAGGTACTCCACACATTCTACATGGTATCAGATCTCAGAGAATACTAAGAAGAAGGTGCACCAACACCTTATTTGCAGGTACTGAAGATTGAAGAACCCAAAAAAGATGGATTATTCAACGACAATACTTCTCATGCCTCATAACTATTTGGAGTGGAAGCCAAAAATTCTATTTCAGCTCATATGCAGAGACTTGTACTAAATAACCATGGAAACAAAAGTAGATCTTGATTCCATCAATGAGAATAATGACTTTCTCAATAGACAAGATATGTCCATATGATGTATCTTTTGGTCTATTTCTCCTAAAATTATCCACCAAGTATATGATGGATCGCGAGACTCAACTCCAAATGAACTATGGACCAAATTGGGTGTTCTATTAGGAAATAAATAATATTATGAATATTTCATGCAGGATCTTGAAAATATAGAGACAAAGAAAATCCATCAAAAGATCAATCCTCTCAATTTGAAGAGCCTTATACACAAGTATCCCACAATTTGTTTTTCCAATAATCGTAGATGATGTCTACTCCGTTTCATATTTGTTTTCTGAATTTCATGTGGAATATATCATTCATGCATCTTAGGAGTCACATGCAGACACTTTTGCATGCACCATGCATGCATCTCAAGAGCCACACGAATATGATATTTGGTATTCAATTGTTATAGGATATAATGGTTCAAAGAAACCAAAGACTTCAACCAAGAAGGAATAGAAGAAGAAGAACAAAACAACAATAGATTTCATCATGGAAGGAATACCTGATTCAGTAAAGGATAAAGTGGGAAAAAGTTCATTAGCTAATGAAATTTGGGATAAGATACATAATATATATTATTATCCCATCACACAGTTAGAGATTGCTAAAGAAGATACAGGTACATAACATGAATAAACATGCTCATCATGTCAGACATATTCATAAGAGGAAGAGTACAAAAAGGTAGAAGGTGATTATAGAGAACAATTGATTAGTGCAATTGAATAACTGAGAACTGAAAGAAAATAAATCAAGTCACTCTAGGAAGAACTAAAAAAGACATAAGAATCACATAACTCAAACACCAAATAAGTCAAGCAGACGATCATGATGCTAAACGGTCAACTAGAAGAAGCAAGAAGGATTGAATAAAATATAGAGGATTAGAAGCAGTGTTTAGAAGCCAAAATAGAAGCATTAATAAAGGAAGAAGTGAAAGAGAAGTAGTGTTTGGAAAATTAAAGAAAGGAAGTAGAAAAGAGAGAATATTTTGATAGACCATCTTAAGGAAAGAACTGAAGACTGAAATAAACTTGAAGTAGAATTTGGTCAAGAAGAAAGAAGACTTGAAAAGGAAATCATCTCCTTGAAGATACAACTTGAAGAAGCAAAGAGAACAGGAGAAGTCATGAATATTCATATGATGAAGAAAGAAGAAGAGGTTGAGAAGCTTGAAGAGAAAGTTGTCACAATGAGAAGTAAAATTGTCAAGCTCAACAATAACGTTGAAGAGATAGAAACATCTACATCAATAGTAGAGAATGACAAGAATCATTCCGGGTTTCAAAGAAAGAAGAATGAAGAAAGACTAAGAGTTATGCTAAAGTAGTCAAAGGAAGGAATCATGGTCGAAAACAATCCAAGAAGAATGATTATAATAGAGATACATATTCAACAAGACCTACCACATTCAGGAAACAAAGAAGCTTCAAACGTAATGAACGGATCCATAGAAGAGAAGATAATGATTAACCAAGACAAGAATTTAGAAGATCATTTATTCCTAGGTATGTAAATTTATTTTATGATCATTGTTTTTATTGTACTAAATTTGGACATAAGGTTGCAGATTGTAGGGCTTTTGGAAGAAATATTCAAGAAAGAAATTCTCATGTGGCCCAACATAACATTGAATGTTACAAATGCCATAAGTATGGACACATAACTCGTGATTGTAGAAGCATGATGGATACTTATTTGAGAAATAACACTGAGATCAGATATAGGAAGGTTTGGAAAAGAAAACAAGAATGAGCAAAGGAATATTAGATGAATGAAGGACACTTAGAAGTCATACTCCCAGGATTGGCAATAGTATGAGATGAAGACAAATCTACAGGGAAAAATAAAGATGTCAGATATAGGAAGGTTTGGAGAAGAAATAATAAAAAAGAAGAACATGTGAATAAAGATCAGGTCCCAGAGATAGTAGTAGTATGAGAAAGAAAAGAAGAGCAGGTGAATAAAGAACAAGTTCAAGAGACCGTACTTCCAGGAATTGTAGTGCAAGATCAATCCACAATAAGAAAGGAAGAAGTCATAATTCATAAAGATGATGAGTTTACAGATGAAGAGGAATATTACTCCACATCAAAGCGGGTATTTTTCTGAGCCATTCGTCTTGGAGACTCCCATTAAATATGTATGTTGAACAAGGGGAGTCCATGCAGAAGATACTACAGATCATAGAACCATATTTTGAGCAGTAAGAAATGATTACAGAGACAGATTCAAAGAAGTACAATGTAACAGATTGATCAGTTGAGAAGTAGTGTTCCCACACAAGTATCAGTTGGAAGACATAAGTTTATGATTATATTACATGTATGTATTCAAGTAGGGATGTCTTCAGTAAAGGTTGTTCCATACATGGAGAGTTTTATGAAAAGATAGATCAGATCAATGGAAATATTTTGATTCAATATGATAAACAAGAACATGTGATGATCAACTGTAGTATATTCAAGAGCGGTCATAGGAATGATACAATGATAGATGGGTCAATATTTCAGACAATTGAGCAGCAGGGTTATGAATAGTTTGTGACATATGGACATAGATGGATTCGTGATATGCTTATATGGTACATAGAGAATGGGTCAAAGAAGATTCATAGTAGTGGATTTACAATTAGAATTAGTGGAATCAATTGGAATAAAAAAGGAAAACAATGGAAGGAACAATATAATAAGGAAAGAGAAACTATCGGCATAAGTTATATCATCAAAAGGACATTGTTGAACAATTATAGTCAAGTGAACATGACAAGTAAATGAAGAAATCAAATTATGAATGATTTTTATATATGTCAGTGAAATTCAAGAGGAAGCACCAATGGACAATAAACAACACTGGAAGAGAGGAAAGGAAACCTATACAGGTAGCCCTACATTGATCTACATCTTACAAAAAATTCAAGGGAAGAAACATTATTAGAGATAAAGATCCAGAAAGGAACATGAGTAGCATACAAACATGGAGACATACCCACATGGGGAGGTATTCTTTTTCCCATGATTGGATAGAGTACTTACAATATCAAGAGAAGACATATCAATAGGGGGAGTTAACCTTCGGTCAAAGTTGAAGAGAAAGAATAGAGGCATGAAGACAGGGGGAGTAACCATAAGGAGAGACACCCTTTTCCATTGATGTCAAAGGGGGAGAGATAGAAACATTGATGAGGAGTGATGATCACAGGGGGAGCATGAGAATGAGTTTTGTCATTTCTAAGTGTTTCCAACAATGTTGGTGTTTCCATCAATGCCAAAGGGGGAGATTGTTGAGCAATTGGTTTTCATTGATATCAACCATTGGAGAGTGACCTTATATATTGATCTCAACCCTTAGAGATTGATTTTCTCCCTTGGAGAGGTCCAGATATGTTGGAAAATTGATTGACATTTGTAATATAGAGATTGATGATGAGTTTGTTGGGTACATTTGATGTAGTCTACATGTATCCCCGGAGGTGTGGTTATGGGACCCAAAGTTGATTGAGTAATATGGAAATGAAAGATAACGTAAATGCATACAAGACCCTCATAGATGGATATTACTCATCAGGCCATTTCGAGTGATATGTGGAACGCCACGTGGTTCCTCGCGGTTAGGGATATATGGCCTTGTAAAGTTGTAATCCCGAAAGAGTGGACAAGAAGCCTCTAGTTGGCTACAAGTCTTGGTCAAAGGGAAAAGTGGTTGTAACAAGAAAACCCTAAAATAAGGACAGAGGTTACCTAGCACAAGAATAAACACACCTCAAGAGTCTCTCATTTACACACACAAACTTACATTTAATATATATCGTATGAGTGTTATGGTCTATCTTTTGGTAAATTTATTAGTGAATCTAAGGTTGAATGTGATGACATTTTTATGAAGTTGCGAAGGTATGAAGTAGAGAAAGTTTCAGAGTTGCAGAAAACTGGTAACCCTAGTTTTCTGAGGTTGTACATAGGATGCAAGAGGACAGGTCACGTACATATGAGGCTGCAAGAAGACAGGTCGTGTACATACGCAGGCTTCAAGAGGACATGTATCATATATGCGGAAAAGTTTTCAAAATAAGGTATGATTGAGTTGTGGCAAGGTTTGATGGTACAATACAGTTGATACCGGGTATGAGATGGTATGCTTAAGTTTTTCATGAGTAAAGGTATTTCATTTATCCATTTGTTTGAGGCTTGTATCTTAGATGATATGATACATGCTTAAGGCATGTCTTGGATGCGCTTGATGGTGCATGGTTAAGGTGATATTGTTACATGATTGAGACACATTCTTGGTACTTGGTATATGGTTCATTGTTAGAGGAACATCTTTGTGATATTGGAATATACATGAAGCTTATATTATGGTACATGGCATGATTGTGAGTGATAGCATCTCTTACTATACATGGTTGATTTGCATGGTTGTCACATGGTATGATACATGATATGGTATATGGTTGATGTGTATGGTTGGCACATGTTATGGTACATAGTTGATGGTACATTTTTTGTGCATGGTTGATGCACTTGTTGATCATACATGTACAAGTTGATGCATGGTACATGATTGGCACTTGGTTGAGACACATATCTTGTGATGGTGGTGATGTTGGTACATTCTTGGTAGAGGAATGTGTTGGCAATTTTGAGAATATGGTTTGAGATATGCTCTTGGTGATCTTGGCATGAGTTGCATGCGGATGAGAGTGGATCTGGTTTTGCGGATGAGACAATGATTGGTTGGACATGTTGGTTAGTGAAAGGTTGGATACAATGACAGGTTACAGGTTGATGTGATAGTGACAATGACAATGGTAGTGATAGTGGCAGTGATAGTGGCAGTGATTGTGGTAGTAACTGTTAGTCTACACTTATATTTCAAGGCGATTGGATAGGGAAAGGAAAGCGGGTTGTAGCCTCCTTCCGGTTCAAGCTGGAGAAACAAGGAGTTGGATCTTCCTTCAGTTTGGAGCCTGAGAACTAGTTGGTTGTAGGCACCTTCTAGTTGGAGCCAAATAACCTAGGGGGTTGTAGCCTCCTTCTAGTTGGAGCCAGATAATTTAGGGAGTTGTATCTTCCTACAGGTTGGATCCTATAAATAGGGGGTTGTATCCTCCTTCCAGTTGTCGTTGGAGAAGTGGGAATTTTGTGCTTCCTATGAATGAATTATATATATATATATATATATATATATATATATATATATATA
>JZKD02S0007463.1:61144-94266 GCA_000966675.3 Picea glauca | reverse complement strand
TATATATATATATATATATATATATATATATATATATATATATATATATATATATATATAAGAAAACATTCTGTGGTTTTCTCCCATTTGGGTTTCCACATAAATACTGGTGTACTGTGTTCTTGATGTGATGTTGATGTCAAGATGGTTATGATTACATGCTTATGATATATATATTGAATGCAATCATAGAGAATACATTGATGATAAACTATTGAACATTGTTTATAAAATGAAAGAATATATATTGTGGTTAAAAGTGGTATAAAGTGCTCATATTGATTCACCCCCCATCTCAGTATTCCAACAATTGGTATCAGAGTCATTTCCTTCAAGGAAATAATTTAACCATTGGAAGGAGATCATGAAGGAGTTCATGGAATACAATGAGAATGGAGTACCAATGTTTGATGGTCAGAGTGGTCTACTGTATGAGATTTGGAGTAGAAGAATGAAAACATTTTTGTAGGCACATGGATATGATATTTGGTATTTAGTTGTTACATGATATAATGGTTCAAAGAAACCAAAGACTACAAACAAGAATGAATTGAAGAAGAACAAAAAAATAGCAATGGATTTCATCAGGGAAAGATTACTTGATTTAGTAAAGGACAAAGTGAGAAAAAGTTAATCAGCTAAAGAAATTTTGGATAAGATACATAATATATATTCTTATCCCATCACAGATTCATAGAATATACAGGTACATAACATGACTAAATATTCTCATCATGTCAAACATATTCAGAAGAGGAAGAGTACGAAGAAGAAAAAGTTCATTACAAAGAACAATTGATCAATGCAATTGAATATCTGAGGACTGAAAGAAAAAAAAACAAGTCACTCCAATCAGAACTAAAGAAGACAGAATAATCATAGAACTCCAACACCAAAGAAGTTGAGCAGAAGATCATGATGCTAAAAGGTCAACTATAAGAAGAGATAAGTATTGAAGAAACTCTCAAGAATCAAAAGCAATGTTTGGAAGCCAAAATAGAAGCATTAAGAAAGGAAGCAATGACAAAAAATTAATGTTTGGGAACTGAAAGAAAGGAATCAGAAAAGAGAGAATATTTTGACAGACCATATTAAGGAAAGAACTGAAGACTAAAGTCAACTTGAAGTAGAATTTGGTCAAGAAGAAAGAATACTTGAAAAGGAAATCATCTCCTTGAAGAAGAAAATTGAACATAAGAAGTCATTAAGATTCAGATGATGATGAAGAAAGAAGGAGTTATCTCATTGAGAATTAAAATCGTCAAGTTCAACAAGAACATTGAAGATATAGAAACATACACATCAATAGTAGAGAATGAAGAGAAGCATTCCATGTTGCTAGAAAAGAAGAATGAATAAAAGAGTAAGAGTTATGTTGAAGTACTCAAAGGAAGGAATCATGGTCAACAAGAATCCAAGAAGAATGAGTATAATAGAGATACATCTTCAACAAGGCCTACCACATTTAGGCAACAAAGAATATTCAACCATAATGAAGGGATCCATAGAAGAGAAGATCATGATCAACCAAGATAGGAATTCATAAGATCATTTACTCTCAGCTACATAAATTTATTTTATGGTCATTGTTTTTATTGTACTAACTTTGGACATAAGGTTGCAAATTGCAAGGCTTATGGAAGAAATATTCAAACAAGAAATGCTCATGTGGCCCCACATAACATTGAATGTTACAAATTCCATAACTATGGACACATAGCTCATGATTGTAGAAGCATGATGGATACTTATTTGAGAAAGAACACTGACATTAGATATAAGAAGGTTTAGAAAAGAAAACAAGAATAGGAAAAGGAAGATTGAATGAATGAAGGACACCCATAAGTCATACTCTCATGATTGACAATAGTATGAGATGAAGGAAAATCTAGAAGGAAAAATAAATATGTTAGATATAGGAATGTTTGGAGAAGAAATAAAAAACAAGAAGAACAAGTGAATAAAGATCAGGTCCCAAAGATCATAGTAGTACGAGAAAGAAAAGAAGAGAAGGTGAATAAAGACTAGATACCAAAGATCACAATAGTACGAGAAATAAAATAAGAGAAGTTGAATAAAGAACAGGTTCAAGATATTGTACTTTCAGTGATTGTAGTGCAAGATCAATCCACAAGCAACAATGCAGAAGTCATAGTTCAGAAAGATGATGAGGCTACAAATGAAGAGGAAGATTACTCCGCTTCAAAGAGGGTATTTTTCTGAGCCATCTGACTTGGAGACTCCCAGTAAATATGTAGGTTGAACAGGGTGATCTAGGTGGATATCAGTGGCCACCCACCTATTTCGACTGGCTCAAAACAATTTTCTGGAAATTTTGGCAATTTACTATTTTTAGCAGTTTTTAACTTCCGGGGCCATTTTGAGGGCCCAAATGAAGGTTTTTCTAGATAGAGGTTCTCAATGGCATCCAAAGGCATAATTGAGCCCCAAAAATGAATCTCCTGGATGATACCTTTCCAACGAGCTCTCATACACCTAAAACGAAGATCGTATGCAAAAGTTACGACCCCGAGAAATTGATGCACCAACTTACCCAAACGGGGCCCCACATGACTTCTGGCGCTTCATCTCCTAGGGTTAGGTTTTTGGATGTCTAGGGTTTTTGACATTCCATTTTATTATAAAAAGGTCTTTAGAGTCTCATTGTAATCATCTTCTTGCGAATGCGAGTAGCCACCGCATCTCTTCTCAGAGATAAGCTGCCACCATTCTAGCGAGTCTTTCACTCTGTATTTTTACAGTCTCTATACATTTCTTTAATTAATATAAATAATGTATTACTGTATATCTGTGTTTATGGTTGCATATCTGATACATTTATGTTATATTATTGAATATTTGTGATATCTTTGTGCATTTATTTATTATATCGCCACTCTCATTTCGTGCCGAAAATAATCCGGATCAATGGTATCAGAGCAGGCTGCTCTTGATCGTTTTTTCAATGCATGTCCCCGACAAGGTCTGAGTATAGCAATTTGGGACTTGATCTTGTCTCTCTTGAATAAAATCACTTTCTCACACCCAAGAAACCCTCAATGGTGGAAGAAAAGAAAAACGAAGGAGCAGACGATCCTATCAATCTGTTGCTTGAGCAAGCTCTCACACGACAGAGGGACAAAATGATGGAGAATTTTTCCCACATCCTTCAATGACTGCTGATAGCAGCAGACACATATTCACCAAGCGGCCACTTTGGAGGCACCTCACCTTTCAAGGTACAAGCTAATTTTTATATTCCTATATTTGAAGGACAGATAGATGCATAAGCCCTAGAAAAATGGTTAACTCTGCTAGAAGGTTATTTCTCTATTCACAATTTTTTCGGTAAATAAAATATCACCTTCTCACTCCTTAAATATCTCCCTCATGTCAAACATTGGTGGAAAACTTATTGGGAGCAAAGTTCCACAGAGGAGTTTGGAATATATGGGGCCGATCCCACTTGGGATTTTTTTGTGGATGCAGTAAAGGAACAATATTACCTTGTTGGCAACTATGAAGACCAGTACATGAGATGGACCACACTGTGGCAAGAGAGGGGCCAAGCAGTTTCAGAGTTCACCAATACCTTCCATACCTTGCGCACCAAGCTGGGTATCAAAGACTCCGAACGACATTTGGTTCTGAAATACCGTGGGGCTCTACACAAATACATCCAAACTGAAATGGATTTTCTGGACATCTCATCACTCAGTGCTGCCTATAGATATGATGTTAAAATCGAGCAGAAATTTAAGCACCAGAACAAACGGGATTTTGGTTTTGCAAATCCGTAACAACCAAAGTATGACAAAGACGTCCCTAACAAACATTCTCCTGAAAACCAGTCCAAGCCACATGAAAAGAAGGGCCACGGGAAGACAAAGAAGGATACCGAAAAATGGTGCAATTTCCACAAAATCCCCTGGCACAACACTGATGAATTTCTCTCAAAACAATCATTGGTGGCCAAGATCAAAGATAAGGAGCCGAACCCTGACTCAGAATTCGATTCTAAAAATACTAGTAAAGGACAGATCATTGATGCAAGCCCCACTGTTATTTTCACGACTGTAGTAATTCAACTAGAAGAACCAACAGATCCTGAAGAGGGGGAGCGTATTTTTCATTCACATATGTGGGTGAAGGGGACCCCGTTGCATTTTATTGTTGATAGCGGAATCCAAAAGAACCTCATCTCAGTAGAGGTCGTCAAATAGTTTGGATTGTCAACAACACCACACCTGCATCCATACAACATCGGGTGGCTTCGCCAAGGACGAGATCTATGTGTCAACCAACAGTGTCGATTGTCATACGACATCCAACCCTTCAAGGATGAGGTATTATGTGATGTTTCCCCACTGGATGTCTGTGATGTTCTCTTGGGCCAACCATATATGTGGAAGCGCCATGCTATTTATGAGTCTTGACCTCGCAGTGACATTGTTTCTCTAGTGGGTCATCTCTACAGAATACCAGAGGTAGTTTCGACTATTGTTCCACCTAAAAAGTGTCGTAAGGTAGTATCTCATACTGCAAAATTTAGCTTCTTCACAATCTGTTCAAAAGGAGAACAGAAGGACACTACAACCACTACATCCTCGCCCCAAGCACCTTCTATCCAATAGAAGCATGTTGACAAGGCTGCAACAAAGCGCAAAGATTCCTTCTACACATTTTCCTCTCATGTATATCGACTTTTTAAACAACCTCAGCCTCAACAGGTTCTTGACATACTTCCACAAACTAAGCAGCACGATGTCTCCAACAATACAATCAAATCACCAAGATGCAGATCCAACAAATTCTTTTCCCTCTCCCCCGGGAACTCAACGCAATGGAGACCATTACTTCCTAAGGAGGGAGGATTGATCTAGGTGGATATCAGTGGCCACCCACCTTTTCCGGCTGGCTCAAAACAGTTTTCTAGAAATTTTGTCAATTTACTATTTTTAGTAGTTTTTAACTTTCAGGGCCATTTTGAGGGCCCAAATGAAGGTTTTTCAAGATCAAGGTTCTCAATGATAGTCAAAGGAATGATTGAGCCCCCAAAATGAATCTCCTCGATGATACCTTTCCAATGAGCTATCATACACCTAAAACGAAGATCGTGTGCAAAAGTTACGACCCCGAGAAGTTGATGCACCAACTTACCCAAATGGGGCCCCACATGACTTTTGGCGCTTCATCTCCTAGGGTTAGGTTTTTGGATGTATAGGGTTTTTGGCATTTTGGATTATTGTAGAAATGCCTTTAGAGCCTCATTGTAATCATCTTCTTGTGAATGCGAGTAGTCGCCACATCTCTTCTCAGAGATAAGCTGCCACCATTCTAGCAAGTCTTTCACTCTGTATTTTTACAGTCTTTGTACATTTCTTTGATTAATAGAAATCATGTATTACTGTATATATTTGTTTATGGTTTCATCTCTGATACATTTTTGTTATATTATTGAAAATATGCGATATCTCTGTGCATTTCTTTATTATATCTCCGCTCTCATTTCGTGCCAAAAATAATCCTGATCATAGGGGGAGTCCATGCAGTAGATACTATAGATAAGAGAACCATATTTTGAGAAGTAAGAAGTGATTACAGAGACATATTCAGATAAGTACAGAGTAACATATTGATCGATTGAGAAGTAGTGTTCCCACACAAGTATTAGTTGGAAGACATAATTTCATGATTATATTACATGTATGTATTCAAGTAGGGATGTCTTCAGTACAGGTTGTTCCAGACATGCAAAGTTTGATGAGAAGATAGATCAGATCAATGGAAATATTTTGATTCAATCTAATAAACAAGAACATGTGATGATCAGTCGTAGTATATTCAAGAGAAGTCTTCAGAATGATACAATGCCAGATGAGTCAACATCGTGGACAGTTGAGTAGCAAGGTTATGAAAAGTTTGTGACATATGGAAAAATATGGATATGTGAGATGCTTAGCAGGTCATAGAGCATGGGTCAAAGAATATGAATAGTAGTGTATTTACAATTGAAATCAATGGAATCAATTGGAATCACAAAGGAAAGAAGTGAAAGGCACAACATAACATGGAAACATAAACCGTTAGCAGAAGCTATATCATCAAAAGGACATTGTTGAACAAGTATGGTCAAGTGAATATGGCAAGTAAATGCATAAATCAATTTTTGAATGATTTTTATATATGTCATTGAAATTCAAGAGGAAGAACCAATGGACAATAAACAACACTAGAAGAGAGGAAAGGAAACATATAAATGTAGCCCTACATTGATCTACATATTACATAAAAGTCAAGGGGAGAAAAATCATTAGAGAAAAATATCCAAAAAGGAAGATGAGTAGCATACAGACAGGGATACATACCCACAGAGGGAGAAATTATTTTTTCGATGATTGGCTAGAGAAGGTACAATATCAGAAGGAGACATATCAACAGGGGGAGTTAACCTTTGGTCAAAAGTGAAGACAAATAACATAGGCATAAAGACATATAAACATTGATGAGTAGTGATGATCATAGGGGGAGCATGAGCATGAGTGTTTTCATGTCTAAGTGTTTCCATCAATGTTGGTGTTGCCATCAATGCCAAAGGGGGATATTGTTGGATAGTTGGTTCTCGTTTATGTCAACCCTTGGAGAGTGACCTTAGATATTGATGTTAACCCTTAGAGATTGATGTCAACCCTTGGAGAGGTCCATATATGTAGGAAAATTGATTGACATTTGTATGATCAAAATTTATGATGAGTTAGTTGGGTACATTTGATGTAGTCTTCATGTAGCCCCAGAGGTGTGATTATGGGACCCCAAGTTTATTGAGGAATATGGACATTAAGGACAGTATAAATGTAGGAAAGACCCTCATATATGGATATTACTCGTCATGTCATATCTGGTGATATGTGGAACACCATGTGGTTCCTCATGATTAGGGATATATGGACTTGTAAAGTTGGAAGCCCGAAAGAGTGGACAAGAAGCCCCTAGTTGGTTACAAGTCTTGGTCAAAGGAAAACGTGGTTGTAACAAGAAACCCCTAAAATAAGGAAAGAGGTTACCTAGCACAAGTATAAATATGCCTCAATATTCTCTCATTTACACACACACACACACACTTACATTAAATATCTATCTTATGAGTGTTATGGTCTATCTTTTGGTAAATATATTAATGAATCTGAGGTCGAATGTGATGAAATTTTTTTGCAGTTGCGAAGGTCTGAAGTAGTGAAAGTTTCGAAGTTGCATAAAATTGGTAACTCAAATAATGTCTAATTTTATGAGGTTGTATGCAGGTTGCAAGAGGAAAAGTCACGTACATACGAAGGCTGCAAGAAGATAGGTCGTGTACATACAGAGGCTGCAAGAGGATAGGTCGTGTATCTGAGGAAAAGTTTTAAAAGGAAGGTACAAATGAGTTGCGAAAAGGGTTTGATGGTAAAAAACAATTGATATAGGATTGATACTGATTCACANCCCCCCCCCTCCCTCTCTGTATTCCAACAAATATCTTGTGTAGGTACTCACCACATTCTACAAGCATATGCATGATAGAATGAAATAGAAAGATAGTTAGAATGCATATGCACTAGTAGGCATGATGATAATGAAATGTTGCAGTGCATATGGTGATGTTTGAGCATACATCCAACATGCATAGCGACTCAAAGTAGTTTGATATTATTTATGAAGAAAAAATGTCACAATGGATAATTGTGGTTAATGATGATCATGTAAATAGGAGCAAGTTGATAGCATGGGTTGATATGTTGTTGATATTGTTGCATATGATAATCAACTTTATGAAGATAAGGAAATGACATTAAATTTTTTATCAAGAGGTTGGTGATAGGAGTGTGTGAACCTCCCTGAGACACTAACTGACCAAGTAGTATCCAATAAAATTTATGACAACCATGTAGGTAAGGTTTTGGTATTCTCAAATGTTGAAGGGATTTTAGGTAATAATTCCCTTAACCAAAGTTTGATATCTGGAAATGATATGAAGGCATGAATGGGTTGTGAAATATAAAATGGTACTTTCCATGTTCTAGGTAATACTATGGATTACCTAATGATTCCATGTTTCATATAATAATTATATAGAAAACATGCAAGAGTGTTCTATTGTTGATGATTTCCATGTGAAGGAGCTCTCATAATTCTACCTTGAAGTTTAATTATGAACATTTATAATATAAGATGATAACAAGCCTTAATAGATGTGCATGGATAACGAGGGGAATGTGCAAGTGTGTGTGTGTGCACTCTCTCTCTCTCTCTCTCTCTCTCTCTCTCTCTCTCTCTCACACACACACACACCCACACACACACACACACACACACACACACACACACACACACACACACACACACACATGCTTGAAAGCATTATTTGAATCCATTGTTTGGATGCATCTTGTGGATGCATACTTATGGTATATCCACTGAAATTAATATGTGAATATTTGAAATGATAGAGTTGTTACTAACTCATGAGATTGAGATCATTTTAGGGCTGTTGGATATTGCAATGATGGAATTTGCATGATAAAGTAGTCATATGTGGATGGACTATGTGAAATATTTGTCAAAGGAATGGTTTTATGAAAAATGATGAAGGAAATGAAAAAAAGATTGTGAGAAGAGTAGAACAATTTCCAACCAATTAAAAAGATAAGTATTTTGATGTTATATAATATTTGAATCTACTAGCTATGGAAAAGATGAATTTGAATTTGATTTATTCTAATTCATTAGAATTTGTTTGATGAGAAAATTTTCCAATGAATTTGAATTGGATACAATTGCTATGATAAATTCTAATTGATCTTGTGAATATATATTTGTGGTTTTAGAATGATAAATTTCATCAAGGAGGTAGCTCTAAATGAGGAAATGAAAAGTTCAACTTGACTAGAACTACCAAAGGAAATGGAGCAGCCAATGCTAGAAGTAGAATTTTCCTCGCCCTGAAACTCTATTTTGTTTATAGAGAAGAGTTATATGTGTTTAAATAACAAGTAAAACTTATGAAGAATGAATAAGCATAGCCACTTGAATGAATATCATAGCTAATGATATATTATGTGATTAGTAGAAAAACCATGGAATAGATTAGCTATATTGTGATTTCTAGGCCATGTAGAGGAATTGGAAGGAGGGATCCCTTGAATCCTCTCTTATTGGTTATTATATTTCTCTAAAATGAGAAATATGATATCTGTGAATATTTTAGGCATGGGGTTGTTGATAATTATAAGAAATTAAAACAATAGAAATGCATTTACACTATTAAACACATTGAGAGATAATGTGGTGGAGTGCATATAGATATATTGGATCATATATGATATTTTTTATTGATTAAAAGTATTGTGATGCATGCAATGAGCATGGCATGATAATTAACGTGGTATGGTTTTTGTATGACTAGGAATGGTTGCAGGAATTGATGTTGTAGTTTCCCGTGATAGATGGCCTCATGCAGAATATAGAGACAAGAGGATGTTTGTTGAGAGGTTGATGAAGGGACCATGTGAGTTCCCATGAAGGTATCGACTATTCAGGTAATATCGGGGATGTTGATGGCAACTACTCAGGTATGGAATTTTTTTTAATGCCAATATAGCATGTGACCTGAGAGGAATTGGGTAAGAATTCCTTTCTAGGCATACTTTATATCTTTAGTGATATGTTCATGATTCAATACATGTATGTCATTGACACCCAGGTGGGGTTTGACAGAGGAAGAAACCTCTGGTATGTAAATATTATTGGAAATCTCTATGATGCATTCAAGAATTGGTGTGTCATGAATGAGTTTGTTGACAATGATTAAATGAGTAATTGTACCCATTTTATGAATTTGGATACCATGTGAAAGTGAATGCTATGTGAGACAATCATGTTTGAGATCATAATTTCTAAGAATTGGAAATTTCTTTAGGCCTTATAGAGTATCCAATGGTTTCCTTGCTTGTAATCGGTATCCTAGAATATAACCTTTTTCCAACACTGAAGAGCACCAAAGGGATGTGAACTTTGTGTTGTTTTTGGGGTGAAGAAAAAGGTCTCTGGATGGTTGAGAAATTAATGGGGAGGTGGTTGGATGATTTATAAAATTGTTGGTTGAATCCTCTAATTTGTGTTGGTAAAACACACGAGCTTAAATTATGAAAATTTTGACTTAATTTGATGATGCCTTGAGTGAACGTGCATAGATAAATAAGCATGATATTGCATTTATGAATGATGATACATATGCATGATAAATTAATTCGATACATGCTTGTATGGAACATGCATTTTCATGATTGGATGTCGTGAAAGGAAAAACCTTCCAGTACTCTGGAAGATTTGTTGAATAAGTGAAGAGAGTGATTATGTAACCATGAGTATTGGTACATTAGTTGATTGACATAACTATATGATTTCATTATGTAATTCTTAGTGTGCTAGTAATGCATATATAATGTATGATATATTCCTTTAATTTAATATGACTAGCATCTAAAAGTGATTGAGTTATTAGTGTGAAATAATTCTGAAATCACTTCATGGATTGTTGTAAATATTGAAATAAATATATTTTATGCATGAATACTCACATTTGTTTGGATGATTGAAAACTTAGGTTGAGGGTAGAATGGTATTAGATATGGAAATTCATATAAGTCCATAATTAAAATTAGGTGTTACCACCTGTAAGAGCCAAACATAATGACAAGAACCTCATACTTGCAGAACTTTATATTTATGTGAAACATATTTAAAGTATTTTTTATTTAATTTGTTATAATGATATTTCACGGTAACTTTATATATATGATATAGGTGAGATGATGGATGTGTATAGGAAGGACAGATGATGGATGTTGAACTAGAAGGCAGATAAAAGAGTCTATTGTAGTGACACTAGAACCCTATGATATGCCATGATCACCATTGTGATGAGCTATGATATGTTGGAGAAATCTAGGGGATGCTTTGATTTTGATACTATGTAAGTCTCAATACTCTTCCATTGCAAGGAAGCCTTGGCATATGATGGATCACCGAGGGACTGTGTAATAGATAAGGGGATTCTTGAGCTTGGAGGGTGAGTGACTACACGGAAGAGGAGGCTTGAATTAATACATGCTAGCTGGGATCATGAGTGCATTGGGTGTGTCTGAGAAAAAAATGAGTTGACTTCTATCCATGGTAGCCATATGGATGTGGAAACATAATCATCTAGATAAGTATTATTTTGAAATGTATATTTTATCTTGAGTTATGAATATGAATGGAATATTTATGCATATAAATGGTCATAAATGCATGTTTACTTGAAAATTATTGTAGGTGTATGATAGAATACCAGAAGTCTAGAGGTGTTCTGAGATAGTGAAGAGAATGACATTGCTAGAATAGTTGAAAGATGAAGACATGGAAAATGTTGTTGCAATAATAAGAGAATGCAAAGGGTGGTTTATTGTGTTAGTGGAGAGAACATTGATGATAGTGTTATTCCAATGGGGAGGGGATGTATTGAACCCAATTTATAATCCCCGTAATTAATTGTAATTAATTATGATTTAGTGTTGGTTATGTTTTAGCATGGATGTTTTAAATACCATTCTTTATTTTATTCCATGAGGAATATATGCCATGGAAATTTAAATATTTTTAAAATATTGTTATTTTGCAATTTAAAAAAATACCCAAGGTTGACTGAAGTAGGAGCACGTAAAAGAGGGGAAAAGATACCACAAGAGGGGGAGTATGAGTGGGTCCTAAGAAAAATCCTATATTCCCAATATTCTTATACCATTTTCCTAAGCCATTTTGTCTTTAGCATCTAGATCCTCCTTTTGACTTGGCAAACCAATAATTGAATGTGGTTGGTCGGAGGGACACCTTCTACAATTATGAGAAGAATGGGATAAGTACTTTCATGTAAAAGGTTGGTGGGGAATAACACCTTCCACAATTATGAGAGCATGGGGATTCTTGGGATTCATTCTATGAGTCAATCATCCCCCAACTTTATTTGAAATCATGCCACATGGAGAGGGGTGAATGAGATCTCTTAGGGGGGATAACTTCATCCAATGGAATCATCATGGAGCACCCATGTGTGTGGAGTCAAGGGGAGAAGGTGGTTCAAACAACCTAAGTACCCACACGCATGGTTGAAGGAAAATAGATAGATGAGTGAAGGAGGCATGCAACCGGTTGTTAGGATGCAATGATTCATGTAGGAATTCACTCATGCACATGAGGGATAAATTCCATGGTTGCTATTAGAAAGAAAGTGACCAAATGGGAAGAGGAATTGATTCATTTAGCCAAGAATTTTGTGCAACCATGAACATATGTGGATTGGCTATAGGTAAGAGGGATCAACCCATTTTCTAGTTATCCATGGTTGGAGATGAATGGAAGATACCATTCTATATTCTCATGAATGGTGGGAGGCCATTCTAAACTCAATTGGTGAGTGTCGAAGAGAGAGGGCTTAGAGAATGAGATGAACAAAGAAGATAGAGTTTTGTCTTGTAAGCCAAGAAGGATACCCTATTATGTCATGAGACAACCATGAGTGGAAGCCATGAAAAATTTATGTGAATGGGTCAAGAATAAAATGAAATATTGATGGAAGCAAATGGACAATGGTTGGTCCTCTATTCACACACCAAAGAGAACTAAAGGGAGAGGCTTGTGAGGCACTATGCAATATAAAAGGAAGGCCTTCTCCTTGTTTTATGTGGGGAGGTAGTGGGGTGTTAGTGTATTTGTGTTATTCCAAGATATATTAGTTGTAAGACCCATGGATTAGTAAATAAATGATCCTGAGACGGAGTGACCACCCTGTAAAAACCCTACTTTTCCTTGGTGATATCATAGCCTATATTGGGAGTGACCTATTTTAGAAAGGATATGTGCAACAAAGTCTATGGTTGGGTTGAATGTGGCTTTGCCTCAGTTAGTTTGGAATTCAAAATAAATAAGCTCTTATGTTGTTTAATTGAAATAATATAATGCATTATGTTGTTGTTGTAATTGTTTGAATGTCAAGGATGAATGCTACAGGCTTGTTGCGATTATAATAAATAACCAATGTTATATGTGACAATCAAATTGTTATCATGCATTATGATGATGCTTTAATGTTTGAATGATGAAATTTGATTATTGCAAAGCTTGTTGTTTGTAGGTAATGTGAAATTCATAATTATGTATGCCAATGAAGGAATTTAAGATCTTTGATAGATATTCATTGATGAAATTGAAATATTTATTAGTTTGTCTACTGATTGTTTAGTGGTTTAAAGGATTTGTTTGTTGAATACTTATTTTAATTTTGGTTGGATGTTTAGTGACTAGACTAGAGAAATAGTATAAGAGGATCTATGTTTTAAATTAGAGATCATTCTTTAAATATGTAATTAAGTACAAGTGGCCCTGGTGGACCCTATACCTAGTTATTTTAGGAATAATTACTTCCAATAATACAATCTAATTTTTCTCTACTCTATAAAAGGAACATGGAGTCCTCTTATCAAGAAGATTCTCTTGCAATTTGAATTAACATAAGGGCCTTTATTAATTTTAATTAAATATATGAAATATATTAGGGTCTCAAGACCCTAGGCCCTCAATCCTGCTTGTGAAGAAGGTGTAGGTTGGGGCCTTAGAGACTAATCCTTCAATGATTGTAAGGGGCCCTACAATTTAAGTATAGTCTTGGAAAGGTTTTTTCAATTTATATGGAGAAAAAATGGGCCTAAAGAGTTAGGGAATGTTTACCCTAGAATAGTTATCGGTTTCTACAAGAAGGCATTTTAACCTTTAGTTGTTTCCTTAAGGAGAAATTAGATTTTTTCTAGAAAATATCATGATTTTTTACTAAGGAACCCTGTGTATCACATGAAAAGTATTTTTATGTGATACAAAGTGTGTCACACAAATATAATCTTCATGAAATACAATGTGTGTTGCACAAACATAATCTTCATGAAATACAATGTGTGTTGCACAAACATAATATTCATGAGATATGCTACTATCACTGGATAAAGGAGAAGAAATAGATGAAGGAGGAAGAGTCGAATGACTCAAGAAAAATTGGGAAATTTTCTAATGGAAACTTAGAAAAAGTTTGCATATCGCACATAAAATATTTTCATGTGATATAGTACGTATCACAAGAATAATATTTGTGCAATACATTGAAGATTCCAAGAAGAAGGAGTCTGGGAGTTTAGGACTTAGAAAATCTTTGAGGAATTTTTTTGTGTCACACAATTTAAAATTTGTTTCAATGCGATGTAACACACCAAGGGAGAGAAACTCAGTTGAATGCAAGAAAGGGAGGCATTAAAAGCTCATTGCAAGAAAATAAATTTGGTGTGATGTGGTGTGTTGCACCAAAATAAAATTGGTGTGACACACCACAAGGGGAAGATATTTTGAGAATCATGAAATACAATTTTGTGGTGTGATGTATCACACCAAAATATTTTTGGTGCTATACACCACACCCAAAAATTTGAATCCTGATACGACGTAGACAAGGTCGAAAATATAGATGAAGAGACAAGGAAAAAAATAAGGAAGGATAGAGAAAATAATGGGAAAAAAATAAAGTTTAAGGAGATGCAATATATCGCACCAAGAAATTTTAGGTGTGATACATCAGATGGACTAAAAGTTCGGGATGTTATACATCATTGCATGACGATTTATTTGGTGTGAAATATAGGAGTGAAATATTAAAGAATAACAAAGGAGGTATAAGATGAAATAAGTTGCATCACATAATAAATAATTTGGTGTGATAAGCCAAAGATGAGGAATTCCTTGAAAAATGTGAACATGTCCATACAATTTTTTACGTGTCATTGTAATGCCATGTGGTATTGAGTTCCATGTAGGCATGATGACATCATCAAATAAATAAGGTCAAAATCCTTAAAAGGCCATAACTTATTTCTTTGAGCTCATAATTGAGTAAGAATATAGTTGTTGGAAATATATTGAGGAGCAAATTAATCCTATAAGCTTAATTTTAACATCTAAAATGTGTTCAAGAAAAATAATTAGTGGGAAATATTGAAAATTTTGTATGCCCCACTCTGCTAAATATGATTAAGGGGTTGGGTGTGTTACACTTCATGCATCACACTTGCATCATATTTGCATTGTTTGTGTATTACTTGAACCAATCATGCATCACTTGTGTCATTTGTACATCATGTGTGTCAATATAGAATCACATTCATAGATATAAATAATTGTATTAGTTTCATGATGGGATCTTTGATAAAAAAGTTTTCGTTCTATGAAATTGTTATATTATGACATCATTATTTTAGGGAATTCCTACTAATCATTAACAATAGTGTAGCCTACAAAAATTAACATGAAAAATCATAAGGTAACTCTGAAAGGAACAATAGAACATGATGTGAAGAATCATAAGGTAACTATGAAGGGAATGATATAGAAAACTAGGTTGCAAACATATATTTATGTATTTACAACTTAGCTTATGTTATCCATTCCACCTGAATGGAATGGATATACTATATTAGGGGATAATATATGAATTTATATAAAAATTTGTTGTGTTATTACTCCATGAAAAACAATTACAATTGAGCAACTAGGAAAGCATATATCCTCCTTGAAAGCCATCTCTTCTCTTCAAAATTCAAGCTAATGCACTACAATAAAGAATAAAAACATCCACTATTCAAGTTGTTGCTAAGTACCTAGTGTTGTGATATATCACTAAGATTGGATGCATGCTAAAAAAATCTTCCCTATTAAATTATTTTATTTTGGTGGGCTTGACAAGACCTTCATATCCTCAAATCACAACCTTTTGGTTCTTCAAGGATTTAGGCAGACCCAAAACACATATATGCTAATACTATTCTATGACAGTTACTTTATAGAGCGTGCATTTAGGTTTTCATCACTAAAGAGATGAGAAGTATGAACATACTTAATGACATGTACAAGAATAAGGGATTCATATTTATTACCTTCACCCATTTTTTCTTCACCATTACATTTTGAATTCATCATTGCCCTTCTTATCATCATCCACTCCTCCCTTTTTTTTTCCCCATCTACATCCTTATTCTCTCCACCACCGACACCTTCCTTCTTCTTACCCATTATTTATTGCCCCCATCCTTCTTTTCCCTTCCTAGTAGTCTCCATCCTCATTCTATGGGATCATCTCGATATAATTCCCAGTATTTCTTTGGAGATATAATGGATCATAGTTTTTATGATAATTAATGAACATACAGATCAAATGTAAGAATTAGATTGATCTATACAATTTTTTATTTTTGGGGGGTTGATTGGGAGGGGAGCTATGGAATCTTGAAGCCAAGCCAAGAAAAGTTTTATTTTTCTTGACGTATGTATATTACATAGTAGAATTCATGTTGGTAAAAATTATGGAATCCTTTCTTTATATGTGGGATGCAATGCTTAGTTGGTTCAATCCCATTGTGTTACTTGTGTTGTTGAGTGTGGTGATGAGAACCATTATTCTTACTTACATAATGTGCCAAAACACCAACATCAATAAGGACCTCAAAGTAAACCCATCTATTTTATACTGACTAAGCACCTTTAGTTTATATAGAGATAAGGCCAAGGAGGTAGTTGACTTTAAAAACCATGAAGAAGAACAGAAAATGGTAGATAATGTAGTAATATAAGAAGAGAGAACAAGGGAAAAAATGACAAAAGAAAGGAAATTGAAAGTGGAGGCAATATAATTCATGTTCTTTTTGTAGATATATAATGGCTCACAATTGTTAAATAAATGGATGGACAAAATGTAAGGATTGGAGTGAGATTAATTTTATTTTTTTTGTTTTGGGTTAACCACGAGGGGAGTTGTGGGATTTAGAAACCAATCCAAGAAATGTTTTGTTTTTCTTGCAGTTTGTACATTATAGAGTATAAATCATGTTGGGGATAGTTATAGAATCTCATGTTGGGGACAATTTGTATATAATATTCAATTCTTCCAATGGTCTCCATCCTTATTCTATGGGTTGATCTCCATATAATTCCTAGTCTTTCTATGGAGGTATTCTAGTAGATTATTGGATCCATTAATGTTTTCTTGGTAATTACCTTATGATTCTCCATATTGGGTTCTAGAAACCACATTCTTGTTTAGTTGATGTAAGTAAATGATGTTATAGTTTTTTTGTAGTGTTTCTTAACTATCAATGTTCTTGAACATGCTTTTACATGTTTGATTTATTTTATAAAAGATTAAAAATATTTTATTCATGACTAGTTGGTGAACTCCCATTTACTAGCCCATATTTCCTTCAACACTTCTAATGAAAGATTTGAAAAGTGAGTCTTTCACCTCATCAACAAAATGACATTTGATAGAGATTTATTCTTCCCATTGGTTTGACTATAATCCTTAGCTATACGACCAATGGTTTCTAAATATGTGTTAAGAGATAGAATGAATCTACATATCACTAATAGAAAGGCATTTAACGAAGGAGAAATAGGTTCCTTGTTTGAATGCTTTGATGAATTTTCAACAATTTCATTTATAAAACTGACAAAACTAGTCTTTGCTTTTGCTTCCTTTTTGTTGTCATTATCTGGTAAAATCACAAACCATTTGGAAAAAACCATCCTAGAAGTTGAGGGATAGTGGGATTCATCATTCTTCTCATCTTATTCCTTGTTGTCCATCAAAACCAATGACACTTGAAGCAACCAAGATCAAAAGATATATTCTTGAGTGCCATTATAGACTGCACCACTTCCTTTTTTAATCTAAAAACCTAGTTCCATTTAAGCTATTGCAATGTTGTGCCAAGGCTGGAAATGGGGGTTCCTCTTGATTTAATATCCCTATAAAGTAAATTCTTTATCTACATTTTTCCATGCAGTTTCTCAATCTTTTTCATCATAGACTACCATCTCTTGCATTACTACAACTTTTCTCACCTACTCATCAGAGGTTCCCTTAGGAAACGATGACTCATCAATTTTGTACTTTGAATTCTTGTTTCTCCCTTCCAAATACCTATTCATTTAAATAAAAAACATAGGACATAATTACCCTCTATCAATTTTTCTCCTTAGCCTCTTAACCAGGTCACCACTTCATCCTAGGTTGAGAATCAACTTTGGAAATAAGGATGGGAAGTCTTTCATATTCAATGCACACAAAGAATGGGAAGCCTTTCATAATCAAGGATGCGAATTCTTTCAAATATGGAAATTATTTCATCATCAATTCACATAAAGGTAAATTCAATATCTCTCTGATAAGTGATAACCAAGCTAAGAAAAACATATTTCTAGTAGGAAGTTTGTATTGATTTTCTTAAGAGAGAATTAGTGAGGTGATGAATCTGCAAAAGTAAAGTCATATTTGTAGGGATATGCTAAATAAAAAAAAACATCAGTTGGAGGAGTTGTTGTAGGAATACAAAGAAGTGTTTCAAGATCCTAAAGGGTTACCACCTAAGAGGGAAGTGGAGCATGAGATATAGTTGTTGTTTGACTCACTGTTTCCAAATATTGGGTCATATCGATAGTCCATCCTAGAATTCGGTGAACTGAAGAAACAATTGCAACAATTGTTGAAGTAGGAAGTAATTTGAGGAAGAACCCTACCTTGTGGGTCACCTATAATTCTAATACACAAGAAATATGGGACTTGGTGAATGTATATTGACTATAGAGATTTTAACAAGATCATCTTCAATAATCGAAACTCTCTGCCTAGGATCAATGATTTGTTATATCGATTGCAACATGCCAAGTACTTCACCAAGTTGGATCTAAAATTGGGATATCACCAAGTACAATTTAAATAAGAAGACACTTGGAAGACTACCTTCAAGACAAGGAAAGGTCAATATCAATGGCTAGTAATTCCTTTTAGTTTATGTAATGCACCAACTACACTTATGTGTTTGATAGATGATGTATTACATCCTTTTATAGATTCATTTGTAATAGTGTACTTAGATGATATATTGGTTTATAGCTCTACCTAGGAAAAGCATATCTCACATCTCATGTAGGTGTTAGAGACTTTGAAAAAGCATAAGCTATTGGATAACCTTAAGAAATATGATTTTTCTTAGAAATCATTGATGTATTATTTGGGGTATGTGATTGGTGGAGGGGAACTCAACATCGATCATTTTATGATGGAGACCATCCTAAAGTGGCTACTTCCTACTAATGTCACTGAAGTTATGATCTTTGTTGGGGAAACATGCTACCTATGGAATTTTATAACATTTTATTCAGTTGTAGAAATGCCACTTCATGCCAAAATAACTAGTGGTAATATTTTTCCATGTAGAAATAATCATTAGAAAGATTTCAATGAGATGAAAAGGAAGATCAATAAAGCACTAATTGTTGCATCATTGAACTTTCATAATGATTTTGAAGTGGATATGAATGTAAGTGGATATACTATGGGAGAAGTCTTGATGCAAGGAGGTAAGCTGGTATGCTATCATTCTGAAATGTTTCATGGAGGAGTCTTGAACTACCCTATGTATGATAACAAAATCTATGCCCCTGGTCAAGTTATTAAGAAGTGAAAGAACTATCTTATGGGAAAGGAAACCATTATTCACATTAATCACTAGTCATTGTCGTATTTGTAGGCCTAGAGTAAGCTTCAACAAACCTAACACTACAAGTGGATTGGGTTTTGCAACAATTTCATATAGTCTTTAAATATAAGAAGGGTAGCACTAATAATTTGGTAGAAATGATTTAAAGTCCACCCACATCTAATATTACAACTTTGGGAACTCTTATGCACATGGAGTATTTTACCCATGATACATACAAAGAGGCATACATGGAAGATGGAGACTTTAAAGAGGTGTTTTAGAGCTACAAGGACAAATTCATGTAGAAAAAGGTGATAGTAAGGTTGACTATCATCTCCAAGATGGGTTTCTCTACAATCTAGACAAGCTTTGTGTTCCTAAAGGTGAAATATTGTAGCTTACTAGAGAGGGTCGTTCTTCCAATATTGCAAGACATTTTGGTGTTGGGAAGATAGTTTATTAATTACAGAAGGTATGTGCATAGGCCCTTTCGAAAGATGTAGCTCGATTTATTAGAGGATGTGTACTTTGTTATACTAGCAACCCTAGTAATAGAACAAAATATTTATACCATCTCTTACATGTTCCCACTAGACCCTAGGATTACATTTCCATGGATTTTGTGGGTATTTGAAAATGATTAGGAAGGGGCATGACTATCTGTTTGTGGTAGTTGACAGGTTCAACAAGATGTGTATTCTTATTCCTTGTAAAAATACCATCAAAGGACAATAAGAAACAAAATGTTCTTTGAATAGATTTGGGTACACTTTGGGATACCAAGGAGCATCATCTTAGATAGGGATACTAGATTTCTTAGTGCCTTTTAGACTACACTTTGGGAGAAGATGGACACCAATTTGAATATATATATATATATATATATATGGGTAGAAAAAAGAAGTCAATAGGACACGGGTTCAACGTTTGAGGGGTTACAATAAGGAGCATCCAATAACTTGGGATGAAAATTTGATTTATATTCAACACTCTTATAATAGAGTGGTCCACACTTCTACTAGTAAATCCTCTTTTAAAACTTGTTTTGGGTATTTTATACCTCCGCACTTGGATGTTGTATATGGAAAACAAGGAGTGAGGGAAGACAACATAAAATATGCAATCAAAGAAAATGAATTTGTTGAAAATATTAGGAAAATCCATTTGCACGTACTAGAGACACTAAAGAAGTCACAGGAAAAATACAAGGACTGACATGATTGACACAAAATTGAGAAAACATTCAAGATGGGAGATAGAGTTTGGTTGTATCTAAACAAAGAAAGGCCATATGGTCTTGGTAATAAGATCAAGGCTCTTCAGTATCATCCTTTTGAAGTATTGGATAAGGTGGGTGATAATGACTATAGATTCAATATACCCCCATATATGCACATTTACTCAATATTGAATATGGAAAATATAAAACTCTATGAGCCTTCCATGTTGGATCAAGAAACTAAGGAGTGGGTCCTACCTACCATAGAGTATTTAGAACCAGAAGTAGAGATAGAGTTGGAAGAAGATATAGTTTTGTAGAAGAAATCTAGAACTACTAGATAGGGGTAACCTGAACTCTATTAGATAGGGTAAAAAAGACAACTTTTAGGTAATGCCAAATGACACTTCAAGGAGAAGGTGAAGGAAATATTTCCTTTCCTCATTTAGTAAATTATTTTGGGGAACAAAATCCTCCATAAATGGGGAGGAATGATCTAGAATGGATCGTTATATAATTTTTCATTTGTCTTGGTACTCTCTAGATGGAAAAATTGGAGGAATTGTCTTATAGGACCCATTTTAGGGGCAAGTCCCAATTTGGTGATTTGGGATGTAGAACCTTCCAAATCTAGTTTGAGGCATCAAATGTAAATTATACGGTAGAAAAATTATTTTGATACCTCTTAGTCCCTCAAAATTATTCTACACACTGAAATCTTTCCAACGATGAGAAAATCACCTCAATCGGAGTTTATATGTGGAAGTTATGTCTCTCGCAAGTTGACCTACCCTATTGACCACCATGGTACTGAGTGTATGCCTTGTTATCTCCCATTACTCACACATGTGAGTCTAGTCACTTGTGGACTTTCAAAAATATCCTATAGGGTCCAAAACACTAAAACTAATTGAGGGTTGAGGCATGCAACAAATCTAACCCTAGATGGCTATCAAGCTATGTTAAATATTAGGTTGCTAGGAAAAGAAGTTGTTCCATTCTTTTTGTAATATTGTTTTTCCATCATTGAGTAGAGAATATAGGAGTGAAATATTAAAGAATAACAAAGGAGGTATAAGATTTTGTAGCAACCATTTAGGCCACAATGTCCATGGAAACTCCACAGTGAGTAGCCCTTTTCTTTGTACTTGCATGTTATAACTGAGAAAAATAGAGTTGAGTATAGGCCTCCGCTTCTATCTATATTTTCTCCCATATTGGTTTTCCCCAGTCACAATTTTTTTTCATTTGTGTGTATGGTGTGTTAATTTGTTTGTCTTTCATTTCATTTTTAGTTATTTCCATAAATTTGAGCACTAAGCTAGTAATAATAAATCTGAGATCTAAGTAATAAACTGCGTAATAAAATATTTCATAATATTGTAAGATCTGTTGCGATGAATTTTTCTAGTGGAATCTCCATGGTAGTTTACAAATTAAAAAAATTATGTAAAATATAGACCATAGTTGTAATGTCCTTCCGAGACATTAGCTTAGTACAAAGAAAATACCTTACTAGAATGCATAATATCTTGTTTTATCATATAGTTTGTAGTTTTACGTATATAAGTAAATACCCAACCTTACAACATGTACATATTCATAGGAATCATTCAATGATAGTTTAAACATTGCAATCACAAATCCTTACATTCATTTTCACAATATTTAAAAATGTCTCAATGCAATATAATCAATACAATATGCCAAAGTGCAATTCAATATGCTCAATTACATAATCAAACAATACAATTTCTAGCCTTGAATGACTCAACCTTTGGTGGTTATTTAGTGGCCCCTTTCTTTCTCTCTATAGTAGTATTACAAATGTTCTCAACAATAATAAATATACAACAATCTTAGTGAAATTTGGCCAAGAATGTAACCTAGTAAATGCTTCTAATTCAATCAAAATGCTTCTAATGCAATCAACGATCTCTCTCCATACAGGTTTTCCAAGTAAAAAATATGTTATGAGTTGGCATACAATAAAAATCATGCTCTATACTCTTTAAGGACTACTCTATTATATTCCTTATCATTTATTTAACATCTACAATTCATCCACAAAATGTAATCCACTATGTCAATGCCACTAACTTATCAACCTTTCAAATATAAACATACAAGTAATTTCTTACAAACTAAGGAAAACTATCATAGAAAATTCTTCTAGGAAATGCAATCATGACCTAGGAGGTGTCAATATGTTTTTTAAAAAATTAGGAATGTTTGAGGCCACATAAATCACTAATTAAAGGTGAATTATGATAATAAAAATTTCTCTCAAAAACCTAGAAAATTTTCATGAAATTTCATGAAGTAGGGTTGTTTTTATTGAGTATTTATGTCGAAATAAGTCATAACAGAATGCACTCATGGGTCCCCTTAAGGAATAGTGTTTTCATTCATATGTCCTCCTAAGGAAAGGTGTGATCGTTCACTATTATTCCTACTTTAAGGTGAAAACACCCCTATGTGTATACAAAAAACTAACGGATTTAGTTTTCTAGAAAATGCAATAATTAATCAAATAACTTAAGGTTGTCAGATAAGTTCAGATTACCTAGGAAACTATATTGATGACTCTAAACAAATGTTTAACTTTCATAGAAAAATGATAAGTTATGCAAGTTTAGAGACTCAAACCCTCAAGGAAAATTATTGATGTCAAAATATAAATGTACACTTAACTAAATTTGTAGACTATCATATCTTTTTCCAGATGGTTTTATATGTCCTCATTGTCAAGTATTTATCTCCAAGATTTCACCAATATGATTCTTTATAATATTTTATTCCAAGTTGAAAATTTTCCAATTGCAAGAAGCTTACTATTTGACCACCCTAACATATCCTCGAAATCCCCAAGATGAAATGGATTGTATGAAAAGAGTACAAAAAATAGAATGTAGAATGTGTGGCTCCTCTAGAGAATTTTAACTACCCCACCTCTGTGGTACTGACACATTCTTGAGACCAAAATCACAACTACATCACCATGAAACA
Source organism: Picea glauca (assembly GCA_000966675.3). Taxonomy (NCBI): domain Eukaryota; kingdom Viridiplantae; phylum Streptophyta; class Pinopsida; order Pinales; family Pinaceae; genus Picea; species Picea glauca. Next base: position 70,392 of record JZKD02S0007463.1, on the reverse strand, counting down.
TTTGAGAATTAGGACAACCATCCAACATTAGGGTGCAAAATATGAGCTCTCAAGCCCAATGTTTCTTCTTATATATCTTTTGAGACTCATGCCACTTGTCATTCTCATGCAAAAATCCAAATTATTTAATTATTAAATGTATAATACACTCACATGTTTCACCTACATGCACAATTAATAGTTTCAAAAGTACATTGATAGATATTATTCACCACATTCCAACTATATTTCCTATTTATCCTCCTATATGTTCCCTTGATCCTTTTTATTTTTCCTAATTGAGTGAGTGCACATGAAGTGACTTATTCCTATTTAGATAAAGTTTTTGATTAAAAATCACTTTCTTTCTTTTACTTTCAACTCCCAAATATTTTTCCAAATATCAAGGTGAGTCTAATCTCACTTTTCCCTTTTTATAAAATATGCATAGGCTTGTATGAGTAATCAAGTCATAGATGCACTTTTTATTTCTTTATGCCAAAATAGTTATGCTAATCAAAGGATATTTTTCTCCCAAAGTATACACATATATAAACTAAAGTCAATACCAAGGGTGAGAACAAGTTAACTCAAAGCCTTCAAGTATTTGGTACCAAGAACCAGAGATGATTACCACAACTCTTTAAATAACTTGGACCAAGAGCTAGATATCACCTCTACAACTCTTCGAGTGCATTATACCAAGGGTGAGACCGAATTGAGTCAGAGGCTTCAAGTATCCATTTTTTCTCTTTACAAAGATCATTGGTACTCCCCATGTTGATGTGCTAGGACAAATAAATACCAAGTCTAACAATTCTTAGAACCACATATGCAACTCTCACAATTTTGAGGTTGGCATGTGATAAGGAACCTTTGAAATATGTTTAGTTCCTAGTTTGAGTTCAATCATGAACTCTATCTCCCTCTTAGGTAGTATTCCAAGTGACTCTTCTAGAAACATGTCAGGAAATTCCAATAATATAGGATGTTGAACTGAATTCATTCTATCACCCTTCTTGTTCATAGCTATAACACCATACAACTTACAACCCTTCCTAAGACTTTTCTTTAGTTGCAACGATGCATTAAACCTTAAAGAAACTCCTCTCTTAGTCCCCATTAATATTCTTGTGTGTCTCAAGTCATCTATAAAATAATAATCTTACCCTTATAGTCTAACATTTCCTCATGGGATTCTAATGAATCCGTACCTATGATCATATCATAGGATCACAAGGTGGCAGTGTACAATAATACTTGTGTAACACATATGCCAAGATCAACCTCATATTTTTTCACTAACTACCCTACCCCTTGTTTAATACCATAAGCCATTTTCACTAGTTTGAAATCTTTTTGACTACTTGCAATCATCCCACATATAGATAATACATTATGTTAAAGAAAACTTCATATCACTACTGGATCCATTAATATTGAAAAAAAAACATCATTAATCTTACCTATTGTCTCAAGCAATTTATATTGGTGCTCACCTTGGAAGTTATTCATCATTGCATGAATCCTGTGGTCTTTATCCAAATCACCAACAATGGTTTGTCTCTGCTCCTTTCCATCTGCTTTCTCTAGTCAAGAGTAGAGAATGCCACTATTGGTGATTCAGGTAGATCCCACAATATTCATGTAGTGGTGAATAATCACCAAGTTGAGCACCAATCCACAATGCTCAAGATGACATGTAATGTTAATGGTGTATGTTTTTCATTATTAATAGATCATGGAGTGACATCGTAATATCCCCAAGGATGAGCCCAATTATATTATGTATTTTAAACCTTTTTTGTAGGCTGGCGAGCTGAGTGTTGATAAGATGGCGGGCTTATGTGTTTATTAGGCCGGAGAGCCTAAGTGTTAAAGGCCAAAAGCCTGATTTTGTATATGTAATTATGAAGATCATTAATAAAATATAAACATCTCTGTGTGTAGACTAAACACGAAGAAAGAGTGATGCAGGACTAAGCTTCCACAAGGTGGGTAAGGGAAAGGGGGCTGAAAGGTTGGAAAGAGGGAAGAAGACATGTTTGAAAGGTTCATTAATAATTTATTATTATTCCAAAGTTGTGTGAAAGACATGTTTTTATCCTAAGTCCTGGGAGAGGCAACATGTGCAAAAGGGAACGCATGCAGCTCCAGGAAGCTAAGTGTCGACTTGGGTGCATGCAGTTAAAATCTTAAGCACCAGCTGTGTTGGGGGGTTCTCTCTTCCATTTTGTCATTCTTCGCCTGAGTTCATTGGGATCGGGGGTGTCTGAACTGTGTTGCCTCTACGTCTATGTCTGCATACCTGCACAAAGTGAAGGAAACCCTCACGGGAAGGTTGTTCATTCTACTAGTTTCTCGATCCTTTGTTTGAAACCGTGGGATCTCTATGATCGACCTCTGTGTTTTTCTTGCCCCGCACCTTGAAACCAGTGGGAAAAAACCATGAACTGATCATTCGTCTGAACCGTTTTTCCTCTACGTGGAACCTCAACACAACCATGCATCCTGAAACCCAAAATGCGTGAGCCATTCTGTGTTTTCTTAGGAACCCGACACATGGGTAATCACCTTAGCCATGTCATGTTTTAGCATGGGTTGTTTCCACCCGCGATGCCATGCCCATCTGTTGTTGCTACTGTCATCCATGTGTGAATGGGTGCTGAACCGTAGCTATTTTCCTCACCTGGATGGAGCTGAGTCGAGGAGTGTGTTGAAGAAGCAGGTTGTCAGGCCTGTGAGCATATCCCTCCAGGTGAGAGAGTTTGCTGGGAAGTGGTTTCTCCCAGAGAGAGTCCAACACCAACTACAGAGCTCTGAGAATTCTTGATCTGGCATGTTGCCGAGACCTAGAGAGGGAGGTGAAGCAACCAATGGATTGTGCTTGTGAAGGTGTATACTCCCGGGTGGAACAGACATGTGGGGGATGAGAGTCTGTGAGTAGTGGGCGTAAGAAGGCTCCTAGAGAGAATCCTTCTGGTTGCATTGTGCAGTTTTCATGTAACCTCATCCTAGTCTAGAATTCCCTTGCCTTGGGTGGAGCTTAGTCCCATCTCGGGGGTGACCTACTGCTGAGAGTGATGAGAATTGTGGTCTAAGGTTGGGAGGTTCATGGAAGGTATGCACGTATTTGGTGGAATTACTCCAGTTTAAAGATAAGTATTAATATTTTTACTTAATTTATATGTGAAGCATGTCTTTGTCTTTGAAATGTTATCATGTATTCCGTTGCAAGTATGAATTATGGTTGTTTTCCATTAATTCTATATGTTAGCAGTAATTCCATGGTTACTTGTATTGTTTGTTTAAAATTCATTAAATATGCATGTTATATATATATGTATGTAAATGTTCCACGTAGTAGCATTCCCCGATAGTGGGGTTGATTGTCGAGGATGTTACAAATTGGTATCAGAGCCAAGGCTTTCAACAATGAGCCTAGATGGGCCATGTTAGTGGAAAGTGAAGCAAAATTTTTGAAATAATTGTTGTCGAAGTAGAAAAAATTTGATTTCAGAGCCAAGGTTTTAACGCTAAACCTGGATGGACTAGATAAGTGATCTTTGGACCCAAAGTTTCAGGTGGAAATTTTGTCTAGAGGAACCAATTTTGGACCTCAGAAACGTTCCTGAGTGCCAAGATGTTACCTTGGTCATGTTAAGAAGATCAGGAGGAGTAGTGGTATTTTAAAACCATGACAAAAGTGGTGGTGGACCATACAGTAATGTGTGAAATGGTGAAGTATTGAATAAGTTTCAATTGTTTATCTTCTTTGAGTTTTTGAGTGCAAGGAGTGCCCATTGTTCGCAAGGAGTGTGTTGATAGAGGTAAGTTAACCTCAGAGAAGCTCATGAGAGATACCGTTGAACCTTCATCAGTAGAAGTGAAAGGAGTGCATAGGAAAAACTCTGTGTTGAGTTCAGAGAGAGATAGAGTCACTGAGAACTTTGCAGGGCTCTACCAGGCAGGCATCGAGCGAGTGCAAGTGTGCATAGAGAGAAATATTTGTCAAGTTTAGGGAGAATAGTATCATAGGAAGATACTCACATAGGTGTTGAACACTCTATAGAAAAGGTTCAGAAAGGTGTGCTTTGAGCAGAAGGTTGCCAGGAGGGCACAAAGTTTTCCTTTGAAAGGAAACAGAAGGGTCGAGACCCTTAGGAGACTGAGTAAATTGAAAATCTCAGAAGAGATAATGTGAGGAGTGCGTAGGAGTCAGAGTTATTCCAAGTCCCAAAGCTCGGGAAGGATAGTGTTAGCAGAGACGCAGTCGACACCCAAGATAGTCGGGTTCACAGAAGAAAGTTCAAAGGCCGAAACCTTTGAATATCCACAAACTCTTACAAGTCGGAAGGAGTCAACAACTCAAGAGGAGGAGTGGCAACAGTAATCGGATCTATTGTGGGGAGGAGCCTAGACCATTAGATCCATGTCCAAGAAAGCAAAGGAGAGCATTGAGGAGGAACAGATCCCATCCATTGGATCTGAGTGTGAAGGATCAACAATTGTTGGATCCGAAGGTAAGTTCACGATACTTAACCCTTGTGTGCATGGGAGAACTGATTAAATGAAATCTCGAAGTAATTATGGATCATCCATCATCAAGGCTGATAGGTGGCGAAATACCCATAAATCTGGAGTGAACCACTTCGGAATTTTGTGGTTGGGGAAGATACGAAATCGTTGAATACCGGGTCTTCAGTTTCCGAGAGATGCATGTCAGAAGATATGAGACTTCAAAGAAAGTCACTTTGTGAATTGCAAGTGTGGAGCATGACATATTCCTGAAGTCCCAAAGTCCCGAAGGCCAAAGTAAATCACAACCATTCATTGTGGAGGACACATGGAGAGAGATCAAGAAGTTCAGGGGCATAAACCTCTGAAAGGAAGTCAACAGGAATGAAGAAGATTTGGACCGTTGGATCCAGAAGAATGCATGGAATAAATCAGTGTATTTCAGGTGAAAGAACTCCAGGAGAACGTGAAGGATGAAAGTTTGAAATCGTCGAAGCCCGAATAGTCGAAGCAGCTAGGAGCCATTGATCTAGGTTGGAAAGGTGTCACCACATTGCGAACTTCGAAGAATCGTACTTTGGGGTTTTTGTGAAGTTGTTTTTTGGGATGTCCTAAAGCGCCAAAGCCCAAAACATCTAAGGGTCGTTGATCCAAAGGAAGGAATGTTGATCATTGATCTGTGAGGAGACATGTGGAATACAGAGACTCACTCTGTTGGATAGCCATTGATCTAAAAGTGGACGCATGGCACCAGATCTAGAACTCTAGGTACAAAGCACTCTGGAGGAAAGTAGAGGGTGAAAGCGTCAAAGTCCCGAAGGAGATCTCGATCGTTGATCGAGGAGGAGGTCGAAGGACCCTTGATCTAGTCTTGGTCGGAAAGACCCAAAGTACCGAAGTAATCGAGGACCGTTGATCTTGAATAAAAAAGGACCATTGATCTTTGCAGTGGTATCTCCCGAAGTCCCGAAACTCCAAAGTCTTGGAACTCAGATGCCTAAGTTTCCATAGTAAGTGTCACTTGTTGGATGCTGGGTAGATGTGGATTTTTGATCCACTCTACTTCATGAGTTCGGTAATCTGTAACTCCAAGAGATTGTTGTGTTGTGTTTAAAAATTCCTGAAGCCGAAGGCTCGAGTAAGCACCTATTGATTTAGAACTTGGTCACAGTCATGGTCCCATGCGAATTAAGGGCCCAAGAAAACGGGGGCTAGTGCCCAAAAACTATGTTAAAGAAGGAAAAAGTGGTTAGGAAGGAAGCCCGTGGGTTTCCTCTGGTTCAGAACTACATCAGGGAGGTATTGAAGACCTGGGAACCTTATGATGGGGTCCAACAAAGATATAAGAGACATTAGCTTAGAGAAAAGAGATCGTTTCACAAGAAGTGCATTAGAGAAGAAGGACAGGGAAAATTCTTTATTCTACATCTGATATTTTTCATAAGTCACGGGATCAGATGTTGGGTTCGATAAGCAACATGAAAACCCCAAATGGGATTCTTATTTGGGGAAGATAGTCCAGGAGACAATCCTTGCACATCAAATGTGAAATCTAGGTGGAGAAAGCCATATGAAATACATGATAATGCATGAACCATAAGTTTCTATGGATACGTAAAGAATGGGAATAAGGAAGGAAGGTTTTAGGGAATTATAATTCGTTCATGCAGAAGCTTAGTCAGAGGAATCCAAATAATAATGGAATGCTGAAAATTAATAATCAACATAATATGTGATGGCAAGTATGCAAAGTAGACAAGGAAAAACTCATGGATGGATTCAAGTCCATGAACATCCTAAGATAATGGAAGAATAAATCATGAGATAGATGTCCAGCTAGAAAAAGAGAAGCGGAGAGTACAAGAAAACCTCAAGTACTAAAGTATTCCGTTGGGAAAGGGATGAAGAAATTCAGTCCTGAAGAATAACTGGATGTTGAAGAATCTAGAGTCTATAAAACAACTTGGTGTGGAATTTGATTTATCTAAGTACGAGATTGGAATAGTTGGACCCGGGAAATTAATGAAAGTTGAAGGTTAATATCAACTTAGTTTGGGACTATAAATGCAAAGACAACCAAGAGTGATTTGGCTAGAAAGTGCCCATGACAAAAATATTCATGTACAACGACTACAGTGAGAGCACAAGAAGATTCAAGAATCCAGGAAGAATTGTAGACTTCTAGGATCATTAAGGAAAAGTGTTATCGGGAGAAAGAAGTTGCTGCAATTTTTGTGGTAGCAAGTCTATTACGTCTTGTTGGGTCAGCCAGAGGAAAGAATTCTTGCATGTTTGCAAGTGTTGTTGATGAGGTTGCTACATAAGGATATAGGCAACAAAAAGCTGAAGTGTTGGTTATAGGTTTGATAAAAGAAGCATGAAAGCTTCTATTGCCATCAGACATTCAGGTAGTATAAAATTTATTAATGACAACCATGCAGGTATGAGTTTTATTACTCTTTTTACATAATTGCTGAAAGGAAATTTAGGTAAGAATTTCCTCAGCCAGAGTTATTTTTATAAAATCACATGATTATATTATTGAATGCATACCATTGTATGTGATAAAGGTTGGAGGCCTATATTAATTCAAATCTTTTTATCTTCTAAATGCACACAATGACATAGTAGAATGTCATGTTAATTTGGTTATGGGGTAATAACCAAAGAATTAAAAGATATGAACTTGTTATAGGAATGAATGCTAGTAAGCTAGTCATGTATGATACCAGGACCTGGTTGGATATGATAAGGTATGGATATGGAAAGGTTATGAACCACACAGTTACTAAAAGCTTCCTACCTTTAAAGAAAACTTGGGCTGCAACATTTTTGCTAACACTAATGAACACCACATAATTATATTCTTGGTGTAGTGTTCGGGTCGAAAAGGAAGACATCCAATTAATTGGGAAGACAATAGGAAGTGTGTGGAGAATGTGTCAACACATTGGCCAGAATTCCAACGTATGGATGGTGAGATACATGACTAAGATAAAGAGCATTAGGTAATTCAATGCAAGATGCACTGAATAATTATGCATTGAGAGTTGTACTAATGTCTAGTAAGGGGCAGAGTTGCACTCATACATGATGGAATTGTATACTTAAATGCACTTTGCTGAATGCATTTTGTGAGTGCATGTATATATGTTTTTTGCATGGAAATAATTATACTAATGGCTGAAATGTTGCTAACTCATGAAGTTGAGAACATTTCAGTAACTGTTAAACATTGCAACAAGAAAGTTGCAAGCCAGGTAATCACAGGAATAGAGACTATAGAAAATTTTATGTTCTGAAAATTAAAATAATAAACTTATTGTTATTAATTATGAACATGCATATGCATAGAATGATGAGTCATTCTATTTGGTTAAATTGTTTGGTAATTGTGATTGAATTTCTAGGTGCAGGAAATTCTAAGATCATTGCATAAGGTGTTGTACATGTTGAATTATGATGTACATAAAAGACTGACAATTTGTTGGTTGTATGCAAGATGAAGCATTACAGGAAAAATGGTATGCAGTTTGGTGCCTGTGGAAAACCACAAGGATGGTTGCATTCACAATATGACAACAACCAAGATGAATTATGAAATAGAATTTCATGTTTTGGGGAAAATATGAATTCCCTTTGAACTAAGTTTGAGTTTCTAAATAAATTGTTTTATGTTTTCTCATGATAACTGCATGTGGGTGATGCAGATGAGATGATGTTAATTAAAGTTAGAATGTTGACTACAAAGAGTAGCTCAAGAAGATGTTGATTTGAGACCTTTGAGGGTAGTTGGAACTCCTCGAGCCACGGTGCTTTGAGACTTCCTGAGCCGGCCTGTTGCTAAAGTCCAAGGAAAGGGAGATGTAGTAGCCGATGGACTGTGTGATAGTTAAGGTGTACACTCCTGGGGTGGGACATACATGTGGGGAATGAGAGACTGTTGGTAGGAGTGTTGCTGAGGTTTGGTTGGTTGGAGTGTTGTTAAGGTTTGGTACCTTGGCCTAGACCATGTTGATGTGGAAGGTCTTCTCAATCAAAAGATAAGTACCAATTCTCTATTTAGTGTATGTTGTATATAGGTTATAATGTTATTAGAATTTCCCATATATACATATATATACACTGTTTATATGATTGCATTACCTGCATCCATGACTGTACATAATGTGTTTTATGTTTCATTGCTTAAGAAATTTATACCTTATGCTAATCATGCTATTGATTGGAATGTGATTCAGGTGGAGCAAGAAGGCGTCTTGCAAGTGCATCATGTGCGCATATTGGACCCGAAAGAGAAAACAACTATGGAATCAAGCCATAGGGCTTGTAAAGGTCTAGCAGACCTGGTACGTTCCTGAGGATGCGACATGGGAGCCTGAGGATGCTATGTGAGCAGAATACTTGCATCTTTTTGAAGATTTTGGAAATCTTGTTGATGTTGTGTAAACATTGCACTAAGGACAGTGAAAAAATAAGGGGAGGGGATTGTAATATCTCCAAGGATGAGCCCAGTTATATTATGTATTGTAAACCTAGTTTGTAGGTTGGTGAAACGAGTGTTGATAAGCTGGCGGGCTTATGTATTTATTAGGCTAAAGAGCCTAAGTGTTAAGGGCCAAGAGCCTGATTTTGTATATGTAATTATGCAGATCATTAATAAATTATAAACATCCCTACGTGTAGACCTGTTCGACAACACAGGTATTCCAACAGAGGACGAACACCTTCAGTAACCACTCACATAACCA
>JZKD02S0007463.1:29930-45698 GCA_000966675.3 Picea glauca | reverse complement strand
AGTTATCCCAATTACTGTCCTGCATATACACTATTAATAACGAAGATCAGCCAGCTCTCAAAATTGACGATTAGTCCTGATGATGAATCCAGATCCGGATTCGAAACGTCGATGAAAAAATGACACCAACTGTGGATTCTCCGACAAATGAATTTGAAATCCCTCACCACAGAAATCTGAAAACAGTAATTTCTTCCCTGTACGGAAGGGAAACCTGGAACAATTTCCGTCTATTGGAAAACCTACGGATAAAAATCAATAGAAGAGCTGTTGATCTAGTATTTCTCAAACAATGCAGAGACAACGATTTTACCCCGAAATTCGCCCTCATTACGCACCCATGGTTTTAATTAGCTCTGAATTAGGGTTACTTTTAAGCCGACCTAGTTATCCCAATTACTGTCCTGCATATACACTATTAATAACGAAGATCAGCCAGCTCTCAAAATTGACGATTAGTCCTGATGATGAATCCAGATCCAGATTCAAAACGTCGATGACAAAATGACACCAACTGTGGATTCTCCGGCAAATGAATTTGAAATCCCTCACCACAGAAATCTGAAAACAGTAAAATTAGGATAAATTTATTACAAATTTTTAATAATGAGGTTTGATGTTAAGAGCATGTGTTTCCTCTTAAGAGGTCACAGGTTCAAATCTAGAGGGAGGTAGGGTATGTATACCTTCGTAGACTTTACCAGTCAAATCACTGGGCAGAGGGGGGTCCCTTGTCCCATAAACAAGGTGGTCTCATACACCAATTTGGTGTGTTGGCTTGGCCGTGACCTTAAAAATAGTTTATTATTATTATTATTATTAATAACTTAATGAGAGATAATCTCTCATCTTTAAGTCAAAGGAAACTTAATCTTCTTCAAGCTATCCTTGAAAAGGACTTAATTGCGTTCGATCAAAACAAATAAGAGAGTTTGCATTTATTTATTTATTTTTCTTTTTCTTTAAGTTATTTTGGAGTAATAATTAAAACAATAATTAATAAATCTTATAATTTAAATTTAATTTTATTAATTTTTATATATTAGTAATTATGATGGAACTTAATTGAAAGTAATAAATTGTGTTGTTCAATGTTAAGTCAAAGTAAAAATGGAAATCCTTCTCACTCACTAGGAATTGAACTTGTAACTTGTAAACACATGTTCTTAACCATTAGACCCACTCAAGCTGTATTAATTTCACTTTAAATCCAAATATTTTAAATATAAAAAATTACCACAATATTTTAAATATAATCTCGATTTTTTTTTAAATATATTATCATATTAAATATTATTAGAAAAACAAGAATATCTATATAATTCATTTTAAATCCAAATATTTTAAATATAAGAAATTGCCACAATATTTTAAATATAATCTCGATTGTTTTTGAAATTGCCACAAGTGTTTAATAAACCATTGAGATTGGTATGATTGTTAAATCATCATAGAATTAAGATGAATTTAGCTTTAATATCTACATAACACCTATTCGAAGTATAATACCGCACGTACCTACGTATGTAGTTAAATGAATAGAGGCGTTCGTTATTAAGAGATGTAAACGATTTAATTAACAACATAACGTCATTTAGTACGAGATCAGTCAAATCCATAATGGTTTGAATGATGGTTGAAGCCTGAAGGTCTTGCAGTTGTCGCCAAAAAAACACAAAATAAATGGAAGATGTCTACGACTCCTTTCATTGATGTTGACTGAGATGAGACATCGATGACATTCACCATGAATCAAATCCGCAGAGAATCCAAAACTCACGAGTCACAGAGATAATCTACAAGCCACGCTCACAAAATCAATAACAATTCTTAACAAGGATAGTGAGTAATTGAGTTAAGAGTGGTAGTTGGAAGAAGTGAAATAAACATTAATTAAAGTATTGGAAGAAGTGAAGCTAGTAATAACACTTCAAAGTTATCAGCCAATAAAATTGTAACAAATATATTTTTTATCTATTTTAAAATATATGAATTGAAACTTCTTAAGTTAAACATTAAAATTTCTAAAAAAAAATTAAAGTCAACCATAAACTAATTCCAAATCAACCATAAACTCATTGCTATAGTCCCAGGCCTTTCGACAGGGACTAATAAAATAAATTGTGCTCTCTCCATTAATTTAGAACAAAAAAGAATAAACAATGGTATCCATGCAAATTACTAATCTGACCCTAAACCCTAAATTGTGTTGAGTTGAAGATAGACCTAAACCCTAAATTGAGTTGAGTTGAAGATAGACCTAAACTGCTAGCCTCACCCTAAACTCTAAATTGAATTGAATTAAAAATAAACGTAAATTTTATATAAAAATGATGCTTCTAATATCAAAAATCTTTTAAATTAGTTTATTGAATTAAAATTTATTCTTTGAATAAATTTTCTTAATTTAAAATCAAAATAATTTTTATTTTTATTTTTATATAAATTATGTTTTATTTTTTTTTTATAAAAATTGTGTAAAAATATTGTAAATGCTTTTATTGTTGTGTTTATTCAATTAAGATTTATTTGACCTTTCACTTATTTTAAAATTTAAAGTTTTATATAAATTAGCTATAAACAATTGTTTTAATTTAAATTTTGATATAAATTAGTTATAAACAATTGTTTTAATTTATTCAAATAGTTTTTCTTAATTTAAAATCTAAAAAATGGAATTTTTATTTTTATATAAATTATGTAAAAATATTGTAAATGATTTTATTGTTTTGTTTATTGAATTAAGATTTATCTGACCTTTCACTTATTTTAAAGTTTAAATTTTTATATAAATTAGTTATAAACATTATTTTTAATTTCTTAAAATATTTTTTCTTAATTTAAAATCTAAAGAATTTGAAGTTTTATTTTTACATAAATTATGTAAAAATATTGTAATTTTCTTTATTGTTGTGTTAATTGAAGATATATCCCACTGTATATTACATTTTTTTTCAAATATATTGAACAATTATTACTATTAAAATTTGTCGTTACCTGCTCAAAGTTGTTGGACTCAATGGTGGAAAGCGAGGAGTTTTTCACAGTTGGACAAGGTTCAATTCCCATGAGGGATTTACCTAGAGCCATGGGGGCACCTTGAGATAGTGGTCGAACGTGTGGTTGCACCCAAAGATACAGCCTGAGTGGGCCTAATGGTTAAGAACATGTGTTTCCTCTTAAGAGGTCACAGGTTCAAATCCAAAGGGGGGTAGGGTATGTATACCTTCGTAGACTTTACCAGTCAAATCGCTGGGCGAAGGGGGGTCCCTTGTCCCACAAACAAGGGGGTATCATACACCAATTTGGTGTGTTGGCTTGGCCGTGACCTTAAAAATAGAGTATTATTATTATTATATTAAATGGTATCGTGACCTGTGCACACATAAGTGGATCAAATCCCACCCCCATGTGCTTTAAATTTTAAATATCTATATGAAAAATCAAGTCCCGTCAATTGAGAGCTCCAAGGCGTGTCTAAGGAAACCCTAGTGACTAGTTCCACTTGATAACACCTCTCCCCCCTCTCCTTTCTAGCGCTGATGGTTGGCCAGGATCTAGATCCCCCCCTAGATTTTGAATATGACACATCAACATTCAATGTGCTCGTTGGATCCTTGGGAAACCACCCTAAACACTTTGTGAAGCCCCAGTTTGTCAAGAAACTTGATCAGGTCCTAGAGCTCACCATTCCACGGGTTTCTTCTTGTATAAAGGCCGTTTCATTTGCATCCATAGCTCTAATCGGTAAGTTCACGGGGCTCCATCCCTCACCTTGTCATATCAATTTGTGGATTGAGCAGAACTGGCAACCGTTGATTCAAGGAAGAATGAACCACTTCTTCTGTGGTAAGGGTTTATTTATTTTTTATTTTGAACTGAAAGAGGGTCGAGATCTAATCTTCAGGAACAGTCTGTATTTCTTTGGTCCTAGAGGTTTATACCTAAACATATGGACCCATGACTTCGACCCAGACAACAATGTTCCCTTCGTTGTCCATGTCTGGATTCGTCTCCGTCATCTACCTTTCTACTGTTGGGGTGACAAAGTTCTGAAAAGCATTGGGGACACACTCGGTAAATTCGTGGACAGAATCGTGCCAAAATCAAACATGTACTCTTGTGCTTGAATCTGCATAGAAGTGGATCTAGAAAAGGGACTACCTAAAGCTATTAATATCAAACTGGACGATTGGACACACATCCAAAATCTAGACTATGAACAACTTCCATTTAAATGAAGAATATGCCATGATTATGGACACTTTTCCAGAAGCTACCCCAACAACAAGCAGATCGAGGAAGGGGAGGGAACAAAACAAGAACCTGGCTGATAAACTACCAAAAATAAATATAACTTAGGGAAACGGATTAGATCTCAAGCTGATCCCTTTGGATTTGCTAGAAAATCGGGATCCCATCACCCAAATCACCCCTAATCCCAGGATCAGAATTAGAAAAAGTTCACGACCCCTTCTTCCCCTTCCTCTCCCTTTCCAGCCACACAAAACCCCTTTAAAATTCTTGGATAATCCTCATCTATTCATACCCGTCACTCGGAACCTACCCACACTCAACCCCTAGGATTAGGGCCTGAAACTAGACCTCTTCCCTCAACTCTTGGATGGACTGCAGATGAATTAGGTGATGACAAAGTCAGTCAGGAGGAAGATACTCAAACAACAGGGAATCCCATAGTCTTAGCTCCACCCCATCCCCAAGAATATTCAAAGCTTGAAGTGGAGGAGGGAGAAATCATAATGGAAAGGACGTGCAAATTGAGCTGATGATCCAACAAAGATCTCAGGGAAGAATTGACGATAAAAGAAAAATCAAGGAAAGCAACAATCAATCGAGAGCTCAATGAGCATCTCAGGAAGAAGAGGTGGAAATAAAGGATCCGATCCCTTCGGACAATCCGACAAGGCCTCTTCCATCCCTCATCAATGAAGTTGTTAGTATTCTAGTATGCTTACTACCTTTCTTGGGATGACCCAGGTTCAGGTCTACCATGGTTTCCAACAAAACCCCTTTAAAACTATCGTCCCCTCTGGTAACCCAGAAGGAAGTGTAGTACACAGAGTGCACTACGCAGTCTCACCCAAGATAATTCTATTGGTGGCTGCAGCCCTCAAGTGCTTGTAGCCTAGGAATGAGTGGGGATCTGGGATTAAACTCTGTGATCTTCATTTGTTACTTAACATTCAACTTATATTGAATACCCTGTCATTCTTGTTCATGCACATAAAATAGAAGATCTAACTAGTCATTCACGCATTTGTCTAACATCTAATCATTGACAATAAAGGAAATACACAATATTCAATCACATAACACATGATCTACTGTGGTTCACCCCTTGTGGGCTACATCCACAAATATTTGGTTGCTCTGCTCTTTTATTATGGTGGTTCCAAAACTACAACATCGTGTGCATTACAACTCTCCATTAGCAGGTCGAGATCTACAATGAGGCGAGATATATCACACTAGGATCCTCAACATGTGATCTAAACCTTAATATCTACCCTATTTCCCATCCTCATCTCAACAACTTACAAAAAAGATCAGATTTACAGTCATTCTAGTCCTCTCTCATCAAACCTAAGCATTAAGAAACAACAACTACTGAACCATGTTCGAACCCCAACCTAGACCTCCTAGGTACCTACTTATACATGTTTTTGGATTAGAATCCATTACATATTCTTACTAAAACCCTAACCCTAACATGGTTAGGTCTTCTTGCATGTGTGCCTTGCATGCTTTCCTCTTCTGCATGCACGTTTGTCTTGCACGTGCTGCTTTTCTTACATGCATGTCTACCTTACAGATGTTACTTTTCCTGCATGCATGTCTGCCTTACACGTGTTACTTTTCCTAAAAAATGGATCTGCACCCAACAAGCCCCCAACACTGACATCGATACTTGTCCCAATTCACCACCTAACTCCAGTGTTTGTCATTGCTTGTGCCAGCACGTTATACATTTCGTTGATTCTCTGGCACTGTGCCTGAGCCTGGCTGCTCCTTTCAGCCATATCTTCCACGAGTTGCACGGTGACTGGTTACTGTAGCAACTCTCCTCCTCTCACTGCAATGTGCTCTACACTCAATTTTGTTGTGTCGATCTCGATGACCAGTTGTTCTGCCTTTTCTTGTAGGGGCTCCAACTGAGCCTGTCACATCATCTTTTGCGCTTTCACTGCCTTTTCCTTTTCTTGTAAGTTTTTCATCTCCACGACAATTTTGATCCTTTCTGGAAGTGACATTGTTCTCTGTTGTTGTTTGACGTCTGCCATGGATGCATGTAGTTTTTCTTCCTTCCCTTCCAGCTCTTGTAAGCTTCCATCCTCTAGAAGCTATGTTCATATTTGGGCGCTCTTCTCCAGTAGTTTTGTCAACTTGTGCATATTCTGTGCGATGCTCTTTGCATAAGATATCACATCCCTCTCCCTTTGTGTTCTGATTTCTAGAGGATTTGTGGGCACTGATTGCTCCTCCAGCTCTTTGATTTGGTCCTTGTAGTGTTGCATCGTCTATGCTATCTTTTTCATTTTCTCCTGCGATGACACTCGTTGTATTCCTTCACTGTCTAAGATGGCTTGGAACTCTTTGTGGATCTTGGTTTCCATCTCATCCACCTTCTGTTGTGCCATCTTCTTCTCTTTCCCTTCTTGGCTAAGTGCCTCCTTGAGTGAGGTGTTGTCTTCCTGTGCCAACTATAAGTTTGTTGCATCAGATCTTGCTCTTGACTAAATTTTCTGTGCGACGCTCACTTGTAATTTATAAAGTGCTTTGGTTGGAATATTGGGCAACGCCAAGTCCAACATCTCAATTTCTCTCAATGGCCTCTACACTATCTCCTCATCCATGAACAACATGTTGGGGTAATCCTGAAGTTTACACTCCCCTATGTCATGAGCTGCATTGTCTCACCCATCGATACCCCTTCTTTCATTGACATTGTTGTCTTTTGTTATTGCTACTTTGTTTTGACCTTTAACTACTCCATCGCAGTTTTCACCTCTTGGATTTTCTCAAAAATTGAAGCTTTGTGGTTCTCAGCGTTATCCCATACATCTGACAGTCAATCTTCTACTATTGTGGCTATCAAATCCACGTTGTCTTGTGTCAATGATGTTTCCATGGGCTTCTTATGGGCCTTGGCCTTATTTCTAGAACCACTTGGTTGCTCCCATGTTCTCTTCTTTGGGCCTCTGGTGGTTCAGATGCTTATGGAATCTCTGTATCCTTGTCGGTATCCTGCCCTTCTCCTTCTTCCATTGAAACTTCTTGTGTCTCCATTTGCTTTTCCTCCTTTTTCCAATTTTATAGAGGGACGAAGAAGTGATAGTTGTGCCACACTGACAATTGTCACTTTTTCACTTTTTGTTGTGTTTCCTGTGTGTTGTACCTTTCTACTTGTTAACTTCTCTTCTACGCACTGTGTTTTCAAACCCTAGTTTTCTTGCAACACACTCTTCTATTCTATCAAGACCCCCCATGTGTGCTGAGTTGTTTTTATTTTAATCGCCTTTTTACTTTTTATGGTTTTCCTTGTTTTTATTTGTTTTTCTCATTTTCTCTCCCTTACTTCTACTATAATACACTATATACATATCTTCTTACTACGCGGTAACTTTCTAAGTGCTAGGAGGTTGACTTTCCCAATACAGTTTCATTCGAATCCCATTGATAATTCCTCTCAATTATGTACCTCCTAAATCTTTCAACTATACAAATCCCCCCTCTGTGATAGTCTTCACTTCATATGGTCCCAACCAATGCATTATGAAGTTTCCTGGATGTTGAATAAATTTACTGTCATACACCAAGACTAGATCTCCCTCCTTGAAACTCTTCCTTTTAATATGTCTTTCATGCCAAGATTTGTCCCTTGCTTTCTGTACTTCTTGGTGAAATCTTGCTAGACTTCTATCTTCTTCCATCTCCATCAGCTGACTTAGCCTTTCTTGTACTACACCTCATTCTATCATGTTGGTGATTGTTGCTACGTGAAGACTAGGTACCAAAAATTCTAATGGCACCACTACTTCTTGTCCATACACCAACCTGAATGATGTCTGTCCTGTCAACTTTTTGCATGTAGTCCTGTATGCCCATAATATTGTTGGTATCTTCAAGTCCCAATCATCCCTGTTGACATTGCAGATCTTTGTCAAATCATTCTCTAGGATCTTATTAAAGGATTCCACTGTTCCATTTGCTTGAGGGTGATAAGGTGTACTCTTTTCATGATAGACTTCAAACTCCTCAGTCATAGACTTGATGGTACTATTGATGAAGTGAGTCCCTTGGTCACTCATCAAAATCCCTGGGCATCAAAATCTAGTGATCACTTGCTCAAAAAAGAAGTGTGTTGTTGTCTCTGCACTACAATATTTTACTGGTGTTGCTTCTACCCATCTCTTAAGTACTCTATAGCAATAATGATTTACCTTGGTCCTAATCCCTTTGTTGGTGGATTAATTGGTCCCACAAAGTCTATTGCCCATTTTTCAAATATTGGAAGGTTACTTGTGGTCTTAGGGGCATCTCATCCATTCTATTAGGTTTTCCAACCCTCTAACATACATCACATCTTTGGAAGTAGTCCTTTGCATATTTGTGAATGGTCGGCCACCATAGTTCTGCATGTAATACCTTCTGCACGGTAGATTTTCCTGCATAATTTCCTCCAACTATTCCCTCGTGAGCCTCTACTAAAATCCTAAGCCTTTCATGTTCTAGTACACATCTTCTCAAGATGTTGTTTGTGCCCATCTTTTATAAGTGTCCTACAATCAATTAATATTCTTCATCTCTGACTACTAGATTTTTCTTCTATGCAGTGTTGAATTCTTGCGGATTAGTTCCTGTACTCAAGTATTCAATTATGTCAACAAAATATTCATCAAATACTTGGACTGAAAATAACTATGCATTAGGGAAGTTTTCCTCTAAATTTGTAGGTTCCTCTCCATTGGTGATCCTTGACAGGTGCTCGGGTCCTGCATTCAATTTCCATGGTTTGAATATCACTTCAAAGTCAAATTCCCAAAACAACAGTAATCATCTACAGATCCTCCCCCCCAACGCTGGCTTATTGACTAGATATTTAAGGGAAAAATGATCTATGAACATTTTAAAGTGTTTCCCAAGTATATAGTGTCTATGATCATTAGTATATACATTTTAAAGGCCTTCTCTCTCTGTAGTATTGTAGTTCTTCTCTGACTCTAATAGTTTTATGCCTACAAATGCTATAGGATGGTCTAACTCTCCTGCTCCTAGTTGCACCAGAATAGCTCCAAGTGTTATGGCTAATACATCTATGTGCACGTGAATTGTCTTTTCCTAGTCTAGGAATACTAGTATATGTGTTGTGACCATTTTTTCTTTTAGAGTGTCCAAACCTCGCTGACAATCCTCATTCCACTGGAATTTACTATCCTTCTTTAACAATTTCTCCATCAGCACAGTGATATGTTCATACCATTTTATGAATTTCCTGTAGTATCCTGTGTGTCCCAGTGTTTCTCTCAACTGGCCTATTGATTTGGGTGGTGGTAAGTTAACAATGACTACAAACTTTGTAGGATCCACCAATAGCCATTGTTTACAGAATATATTTCCCAATAGTATTCCAAAAGGTGTCCCAAAGATGCACTTCTTGATATTTAATGATATCTGACACTACCTGCATATTTCCAACATTAGCCTTAACACCTCTACATGATCTTTCAATAGACCATAGACTATCCAGTCATCCAGATATATGTCTAAAAACTGATGGATGAATTATTTGAAAGAAGCTATGACTACCCTTGAGAATATAGTTGGTGTATTATTAATCCCAAAAGGCATGACTGTGTACTAGTAGGATACCCATTTTGTGGAAAAAGTGGTTGTGTACTTGTCTTCTGGAGCTATCTTGATTTGATGGTAGCTTGAGAATCCATCTGTGAATGAGTATGCTTCCTGGCCTCCCACATTCTCTAATACCTCATCTGTGAACGGGGTGGGAAAAGAGTCATGTAGGAAAGCATCATTCAACTTTATCAGATCGACACATATCCTTATGCCTCCTTACTTCTTCTCCTGGACTACCATCGGGCTTGTCCATTTTGATTCTTCTACTAGTTCTTTGATTCCAGATTCCAACATTCTATCAATTTCTGCTTTTACTTTATGCTTACATATTGGGTTCATTCTATACAGTCATTGTCTAACAGATCTAGCCTCAGGTTTGAGAGGTATCTTCATGTCTCCTAGCTCTCCGACTATACCTTTCATCTCTGTAAAGGTTTTTCAGAACAAGTCACTATACTTGCACAACAACTCTGTTATTATTTCTACTATTTGTTCATCCTAGTAATCTCCAATACTGGCCATTTTGGGATTATCATCTATCCCAATATTTACTTTCTTCACCTTGATTGGTGTAAAAAATACTAATGATGCCAGAGATGGACCTTCCACCTCTATTTCTCCTTCAATTTTTGTAATTTGAATGTTTTGTGGGTTAGATTCATCTAGTGTTTCTTCCTGCACATGATAGCATGACAATAGTTTTTTCACTGTCTGTCTATTCTGATGTTGATACTCTATTATAAGTTCAATTGGTTCCTTAATAAATATCACCCCTCTGATTTTTTTGAGTGCTAAATCAATGTTGGGGTTCTCATGTTCAAATGAGAAAGTGACTATAAAATTATGTTGTAATGTTGCCCATTCTGCAGTGCCTCTACGCATTTTCTGGTTTACATACCAGTTTGCTAGAATTCCTTCCAATGTGTGAATGAAGTGATGAGGCCATTCTTCTAGTGGTGTCATTTTCCATAGTGTTCTGCGCTTCTCCAAGTGTTCTGTTGGTGTCCATGTCCATCATATCTTTGTAGTTCATTGCTTAAATGTTCTGCACTGAATATATTGCACAGTAATCACTTACATTGGTACCAGTCCTTGACTGACTCTTTGTTCACACCCCACCATCTTGCAGGTGTTTCCTTGAGTGTTATGTATAAAGCTAAAAGCCTCTGATTCTCTAACACTTCATATTCATATATTGTTAGGAATTCTTATAATTCATTCACCCCATGAAAAGTAGGGGGTTCTATTATCTCATCTTACTACGCGGTCTATTCTTGTGCACCTTCTTGTGGATACTTCATGTAATCTCTATTGCCAATTCTCCAACCCTATATCTGAGTCTGGATCACATGATGTGATACTTCTCCAAATTAGTACCCCATCTACAGTTGGATTCACATAATCTTCTTCTCGTGCTATGGTTCTATATAACTAGTTGATTTCCTCCAAGTCTAAGCAAGTGGGTTATACAAACCTTTCTCCTTCTGATGGGTCTAATGGTGTAACGACTCTATATTCTCCTGACTCAAATGTCATCTTCCTTGTCTTCAAATTGATTATGGCATGGTTGTCAAACGCCCAATCCAAGCCAAGCAATGTTGGATAAGGTGTTGTGCCATCCACTGTTTCTATCATTTCAAAATCATCTTTAGTGCGCACTCCATCCAGATCTACTGTCACACCCTTTATCCTTCCAATTGGCATAACCCCGTGTTGATTTGCTAGTTTTAGCTGAACATGTGAATATCCTAATGTGGGATCTCACATGCATTTCCATGTCTTCTTGGGTGACACATTTGCTTCATATCCTAAATCTAGTATAATATCCCCCATGTTGAAATCTCCAATGTTGGCATTCAGTCTGAACTCTCTACTTGTCCTCCTCCTTGTATGCAAGTGATTCACTGTTTTCTACTCTAGCTTTCCCTCTATGTCTATGTTACATCTTCCTAACATATTTTGTAATATTTTAATAGATGATGGATCATTTAGTAGTTTAACAAAGGATTGCAGAAAAATCCTTTATGGCACTTGTCATAAGGGTTGTGCTTCATTAGTGTGATCCAACGATGAAGGCATCTCGTACATTGGTACATCCTGAGTATGTTGTGCAGTTGATGTAGATGCAATGTATGGCTTCAAGAATTCTTGTCTAGCTTGCTTGAATAACTCCTTTTCATTATGCGCATCAAACTACTTCTATGGTTTGGCATTCTTCTTCACCCATTGGTGTTTGTGCTGGATCTTGTCTTACTGCGTCATCTCATGTTTTATCTCCTCCGCGCGTAACTATGTTGATATTTCTTCCATCATCCCTTGCTTCAATAGAAATCCATTGCACATTCTAATTGTTCTGATTCTACTTTTCTTGGATCTTCTCCAATATTGTCGGTCGGTCTTATGTGGCATGGTATAATGCGCGACAATACATACATGTCGCAGGTGGAAGTGGAAATTCTCTTGCATAGTGTCATGCTTGTTGACAGTTATGGCATACCACCAATCCTTTGCCTCTTCCAAAGTCTCCTCTACCTCGTCCTCCACCTCTATAGCCAACTCGATCTCCTCGCGGGGCATTGTACCGAGGCACCTGATTATATTGCGTGTGATTATACTGTGGCTGCACGATATTGTATTGTGGTTGTGCAATGTTATATTGATGTGGTGCAGTATTATATGGGGCTGGTACTTGTTAAACTATGGTGTAGCTTTCCCTATCATCATTTCTGCCTGCACTGATCCATATTGAGGAGAGGAACAAACTAATTTATAGACTGAATACAATAAACACAAAGATATGAAGAATAACATAGATATCCAGTGAACAATATCTTCTATTAAATAATGAAATAGGACGAAACTGTAAAACTGCAGAACTGAAACACTTGCTCGAATGGTGGTAGTTATCTCTAAGAAGAGATGTGGCTGCTACATGCATCCTTCTAAGCAGAATGAATTAAAATGAGGCTCTAGAAGCCTTTTTGATATTACTCATGAATTCCAAAACCCTAGACATCCAAAAACCTAACCCTAGGAGGTGAAACGTCAAAAGTCATGTGGGCCCCTATGGGTAAGTTGGTACCTCAACTTCCTGGGGTCGTAAATTTTACATATGACCTCTATTTTAGGCACGTGATAGCCCGTTGGAAAGGTATTTTAGAGAACTGCACATTCCATCATTAAAATTTGACTTCATCTACAGTTTGACTACGGCGAGCCAAAAAAACATTGTTTAGGCCTCCAAAACGACCCTGGAAGTACAATAAGATGAAAACATACCAAATAAACCAGTTGGATTAGGGTAGAGGCCACCAATATCCACCTGGAAGATGTATAGGGATTCAGAGAACCCTAGAAGTGAAGAACCCACAATTACAAAGAAGTACAAAATAACGTGTTGAACTAAAAATGGACAAGAGGAGGCAATTGGAATAGGTGGGTGGCCACCAATAGCCAACTAGATCAATCCTCCCCCCTTAGGAAGAAATGGTCTCCATTATGTTGAGTTCCCCCATCAGGTGAGGAAACTTCTACTAGATTTAGCCCCGGGTGAGCCACTTGCCTTGGTGTAGGAGTTTCCCTGCCTTGACAACCTGATAAAGTTGGATCCTTTGCTGGCGAGTGCCCATGACTTGTGTGTCCACTATCTGATAAATGGATGCTTGTTCCACGAAGTCAAGGTTGAGATCTGTGGGTGTCATTGTTTCTGAGATCTCTAAGGTGTCTAATAATGGTGGAAAATATGGTTGAAGGAGGTCCACATTGAACACTAGGAGCAGACCAAGGAAGGGTAGAGTGTTGAGCTCAAAATAATTGCTACCCATGGCCTTGGTGATAGTGCAAGGCCCATATTGAAGTGGGCGGAGCTTCCGATGTGGCCCTGTGAGACACTCCTTATACAAATGTAACCATAATTTTTTGTCAACCTGAAACTGGTGTGGTACCCTATGTTGATCATGGCGCTACTTGTACTTAGCATTGGATTTCTGCAAAATCTCTTGGAGTTGTTGGCAGATGTGTTGAATCCGATCAATGAATCTGGTATCTTTGTCAGTCGCAGACTAATCATGGGAAGAGTCTATCTATGTGGTGGCAAGAGGAATTGCAACATTAATGGGTCCCAAGGGTTGGAATCCCAGCCCCACCTGAAATGGGCTATGGTCAGTGGAGTTATGGAGAACCTTGTTGTAATTGTGTTGAACATTGGGGAGACTCTCATCCCATGTGCGCAGATGCTTAGAATTACACATGAATAGGATGTGCACAATCATCTGATTGATGACCTCTGTTTGGCCGTCTGTTTGGGGGTGGAAAGAAGTGGATTTTGTAAGCTTGGTGTCCAATAGTGACCAGAGACTCGACCAAAATGTGTTGAGGAACTTGCTATCTTGGTCGGAGATGATGGTATGTGGTATCCCAAAGTGGACCCAAAATCATTCGAAGAAGAGCTTGGCAGTGTCTTCCCCTATGATATTCTTCTTGCAGGCTATGAGGATGGCCATCTTCGAAAACCGATCAACGACCATAAATAAACAGTCATTTCTTTGCTTGGTGGACGAAAGGCTAGACATATAATCCATTGAGATGGATTCCCAAGGCTTCTTGAGAGTAGGAAGAGGGGTGTATAAGCCTTGCTTCTTGATGTCTGGCTTGAAAATGGCACAGGTAGTGCAAGATCTGATATACTTACTGGCATCCTGTCGAAGTTTTGGCCAATAAAAATGTTTATGAAGAACGACCATAGCTTTCTCAATGCCAAAATGTCCTGCCATCTGATTGTAATGGGCTTCCCAAATCATCTTTACATGCTCACCTGTAGGAACAAATAGATGGCCCAGGTGGCATAATAGTCCATCCCGAATGTGAAAATCGGTGACAGTCACTCTTGTACCGAAAAGATGATATGTTAAGCCCTAATATTGGCTCATTAACCCTTAATTGGGGAATATTATATTAGTAATGTTATTTTATTTATGTCGGCTTTAGGACATTAGTTGTAATTATACCTCATAGTCTCCTATATATGCCAATGAGACATTTTCATTTTGAATCATGTTGTACTTGAACATTTAAGTGGGGTAAAAGGAGGTTTCCCCCTCGAAGAGGCTTATTATCTAAAATTATTTCTTTTTCAAGGTGTTGAGTACTTTTTCTAAGGATTTTCTATGCTATATTGATATTTGGTTCTTAACATATGGTATTAGAGCTCAAGGTCTTGGGGTTTCGCTGCTACATCTGAGACACCTAGGTATTTTTGCTATAAATTTTTTTCTACAATGTTTTAGAAGGAACATCTTGGAGGATATTTAGTAGACGGATCAAGGTACATCGGGTTCAAAATTCATCTCCTGAGGCCTTATAATTTTGGAGATACAACCTGTACAAGATAGGGTTTTGGAATCATCCTGAACTGAGTCATTGTGGAATTTTTGCTATAAAAAAATTTATGTAACATTTCAGACCCTGAAATCTAGAGCCTGTTTACATAAATTAATAAGGTATATGTGGGAAAAATTTCAGCTTCTGGGTCATCTTAAATTTGTAGATACACCCTGTGTAAGATAGGGTATCTGACTAGTCCTATTGACTACTCTCAAGAAGGTGTTCTAGGTAAAACAATCATAACTTATTCCTAGAGTATCCATATTGTGTGGGACTGGTTTCATTGGATCGTGGACAGTCTTTAGTATTTCTGGTGCAAGTTTTAGAATTTTATATCAATTATTTTGTGCGGGGCACACTATACAAGTGAGATCTCCTAGAAAGGACAAACATCAGCAAGTTGTGGGGAAGTTACCATAAATTCCACTTGGCACATCCAATTTTGATCAGACCTGTGGCATTGCAGAGAAGAAATATCAAAGAAATACATAAAAGAAAGTTTCATACCCA
>JZKD02S0007463.1:0-25733 GCA_000966675.3 Picea glauca | reverse complement strand
AAGGAGGTTTCCCCCTCGAAGAGGCTTATTATCTGAAATTATCTCTTTTTCAAGGCGTTGAGTACTTTTTCTGAGGATTTTCTATGCTATATTGATATTTGGTTCTTAACATGATAGGTGGTAGTGAAGTCTGGATCTTGCTGATAAAGTTGGGGCCACTAAGATGTTTCATGTCCATAGGAATGGAGCATAGTGGTGAGTGCAGCCATAGGAGGTTGACTGAGGTAGTCAACGACATGATTTGAGATATCTATCTTATACTTGATGTTGAGATGGAACTGTTGTAGGTAGGTGGACCACTTCTGATGGAGGTCGTTCTGCAATTTCCCCTATGTCTGTATGAACTACAGAGGAGTGTGATCAGTTTGTATGATCATCTCCTTTCCTAGAATGTAATGTTTCCATTGATGACAGGCTTGTATAATGGAATACATTTTATTTTCATAGGTGGGGTATTTTCAGACAATATCTGAGAGTGTCTCACTATGGTATGCCATCGGATGACCATGCTAAGTGAGAACTGCACCCACAACATTGTCAGATGCATCAGTCTCAATCGCGAATGGTTGTTGTAGATCAGACAAGGAGAGTACTGGAGCTGAGTACAAGCAATGATTCATATCATCGAATGCTCATTTTTTTTTCTTCCCCCACATGAACTTGGCCTTGCCACCATCCTTGGTCACCTGGATGAGGGCCCATGCAATATGGGAGAATCCCAACACGAACCGTCGGTAGAAGTTGGATAGTCCAAAGAAGCTCGAAGCTCGGTCAGTGTGGTCGGGGATGGCCAGAAACAAATGAATTGGATCTTAGCTGGATCAACATGTACCCCATTCTCATCAACAATGTAGCCCAAGTATTGGACCCTGTTCATGCCAAAATATCATTTTTCCAAGTTGGCATATAGCTTGTGTTTTCTCATAGTGCTCAAAACCTGTTGATTATGTCGCATGTGCTCCTGCCACGTTCTCCTGAAGATGAGGATGTCATCCAAATATACCACCACAAAGGAGTTGGTGAAGGGTCTCAATACATCATCCATCAACCTCATGAAAGTGGTTGGTGCATTTGTTAAGCCAAAGGGCATGACTATCCATTCGAAGAGACCTTCTTTAGACTTGAAGGTTGTATTACACACATCAGTTGTTTCGATGGGAACCTGGTGGTAGCCATAATTTAGGTCAATCTTGTTGAAGAACGTTTCCCCCTTGAGTTGGTCAAGAAGGTCATCAATCCTGGGAATGGGGTACCAGTTCCTGATTGTGATTTTTTTTAAGGCTCTGTAATCAATGGAGAGTCCCCAAGTCTCGTCCTTATTTTGCACAAGTACAATCGGGCTTCTATAAGGGGAAGAATTGGGTCTGATGTTCCCCTTTTGGATAAGCTCTTGGATCTAATGCCTGATTTCATCATTTTTCATCAGCGAATGATGATAGACTAGTCCATTAGGTAGAGGTGTGCAGGGGGTCAGATCATTTGGATGTTTGAATTGGCAGTGTGTTGGTACCCTATAGGTGAGGAGAAGATGTCTATGTATTCTTCCATGATCATGTCCATTTTCTTTTTTTGCAAAGAGAGGCTCTGTGTAGAGGCCATAGATGTGGCGGTGACCTTCTGCTTACTGTGAGCACAGATCACAAAAAATATGAACTTCCCGATCTGTGAAATGACCTTACTGCATTGCTTAGCAGAGATTAAAGAAATAGTAGTATGTAGAGCTACCTCTTGTATTCTGTACAATTATATACCCAAAGTAATAAGAAAATTGTAGGGTCTAGACTCATACACAACATGACGCTTCCATAAATATGGTTTCCCTAAAATAACATCACAAAATTCAAGGGGAACAATATCACACAATACCTCATCTTTGAAAGTCTTGATGTCATAGGGAAGACAAAACTTTTGGCTGACACAAAGATATCTTTCTTGGCGAAGCCATCCGATGGTGTAGGGATGCAGGTGTGGTGTCATTGGCAGGTCCAGTCATTTTATGACCTCTACTAAAATCAGGTTCTTCTGACTACCACTATCGACAATGAAATGAATAAGAGCCCCCTTTACCTGCATCTGCAAGTGAAAGAGGCATTCCCCTTCCTTTGGTTCTTCTGGTTCACTTGGTCGGACTTTGGTGGTAGTGATAGTGGCACTAGGTTGAACATCGATAATCCACTTCCCTCATTCAATATTTGATTTGGAATCAAAATAGGCCTTTGACTCGGAAGCCTTTAGTTCGGCCATGAGTGACTTCTTGGAGCGACATTCTTCGGTGTTGTGCCAAGGGATTTTATGGTACTCACACCATTTTCCCATGTCCTTCTTCATATTCTCATTTCCCTTCTTGTGTTGCACCTTGGAATGGTTGTCTTGAGGGTGGCCATATCGAATTCTTTCCTTGTTGTGTGGGTTGGGGCCGCCTTTACCTTGCTTCGACTGTGAGGGATTTGTAGATCCAAACTCTCACCTTTTCTGCTTAAATTTATGCTCGATCTTAACAGCGTATCTATAAGTCGTGCCTAGTGAGACAATGTCTAGAAAATACATTTTTGTTTGAATGTATCTATGCAAACATCCACGGTATTTGAGTGCCAGATGACGCTCAAAGTCTTTGATACTCAATTTGGTTCGCAGTGTATGGAAAATATTGGTGAAATCTGGTACTGTATGGTCCCTTTCTTGACATACGGTGGTCCATCTAGTGTATTGGTCCTCATAGCTTCCAACAAGGTAGTATTGTTCTTTAATAGCATCCCAGAAGGAATCCCATGTAGGGTCCACCACAAAAATTGTAGATTCCTCTACGACCCTTTTCTTAGAGTAAGTATCCCACTGGTATTTAACATGGGGAATGACCTTGAGGAGTGCAAACGTGATCTTTTCCCTATCGAAAAAATTGTGGATCGAAAAATACCCTTTGAGTAGATTCAACCATTTATCTACAACATCCGCATCTATCAGTCCTTTAAATAATGGAATATCAAAATTTACCTGTACCTTGAAGGGGGTTGCATGGCCGCTTGATGAAGATGCTTCTCCTGTGGGCAGTCGTCAAAGGATCTGCATGAAGTTGTCCATCATTTTTTTCCTTTTTCGCGCAAGGGATTCTTCAAGCAACATTTTAATAGGATCTCCTGCTCCATCATCTTCCTTTTTTTTCCTGATGGGTTGTTGTTGGGCTCAGCATGGACGATATTGCAATGACTCGATTGGGTCGAGTCCCAACTTCTTGTACCCACATCTTGTTGGGGATAATAAAAAAGAAAAATAAATGAAGAGTAGATCGCTCTGATACCACTGATTCGGATTGAGGAGTGGAACAAATTGATTAACAGATTGAATACAATAAACACAGAGACATGAAGAATAACACAGATATCCAGTGAACAATATTTTCTATTGAATAATGAAATAGGTTAAAATTATAAAATTGCAGAACTCAAACACTTGCTCGAATGGTGGTAGATATATCTGAGAAGAGATGTGGCTACTACGCGCATCCGTCTAAGCAGAATGAATTACAATGAGTCTCTAGAGGCCTTTTTGATATTACTCATGAATGCCAAAACCCTAAACATCCAAAAACCTAGCCCTAGGAGGTGAAACATCAAAAGTCATGTGGGACCCTATGGGTAAGTTGGTACCTCAACTTTCTGGGGTCATACCTTTGCACACGACCTCCGATTTAGGCATGTCATAGCTCGTTGGAAACATATTTCAGAGAGATACACATTCCACTTTAAAACTCTAATTTTGTCTACAATTTGATTGTGGAAAGCCAAAAAAACTTTGTTTAGGCCTCCAAAACGACCCTGGAAGTACAACAAGATGAAAACATACCAAATAAGCTAGTTGGATTAGGTGAGAGGCCACCAATATCCACCTGCAATATGTGTAGGGCTTCACACAGTCCCAGAAGTATAGAACCCACAATTACAAAGAAGTACAGAAGAATGTGTTGAACTAAAATGGGCAAGAGGAGCTAGTTGGAATAGGTGGGTGGCCACCAATAACAAACTGGATCATGCACCCTATAGGTGTCTGATGTTCTTTCCCTCATCAGCTCCATTGTCCTGCAATATTTTTCATCATAGCCCACTGACTTGCAAAAGTTGCAATATGAATTCTTAGGCACCTTCTAGTATTCCTACATCATTGGACAGTGATATGGATCATGCCCATGTGTCTTACGAATCTCACATCATAGTCCTCATGTCGACAAAGGGTTTGGAAGTCCTATGACCATGTACTGTGTGAATTTTGGGCACTTGTCCTTGTGATGTCCTTCTGTCTTACATGTGGTACACCAAACAACTTATCTTTTGTCCTTACTCCTTTTCTTGTTCAGTTGAAATGTTGAATTCTTCATATCCTCCTTCAATGCCTCTATTGTTGGATATGTCTTGTGATATTGGTTCTCTTCTAGTTGTAAGGATGCCTATAGAGCCTCTTCCTGAGTTTGAAAATTTTATTGTCTTAAAGGGCATTTCAAGTGTGGTAGCAGGGAATTCACAAATAGATGTCTATGTTCCATATATGTCATGACATACTTCATCTTTCCCTTCAATCATTTGAATCTCTATTCAATCTCCCAGACAAATTCCCCCTGTTTTTGTCTGATCTCTATCATCTCATTCATGTACTAATCCTCTGATCTAGGCTTCTGGAATTCATTTATCAACAGCTTCTTGATATCCACAATCATTCTGGTTGTTCCTGGTGGACTATTTGTAGCTAATCTCATGTACCAATCTAGTGCACAGTCTCTTTGTGTGATAGATAACTGCACAAGTTTTTTATCCTCATATGTGATCTTCTTTGCTTCCTAGATGAACAAGTTCTTCTCAGATTCCTCAAATGCCTCTCCCTTGAATTCTGGTAACCTGATGGTGGGATCATGTCCTGCCATTGCAAAATGTGTTGGAATAATACCTCCGCACAGTGTATATCCTTGACCAATGCTTCTTGAACTGGCTCCCCCGGTTATTGCTCCCTGTGTAGATGTACTTCATGTTGCGTTTCTTCCACTGAAATTCAGTTGTCTAAATGGTGGTGTTCTCTCTGGTGTGTTTTTCTCACATGGGTTTATGGGTTCCACACTAACACTGATATGGATAGGAGTTCTTCCTTTGGTTCATTTCCTTGGACCTCTTGTCTTCCTTTCATATGTTGCACATAGGATTTCCTCAATATGCTCCACAACCCGTAGATCCTCTACCTCTTATTCATCACCTTCCAAGCCTACCCTCACGGCTATGGCTCTCTTCTTATTGTTCATCTTGTATTGGTAGGGTGCTCCATTGCGCGTTGTTCTAGTTGTTGCCATGATCTGATTGATCTGGTCTTCCTCCATCATGATTGGATCCAAGGCCTTCTCCTTATTTCCTTTATCCATCTCTTCCTCCATTTCTCCATCTCTTTTTAGTGCTTCCCCCTTCCCCCATGCACGCAAAGAAGTTTAGTTGTCTGATTCCATTGTCATTACACCTTTGTTATACAGTAAAACCTTGATGGAAGTATACAACGATATGATATACCTACCTCTAGGTCCCTTTAGGAACTCTTTCTGTGATGTGTTGTAAGACTTCACAATATCTACTGCAAATTCTGTGATAAATCCTGCAATAATGTTGTCTAACCAGAAATCTATTGCACATGTAAATTTATTGTCAATTGGTTGTAACTGGACGATCTCCACATAATTCCACTCTAGCTTTCTGATCCAATTTTTATGGTGGTTGTATTTAAACCTCAATATCCACTCCTGAAACACATGTGGGAAATTACATAAAAATACTTCATGCAAGTTGTTAAATACGTACTTGTCCAAATATTTGTGCAATGTTAACTTCAGGTTTATGTTATCTTTTTGCGCAAATTACATCTCCTTTGTTTCCAACCAACTCTTGATCTTCGCCTTCATTGGGTTCCATGGTCTAAACAACCCCTTTTATAATATCATTCTTTTTAATGTTTCCTCACCATATTTGACATTCTTTTCCCGATTCTTCAACAGATCTTATTCTCTCAATCCCATTATGTTCCAGCCGACAATAGAACCATTTTTTGGTCTTCTGGTATTATTACTACCTTTCTTGGGATGACACGGGTTCAGGTCTACCATAGTTTTGAACAAAACCCCTTTAAAACTATCGAGCCCTCTGGTAACCCAGAAGGAAGTGTAGTACATAGAGTGCACTACGCAATCTCACCCGAGATAGTTCTATTGGTGGATGCAACACACAAGTGCTTGTAGCATGGGAATGAGTGGGGATCTGGGATTAAAATCTGTGATCTTAATTTGTTACTTAACATTCAAATTATATTGAATACCATGTCATTCTTATTCATGTATGTAAAATAGAATATCTAACTAGTCATTCACAAATTTCTCTAACATCTAGTCATTGACAATAAAGGAAATACACAATATTCAATCACATAACACATGATCTACTGTGGTTCATAGATCCTGGGATACATCAACAAAGATTTGACTGATATGCTCTTTTATTATGGTGATTCAAAAATTACAACATCGCACGCATTACAACTCTCCATCAGCAGGTCGAGATCTACAATGAGGCAGACTAGATCACACTAGGCTCCTCAGCTTGTGATCTAACCCTCAATATCTACCCTTCTTCCCCTCCTCAACTCAGCAACTTACAAAACATATTGTATTTACAGTCATTATGGTCCTCTCTCATCAAACCTGAGCATTAACAAACAACAACTACTGAACCATGTTCGAACCCTGACGAAGACCTCCTAGGTACCTACTTATACATTTTTTTGGCTTACCAGCCATTACATATTCTTGTCAAAACCCTAACCCTAACATGGTTAGGTCTTCTTGCAAGCATGCCTCACATGCTTTCCTCTTCTACATGCGTGCCTCTCTTGCACATGTTGTTTTTCCTGCATGCACATCTGCCTTACACATGCTTCTTTTCCTGCATGCACGTCTGTCTTACACGTGCTTCTTTTCCTAAAAAATGGGTCTGCGCCCAACTTAATCTCTTCTCTTGGAATTGTAGGGGCCTTGATACTTCTTCCAAGGTTGAATCCCTGAGATATCTTGTAACTTTTGAAAGGCCCTCTGTAATTCTTCTATAGGAAACAAAAATGGATAACACTAAAGCATTGGACAACACAAAAATGATCTACATAAATTGTGGTGGGGCGACTACTAGTTCTATTGGCACCTCTAGCGGCATTGCAACCCTCAGGGATGAAAGTGTCTGGGACCTAGAGGTAACTCACTTAACCCAACAATGGATTTTAATAGTGTTAAGGAATAAAGAAAACAACATCAAAGTCTCCCTTATAAATATCTATATTCCCAATAGATACACTAAAAAATTAGAATGTTGGGCATCTTTTTTTGCTTGGAAATAGATGTTAGATCTAGAAACAATGATTGTGGGAGGATATTTCAATACTAATCTATCATCTAAGGAGAAAAAGGGAGGCAACATGGTTCATGATCCCCAAAGTGAGAAACTTCAATATCTTCTCATGGGATGGGACCTTCTAGATATCAAACCCACCAAAGGGAAATACACCTAGACTAATCGACGCTCAGGGATGAGCCACATCGCGGCATGTCTAGATCATTTCCTAATCAACTATGACTTCCTTCTTACCTCCTTTGACATCTCGTCAAATATCCTATCCCCATCCATTTATGATCATAAACCCATCTCTCTTCTCTTTAGCAACCCTCAGAATCTAGGTCCTATTTCCTTCCACTTCAATCCCTTTGGTTAGACTCCCCCTCAGTTCCCTCTCTCATCCAATATGCTTGGTCCATGGGATTTCAGGGATCTCCGAACTATATCTGGGAAAGTAAGATAAAAGAGGTCAAATTGGTTCTGAAATATTGGGTGAAGAATTTATATATCCCACCTTATCAGGAACGCACAAACAGAGTAGTGGAGCTATCCATAATCCAGAAAAATTTTGAAGAAGAAAAGGTAACAAAAGAGCTTCTAAGTCGAGAAAAACAAGCCTACCATCTACTTCACTTAGCTATGAGGAAGGAGGAGGAACATTGGTGCCTTAAATCCAAAAGCTTGTAGCTTAAAGCTGGAGATTCTAATACCTCATTCTTCCAAAAGAAAACTCAACAAAGAAAGCGAAAGAACTTGGTATCAAAAATCCATCTAGAATCAGGGGAGCAATTAGAAACAATAGATAAAATCAAGGAAGCGACAACGTGACACTTTGAGAATCTATATTAACACCCAGATGAAAAAGACTGTGAAGAAGCCACATAAGACATGTTGGCAAATATTCCATCTCTAATCACAGATCAAGAAAACCAACTATTAATCAAAGAAATATCGGAGAAGGAAATAGAGAAAGATATTTGGAGCATGGAGCAAGACAAAGCTCCAAGACTAGATGGATTTTTCAATCAGGTTTTACAGACAATTTTTGGAAACTATAAAGGGAGATCATAAAAGGATGTTAAATTATGTTTTGAAAAAACAAAAAGTTGGAGGTGAAACAAATTCCATCTTCTTGGCCCTCATTCCAAAAGAAGTTAAACCTTCTAACTTTTCTCGTTTTCATCCTATCTCTCTTTGTAACTCTTCTTATAAGATTCTTTCCAAAATTATTTCCATTCACCTTAAACCTCTTCTCTCCAAACTCATCTCAGAGAATCAAGGAGGGTTTCTAGAAGGAAAACATATCACAAATAATATAGTATTGGTGCAAGAAGCAATGCATTCAATTCAAAGAAGCAAATATCGAGGTATGGTGATTAAATTAGATATGGTGAATGCCTTTGATCGAATAAAGTACTCCTTCCTATATTCAATATTGAAAACTTATGGATTCTCAGAAGGGTTTATCAAGTGGATTAAACCTTGTATTGGCTCTCCATGGATAGCTCCTATGATCAATGGAAGGCCCACACAATTATTCAAAGTTGGCAGAGGTTTAAGACAAGGATTCCCTCTCTCTCCCTATCTTTACATACCAATAGTGTATTCTCTAAGTAGAAAATTGGAGGAAGAAAGAAAAATCGGTAGACTTATGGGACTTCAAATTGATAAGAGAATTAAGGAGATCAACCACTCTCACTTTTTATATGATACCCTTCTTATGGGATCAACGAATTCAATCATTTCCAAGGGGTTTAAAAAATTCTGGGGCACCTTCCTATAGGCTTCGGGTGGAAAGCTCAATAATGCTAAATGTAAAATTTATGGGTGGAATGTCCCTGGGTACATTAGGGATGGGGTGGATGGGCTGGATGATGGCTCAACCCAACAGGAAAAACAATGCTCTTAAAATCCATTTTATCAACTCTCTCCATCTTCCAATGTTATCGGACAATATTTCAAAATATTTACGTAGCTTCATTTGAGCAGGAGGGAAGACCAACACTAAAACATTTCATCTACTGAATTGGAAATAGGTTTTCCAACCTTATGACAATGGTGATCTCGACATTAGGAACCTTGGTCTGATGAATTTGTCTCTTAGAGAAAAGATGGCATGACATCTCATCTCAAGAACTATCGAATGGTGGAAATCAGTCTAAATGGCTAAATATCTCAATTGTCCAAGGCTCAAGTGCTTTGACTCTTTTCTCCCTTATACCTATGGTTCCCACATTTGGCGTCTTATGAAAGCCTCAACCTCTCTTATTCAAGCCAATATTTCATGGGCCTCGGGTAATGTCACTCAGATTAGTCTGTGGACATATCAAATTTTGGATCGGGAGCCTCTAGGACACGAGGAAACTCTCTCCCCCCTCAAAGAATGGTGTCTTTCAAATGGATTAACTCAATTACAAGATTTCTAAGAATGGGATGCAAATGGCAACTGGAGCAAATGGAAATCGCTTGATCTTTCGGTTCACCTTCGTCCTCTGGCTCCTCACTTTTTTAACAGACAGGTTGCGTGTGCACCATTAAAATTACAAATCGGCGACAAACGTAGCTAGGGGAATGTTGGGTATTCAATCAAATTGGGGTATAATAACTTATTATCATATTCTGGTGGTCCTCCCTCTTCCAAGATCTGAGACTCGATCTGGGCAAATCCTTCTCTCCCAAAAATCAACACCTTTTGTTGGATAATGGTGCGTGGTAAGATTTTGACTTCGGAAAATCTTCAAAAAAGATACATATTCCGCCCATCCATCTGCCCCCCCTACTTAAATGCTTCAGAAACAATCCATCCCCTCTACTTTAAAAGTGCAGTTGCTACCCAATTATGGGGAATTGTATAAGGCACTCCTTTCTCACATTCTAAACTTCCAAGAAATTGGAAAAATGGTTTAATTAATAAGAAAAAAAGGGAAGAAGGGAATTTTAAAAAAAAAAAAAAAAAAAAAAAAAAAAAAAAAAAAAAACATCTCTTCACATAGTTGTGGCGAAAAATTCTCAATTTCATCTGTTGGGAAATATGGTTAGCAAGAAATAATTCTATCTTCAAAGGTAAAGCATGCCCCCCCCTCCGTATTTTCTCAAAATCCCGTGGTATTATCTCAAAAGTGATCCATCTTATCCCCCTCTCCCAATATTCACATTTCATAATGAATCCAATGGAAATTGACTAGATTTCAAATATTTTTGGCTCATCCTATCCAAGATATCAGCAACCATCATCTCAATAGCCTAAGTATCAAAATTGGCAACATATACTCAGTGACTTCGAGTTTCTCAGTGGGCAACAACAACAATGGTCCCCCATCCTTTTTTTATGGGGCCTCTTCAGGGAACCCAGGGGCGATAGGTGCGGGGGAAATCATCAAAAACTTCAAGAGATTATTCAAGACTCTTTGTATCTGGGTCAGATGGACAACCACTAGGAGCAAGAGCACCCAGAAGTCGTGACAACACAGGGACATGAGTCGTCTAGACATCTCAAGATCACTCCAACATGTGTCAATGGCGACGAGGCAAAGGAACATGATATTCATAATTAACATAGATAACTAGTAAGGTTTATTATTTAAGTCCCATGTAGACATATATATCTGACATTTTTGTAGTTTCATTGTATTTATGGAGCTCCAACAATCTCTTAGACAAAAATACAGAACTATACTCATTAACATAAAATAGAATTGTTGCAAACTTTGTAATCAAATGTACTATGCATTAACACACATTCTCTTTTATAATACAATTCTTAACTGTTTTTTTTTTTTAAATTGTCATTACCTAAAATAAACATGGTTCAAAAGGTAACATGTCAGTACATCTTTTAAAGAAAAATACCATAACAATAAGAGAAGAACAACAAATTCCTATAACGGATAAGGGACAAGATAAAACAACATCAAAAACAATTTTTAAATTAAGAATACAAGATGAATAACAAAAGTTATAAAACAAAATCAAATATTATTTTGAAATAAGAATGATAAAATTAATGATGAAAAAATAAAATTACATTAAAATTATTTTTTAGTTAAAAATTAATATAAATAATAAAATAATAAAATAATGTCAAAACTCATTTTCAATTTAAAAAAATAAAATGTAGTTTTATAATTGAAAATAAATTTTATAAGAAAATACATAAGTTTACATTAACAATTTTTAAATTAAAATGTGGATGACATAAAAAAAAATTCAATCCTTTCAATGATAAATCAGTTAAATTTGGGAAAATATTTTTTTCTATATAAAAATTGATTATTATTTCACCTTCTGCATAACCATAACTAATATTTATAAATATTATATGTGAAATATATTCTTTAACTCTGAATAAACATCACTTCCAGTTTTTTTCACAATCAAGTGAACAATTAAAGCTCATCACTTCCAGTTTTTTCACAATCAAGTAAACAATCAAAGCTCGTTGTATATGTAAGACATAATTATTAAATGATTGTCATGGAAGTCTTTATTGGTTAATTTCCAATATCCTCCCAATCACCAAATCTTAATACAGGAGGAGCCTTCTCTTCAACCGTCAATGACTCCTTATTTTCCTTATTATTATATCTTATTTTCCTTATTATTATATCAATGACTCCTAGCATTCAATACATCATTGACTTTCGATTATTTTGCCTTTGATTATAAATATTTTTCATCTTCTCAAAGTTCTTCTATATAGGAAAAGTAGAATACTTATTTTTTAACAATATTTTAATTATCTTTATCAAAGATGGTATTGGCTAATAACTTGCAACTCTTTTTGTCGAGTTTTTCTTTCAATGTTTAGATAGCATAAGTTTTCACTGTATTGTATCTTCATTGAAGTGATGAATTTTTCCAATAAGTATGCGTAAATTTTCACTCTATTCTCAAATGCCAGTCTGCCTGCCAAAACCTTATCCTGCGGAGCCATGCCATTCTGCATGGAATCACCGCCTTCCATGTCTGTCAAATGTCAGTCTGCTCCATTCTCAAATGTTAGTCTACCTGCCAAAACCTTATCTTGAGCCACCATGCCATTCTACATGGAATCACCGCCTTCCCATCTCCAGAGTGCCTTCTCATCTTCTGGCTATGCAACTTCCACTTTCATTGTTGCCTTTGCTATGCAGCTTCGGATTTCATGACTAGCTCTTGAGTCTGCACATAAATTGCACATAACTTGGAGATTGATGGAACGATGGAAATATTGATGGAACAATGGAAATTGGAAAGATTGATGGAACAACGGAAATTGGAGAGCTAAGTATACAGAGAAATAAAGAAATGGATACAATGTGAGCATGGATACAATGCAAGCTTTTCTTCTATTAGGTACTTTGTGAATTATGTTTATATTTTCCATTCCAATGATGAATGTTTGTTTTCCATGTATTTTGGAGACATTTCCTTGTGATACATAGCTTAGTGTAGAACTTTGGTTGCAATTTGCATGCATAAAGCTATCGGTTACATAATAGCTTTATGTTTGATACATCACTCAGTGTAGAACTTTGGTTGCAATTTGCATGCATAAATCTATCGGTTACATAATAGCTTTTTGTTTACTATAATCAATATGTCATCATAGTCAGTTTGTTTTCTTTTGAGAAGATTAAATTTGCCTTTGAGGACATGGATTTCATTTTTATGAGAATCTAATTATTGAGCGAGTTTTTTATTCTGATACTGTAGAACAGCTGCATCAACTTGCCAACATTTGAGTGAGAATTAGTAACCCCTTAGTCAATGGAAATGCAAAAATCTAAATGCAAAAAACTTATATTTGAAGATCTCACTTGAAATAAATAGAGTGAACAAAGCTAAACAAACATGTCTGAAATTCAAAACATGTCTGAACTTCAAAAGAATATTGCCTGGCGCACAGAGTTAGGACTTTACAAACATAGACAATAACAAAACTTAATTCACTTAAAAGCCCGATTACAAACTGGAAGACAACTACATTTTGGTGAGACATGATCCACGAAAAAAGGGTACAATTGACCAAGCTAAAAATGAAACACTTTCTTGACGGGTGTATTCAACCATTGTGCAGTCTATGTAGTGCTTCAATTGTGGAAATAACGTAAATCCATTAATTGAACTACAAATCCAAAACATTCAAGAACAACCAGACTAGGGAATACTCCATACTTTTATCCAACACCTAAATTAAGTAATAGCAATTGTTTTGTATATATAATTAGAATTCGTAAGACATAATTACTAGAATTTATTTGATATGGCAGTATGAATGAAGTGCCCCTAAAATTAGTATCTTCAACTGGGCAAGACGAGAAAAACAGACTAATCCTTCAAAAGAGAGTATAGTTAATTCAACATGGAAGAATTTCTTCAGTTTCAATGTATTGAATTGACAATTGAAACCATTGTAAGTAAACCCCCTGAGTTTTCCAACCATGTCTGAGCCATTGGGTCTTCACTCGTTCATGTTTGGTCATGTGTTTAGAACACAAGTCAACTCCTAGAAAATTGAACTGTTAAATACTCTTCCATCGAAATCTGTTCAGACTTGCACCTAGCCCCAACTGCTTATTCATGCCTCTGGTAGAATTCAACCTTGGTGGGTGGCCTGAAATGCTACCATCTTCATTGTTGAAGAACAACCTCACTGGTTACTTGTTTCTAGTTGTTACACTTAACGATGACAAAAACAACATAAACTACGTAAGTGTGATAGGAGTCAAGGCAGATAATAAAAGGGTGTTAGCTAAACTTGATTAAATTCCTTCCAGAAAGTGGCCCTAAAATACACTTCTTCTATCCTCAAACTAATGACAGAGATTAACGCAACGAATTAATCCCCTAGCCTGCTACTGCCAAAAGTTTCCTTTGTGTCACAAAAAAACTCGAACCAACCCTAAGCCTAGCTTGGCCAGCTTGTGGATGAGACCAATGCTAAACCATCTCGCTATGATAATAGTGGCAACCGGTCCTTGCTTCCAATACAACCTCCTACAAACTCATCGTCGGTATAAAGGGTTTGTGGAAATTTCCTTCCTTTCACATAAACTGAACAGATCACTACTTGGTTACAGTATAAAACATAAAATACACAGAAGCATTGTAACCCGCATACACTAACCCCATGTATATATCGTAATATGAGATGTGTAGAATGCACAAGCAAAAGACTTCGAAAACAAAATCTTGGGAGCTTGAGCAGTGACCTCTGAAAATTTGTGAGTGCATTGTAACTCGCTAAAAATTGACCTAATTAATAAATTCAAATGGGTAAATGAAAATAAAATTTATCATTGACAATAGCAGTATGGTCGGTTGTCTTAGGAAACTTGATTCTGAAAGCTAGAGCTTATTCCATTGTGAGAGCTCAAAATTCTTGAGTTCAAACCCTTGAGAATCCCCCCACAAAAAATGAACAAAGAAAGGAAAGAATAAGTAATATTTACCTTTTTTTCTTCAGAAGAAGGAAGCAGAGGATGCTTCTTGAGCAAAGGAGAAATATAATTGTTATGTCGTCTCTTTCACTCTGGCTCCTCTGTGCTTCCCATTTTGCTACTACTATCACTATCATTATAGGTTTTTGAACTCAAATCTAAGCTCTCATAACTTTTAGAAGCTTCACATGCTAGGCGAGCCTGAGTTCAATTCAGCTGGTCATGGCGTCCTTCTTAGGCATCGTCATCCACAATGCCTTATTTTTCTTCTTTGTGTGTCTTCTTTGGTGGAGGCTTGTAATTTCAATGGCGATGGCGTTTCCAGGTCTTAAGAGATTGGTTATGTTTTCCCCAACACAATAGAATTAGATACATTTGGTTTCGAACACATTTCTCGACCAGACCGCCCTTCATGTGAAGGCATTCGCTAGCTGGGGTTTTCATGCAACATGTTTCTCCACCAAAATTCCCCTCATGTGAAGGCATTAGACAGTTGGGGTTTTCATCCTTTGTATGGTGATAACGTTGCACGTTGAACACTTTTCGTGCAACCACAACCACATGCATACTCTACAAAGTGAAGAACACATGACACAAGCAAGGCTTACAATTGTTGTGGTGTTCTTGAACTTCTCGTCTTTCAAATGCAATCTGTATTGATAATAGTTTTGGTGACAACAGGTCACGATAGTTACAACGGATCCAAATTCATATGCATCATTTTTTATTATGAGTCCATGCAAACAAGTGTAAGGTGCAAGTCAGCAATGGCTAGAAGCTAGAGGTATGTGTTCAATGCTCAAGCAATGTTGAACAACCACTATTATTTTTATAATTGTTTGCAGGCATCTCCATATGAACTTACTTTGAGTTGGGATGTTCCGGATGAAAGAAGGGATGAAATTATTTCACTATCTTCAGATATCTCGACAAATATACCTCCCCTTACCTTGGATGTAAACCTGATGCAGATATTTGCATCCAACGATCTATCCCAGGAGAAGATGGTTATGCTCTTGGGTACGTACTATTTTTGTTAACGTATTAATGTTGTTATATGAATGCTTTTGAATATAGTACATTGCAATAAGAACAATAAAACAATATAATCCTATAGCACGCATGAGATACTAAAGAGTTCCTCAAACACTAACGCCAAGCCATTAACTCTATCTCTCCATGTGGTACGACTTATTTCCTCTATCTATATTTTCCTAGCCTTTTTTTTTCAATAGAAAATTAGCTCATTATATTAGTGAAAATATAATTTTTACATCTTCAAGAGCCCACAAGAGTCCATAGTAGAAACTAGTCCAGAGACCATGCTCAATAAAAACAAACACACACATCCCAACACGCATGCTACAAAAAGAAATGCAAAAACAGGGCAAAAAAACCCCAACGGAAACCA
Source organism: Picea glauca (assembly GCA_000966675.3). Lineage (NCBI taxonomy): Eukaryota > Viridiplantae > Streptophyta > Pinopsida > Pinales > Pinaceae > Picea > Picea glauca. The sequence continues at coordinate 9,504 of JZKD02S0007463.1, read as the reverse complement.
GAAAAGAAGCTAACACCAGTAGCCGCACGCCCTCAAAGGACCTCAAAGTGTTTTCCCAACACCGCACGCCCCTAAAGGACCTCAAAGTGTAAACCAAAACACCGCACGCCCCCAATTGGACCTCAAAGATCTAGTCCTAAACCTCTTTAAGCCAAGGAAGGAGAGGTCAAGAGGTTCAGAAAACCGAAGTTAAGGAACCGCCCACAATACACCTCTAAATCTCCTCGACCCCTAAACAACAGTCGTTGAGAGGAACATCGCCACCCGTCGGAAGGTCCTCCTGCCCATATCATGATGCCCATCTGAAGACTAGCACCACCACTAATGCTTGGATCCTCCACCTCCACCGTTGTTGAGACCCTCAGAACAGGAAAACCCAGGCAGGGGTATCGACCCCGAAACACAGCCCAACTCGGCCCCTAGACACTCCCACCAAGTAGCCGCAACCAACTGCAGAAGAACGTCTGCTAGGCTCGAAACCTCCGCCTCCACCGCCCCTGTCCTCAAGCCCGCGAATACCCTCACAATACTCTCGCAAACCTAGCCTGCTCACTCTGGAATGGGCATAGCCCGCACAACACCATGGAAGACAGGGTTGCGGCTAGTGTAACCTAGCTGCAAAGCCCACAAGAAAAACCCTAACTCAACTATCAAAATCGTCAATTCACTACTCCGCCGCTCTCCATGAATCTCTTCAACTATATAAACTCATCTAAATTAAAAATCACATATTGCCTCTCTAGTGGCCACCACTAGAGGCAATATGTGATTTTTAATTTAGATGAGTTTATATCATTTTTTATTCAACATTAAAGTTTGGACTCATATCTTCTTATTCACAAATACCCGTCTCAAAATGTATCCGTCTAAATTTCAAATCAGGGGTTGATTGTCTCCTTGTTTACTATGAATGCACGTATGCAACCTCCATAATTCATTCATTTTTACTTTATCTTATTATTTGTACTTTGATTTCTTTGTAATTGCATGCAAAACCCAGGTTGTTGTAATCGCATGGAAAACCCAAGCTGTTGTTGAACGTTGGAGGTGAATTGTGATAAAACTATATTACATGAAATCGTAAAAATTCAATGCCACCGCGATTATAAAAATACATGTAAATTGCAGTAGTGGCCAAAAAAATCTTTATTGACATTTTATTAGATCCTATATTGTTGTCACTATTTAATAATATTCAATACTTATATACAAAATACAATATTCAGAGTGCATTTTCTCATGCTTCAAGGTTTATGAGGAAGTGGATGATTATATATAATTTTCATTTTGATTCTAATGGAATTTTATTAGATCCTATAGTGTTGTCACTATTTAATCATATTCAATACTTATATACAAAATACAATATTAAGCAGTAGGTTGTATATTTGTTTGTAGTTATAATTGCATTGCCTCATGCTTCAAAGTTTCTGAGGACGTGGATGATTATATATAATTTTCATTTTGATTTTAATGGCATTTTATTAGATCCTATATTGTTGTCACTATTTATTTAATAATATTCAATACTTATATATAAAATATAATATTTAGCGATAAGTTATATATATTTTTTGTAGTTATAAATGCATTGCCTCATGCTTCAAAGTTTTTGAGGACATGGATGATTATATATAATTTTCATTTTGATTGGAAACTTTCAGTGAATACCATGCTTTTCAAGTTACATTTGCGATAGGGACAATCACTACTTCAATAGCACTTGTTCTCTTCGGGAACGACCCTCCACTTTTCCATGTTAAAGTAGATAACTACAATAAAGATATATTAAAATGTAGTGATCATAAACCATATATTTTAATTGATTTCTACATCTCTAACTTTTAACTTTGAACAAGGTAATGCGACTTCATGAATCTATATAGGAAAATAGATTTATATATACTATTTTATTATAAATGACAAAGATATATACTAAGTAATAAAGATCTTTCAAGTAATATGTGTTTTATTGACTAAAATCTCTTTCATATAATTGCCATTAAAGTTATGCTGGGGAATTTTTGTACTTCTTCAATCATAAATTTTCTAATTTTTAATTTTAGGTGTTTTGGGTTCCCACAAAATATATATTTTTAATTTTATTTTTATTTTTTTCTTTTTAGTTTTTTAAGTTTTTCTTTAATTTTTTTTTATATATAAATTTGATTTTTAATTTTATTTTTATTTTTAAAATTTCAATTATTTTATTTTTTTAGTTATTTTTAATTTTTAATCTATCAAAAAAAATTAAATTATATTTTTTTACCAAATATTTAAAAATGGTGTTATTTAACTACAATTATTTTCTATGTATTGAAGTAAAGGTAAAACATGTGTTAAAATGATATTTTCCACTATATTTAAAAAGTATGGAACCATAAATTAATTAAGGAGACAAAAAATTATGAAAAAACAAGCATTTAAAAAAACAATGTGTAAAAATTATCTATGAACATTTAAAATATCAAAAAAACACCTAAAAATGGAGGAGGGGAGGGGAGGGGGGGAGAGTGGGTGCTACCATTAGAATCATTTTTAAAAACAAGGTAAAAAATGTGACCCCCCCAAAAAACGAGAACTATGTAGAGTTCTCCTTAAGTTGGTAACTATGTTTATCTCCTTTTATCACATAAAACATGAGTTAAATGAGGAGGAAAATACCATGGAAAAGGGCCGCCTATTTAGCTAAGGCCTCGAAAAAGTGGGGGAAGAGAACTATATTCAACATCCCTTAATCATGTATACAATGTTAGGGACCTAACCTCCCTATTCCCTCATGTAGGTAGAATGATATATTTTCCATGTAATAAATGCTGACATTAGTAAATAAGGCCTATATAATAATGTGCACAATTCTAATGTAAGAATACTTAATAGAAGCAATTGCTTCTAGAAAGATCTTCCTCTAGAATGTTCCTTAGAAGATAGAATTAGTGTAAATAGGAGTAGAATGCATGAGATTGTATTGTCTTGAGAATTATTGTAATAGAGCTCTATTTTGCTGGAGGTTTACCCCTCGAAGAGGCGACTGAACTTGGCTTAATATCAATAAAGGTATCATTGTTGGTGTTTTTATTCTCTATATTTTGTTGTTTGCTGGTATTTTCTATAATATATATGTTTTTGCTTATTATAATACACCTGGTACATTACAAGTGGTATCAGAGAACTTTCCTCCATAGAAATTGTGGGCCATTTCTTTTCCAGGCTAGAGACATGTACTATAGGTGTCTTTAAAGAACAAAGATTTGTCATTTAGCTAGTAAAATTACGATTGGGGAAGACTACAAGAAAGAAATACATATGGTTTCATGGGGTTACTCGAACACATTTCACCTTGTTGGAAACCTCTGTAACCCCTTTTGGTACCCCTTTGAGTAGTACCATATCAAACAAAAAATGTACATGAACATCACTCCCATGTACCATCTAGTATATCGGGAGTCCAGTGGGTCTCCTAAAACAAGGTCTAAATCATTCGATCAACGACCTAACTACTATAGTGACATCGAGAACAACACTCAGGAAGATACTCTCTAGTACCTAGGTAATCAGGTAGTACGACTAAGGGTATGGTTGAGCCTTCTTAGTCGATGCCTTGAGATATTGGGTTGAGTACTATAGTTCGAAATCATATGTATATCATAGTGCTATAGCATAGGGAAGACCCTTCCCTGTAGGAACCCTAAAAACCCTAACCCTTGGGAACATAATAGAACAAAACAAAACATAACAAAAGGGAAATTTTGTCGTGCAACCCTGCCTCCTGATTATTTGTTGGAAAATTCCTACAAAATTGTCCATGTTGAAAATTTAGGCATTCTGTCACTACAATATTCTTCAGGCCGAAGTATAAATCTACAAGAGTAAAAAAAAAAAAAAAGTATTGTGGTCCCACTAGCACCCTTATTTGGAACCTATTCCATTGGCCTGATTTCCATGGTACCTATCACTTATAAGCCCTTCTTCTTTTTCGTGGACCCACCCACCCTTCTTGGCACCCTTATTTTCCACCTCTTCCATTTGATTCCTATTTTTTCCCTAATCATCGTGGTATATATCACTTCTTAGCCTTTTTTTGTGGACCCCCTCCCCTTCCCTGACACCCTTCACTCCCAAATAGCCACTACTCACAACCAAGAAATCATTAACCTGGAAGGTGAAACCAAACAACACAAGGACATTGTTCAGAAAATGACTTCTAAACTTGCTTTAGTCGATTCTCAATTTGAAACCATCACTAACCAAGTTAAGTGTGAATTTGACCAAGTTAAGGTCGAATTTGACACCATCCATGGCCAATTTGACTACCTCCAATCCACTTTCAATAAAGTGTTGAACCAATCCCATGGATATCCCTCATCTAAACAACCTTCACACTTATATAGTTATGAATCCTCCCATACTATGGATTTTCATTCCAAATCCCTTCATCGTGACCCCCGTCTTCCCAGAGTTGAGGTCAATAAATTTGATGCATTGGATCCCATGGGTTGGGTCACTCAAATGGAAAATTATTTCTCCTTTCATGGCATCAATGATGAGTTGGAAAAACTTCATTATGGTGTTCTCTATCTAGATCCTAAATGTCGTCAATGGTGGCATTGGTGTAAAAATGCATGCCAAGGGTGTGTTTTTTGGACATAATTTGTTGCAGACATTTGTGAACGCTTTGACACAGACATCCACCATTTAGTTCGTTTAACCAAGTTGAAACAGTCTAGTGCAATGGAAGACTTTATAACCTCCTTTGAGCACTTGGATTTCAAAACGTAGGGCATGTCCAATGCCTTCTTTAGGGAATGCCTTATTAGTGGCCTAAAGGATGAAATCTACGCCTAGGTCCTAATGGCTTGCCCCCATACTTGGTTGGAAGCTACTAAACATGCAAAGAAAGAACAATGGATTGTCTCTGTCCAAAACATAAAACCATCCTTTATTCCTAGCCCTTGACCCACCAATTCCTCCCCTCCTACTCCTCTCAAGATCTAGAAATTAACTAGGGAAGAAATGGCAGAACACCAACTCAAGGGTCTTTGCTATAATTGGGATGACAAATATTTTTCAGGGCACAATTGTAAGCAACATAAGATTTTTATGGCCATTTTTTAGGATGTTGTTGATGAGAAGGCCATTGTTTCCCATGTGGAAGAGCTACCTCAAGAATATGAACTTACTTCACCCTCCGATCCATTAGAATTTGAACTGTTGATTTCATTGCATGCCCTCAGTGGCTTCTCTTCTCTCTAAACCCTCAAGTTAATTGGCTACATTAAGCATAAGAAAGTCATCATCCTAGTTGACAGTGGAAACACCCATGATCTTATTCATCACCGCATTTCCCAAGAAATAAATTTCTATATCTGTGCAGTCAACAATTTTCAAATCATGTTTTCCAATGACGGTTTCATGAAATGTGGTCGACGTTGTGAAAATATACTCCTACAAATTGGTCAATACCACCTGAAATCCCATATGTTTGATATTGATATGGGTGGTTGTGACATTGTGCTCGATGTTGAATGGTTATGCACTCTTATCCCCATCCTCGTGGATTTTAAGGACCTAACTGTGCAATTCCAATAGAAGGGACATCAATATAAGTTACAAGGAATCACAGTAGGCTCACTAAATATCATTAGTTCCCATCGAATGAAAATATCTTCAAAAAAGGTCATTCTGGAATTATTTCCCAACTCCATTCCATTCAAGACATTGAGACACCCTTTGTGCACCCTGACCTCCAAACTATACTCTCTCGACACTAAGCTATTTTTAACACTCCCCATGGACTTCCCCCTTCCCGCGACGTCCATGATCATTCCATTCCTCTAGTACCAAGCAATCTTCCTCCCAATGTTTGCAATTATCGTCACCCCTTTTCCCAGAAAAATGAAATGGGGAGAATTGTTCAATAAGTACTTGAATTCAGTGTTATCTATCCTAGTACCAAACCCTATTCTTCTCTGGTAGTCATGGTCCTCAATAAAGAAGGCACTTGGCACATGTGTCCTATTTTTTGTGCCGTCAACAAACTCACAATAAAAGACAAATTTTCCATTCCTGTCATTGATGACCTTTTGGATGAATTGAGTGGTGCTCAATACTTTACCAAACTTGATCTCCATTATCTCTACCACCAAATATGTATGAAAGAGGAAGAAATTCCCAATACTTCCTTTAGAACTCATGAGGGGCATTATGAGTTCTTGGTCATGCCTTTTTGCCTGTGTAATGCCCCCTCCACTTTTCAAAGTCTCATGAATCATGTCTTTCTCCCTTTCCTCCATCATTTTCTCTTATTTTTCTTTGACGATATTCTCATCTATAGTAAAACTTTCAAGCCCATCTCCCCCATGTGGATCAAGTTTTCCATCTACTATCTCAGCACAAACTTGTTCTTAAATAGTTTAAATGTGATTTTGGAGCCTTTGAAGTTGAGTACATGGGTCATATTGTTAGCAAGGATGGTGTATGGGTGGACCCTAAAAAAATTGAATATATGAAGGATTGGCCTCACCCTAAAATTCTTAAAATCTTGTGTGGTTTCCTCGGTTTAACAAGCTATTATCGCAAGTTTGTTTAGAATTATGGAAAAATTGCAGCTCCTCTCATCGCTCTCCTTAAAAAAAATCTTTTAGTTGGACTCTCATAGTTGATCAATCCTTCCAAGCCTTGAAAGAGGCTATGTGCATGAATCCTATCCTGGCACTACCAGACTTCACCAAGAATTTTGTCTTGGAATGTGATGCGTTCAGGAAAGGAATTGGGGCAGTGCTCATGCAAGATGATCAACATTTGGATTTTACTATCAAACAACTGTCGAAGTGACATTTGGGCCAATCAACCTATGAAAAGGAAATGTTCTCTATTTTGCATGTAGTAGATATCTGACATCATTATCTATTGGGGCAATGCTTCCAAATTAAAATTGATCATCGTAGCCTCAAGTATTTTCTAGAACAAATAATTTCATCCCTGGAGAAACAAAAATAGGTGATGTTCTTTCAAGAAAATATGAAGAAGAGTACCTCTTTTCCCTCTCATTAATTGTAGCAGACTAGTTTCAGGTCAATTTTTAGGAATGGTTGCAAGACCCCAAACTTTCTAGCCCGATCCAAAAATTGCAACATGATTCTCAAGCTTCTCTAGGGTGCTCTTGGCACAATGAGGAGCTCCTCTATAAAGGTTGCATGTATTTAAGAAAAAAATCAAACCTTAAATCCATGATGTTCTTTGAGCTTCATGCTTCACCCACAATGGGGCATTCGAGCTTTACCAAAATATATTAATGGGTAAAACATTGTTTTCTGGGAAGGTATGAAACATGACATTTTCACCTTCGTCGTTGAATGTGATACATGTCAAGGAAATAAGGGAGAAACCTTCAAATATATAGGAACACTCCGGCCACTCCCAATTCCACCCACTATTTGAATATATATTTCTATGTATTTAATTGTTGGATTACCTAAATTGAGAAATAAGTCAGTTTTCATGGTGGCAATAGATTATATTTCTAAATATGCTCATTTATGTGCTCTTCAACACCCATTCACCACATGAGAAGTGGCTCAAATTTTTATGGATAATATATTCAAACTCCAAGACATGTCTCGTTCTATTTTCTCTGACCGTGATGCCACTTTCATCAACAAGTTTTGGTAAGAATTGTTCAGGATCCAGGGAACCCAATTGCATCTTAGCACTGCCTATGATCCCCAGACTGATGGACAAAATAAAGTTGTCAACAAGTGTTTGGAAACATATTTGAGATGTTTTGTGTCTGACAGAAAAAATCAACGGGCTTAGTGGTTACCACTAGTTGAATAGTGGTACATCACATCTTACCATACTACTACTCGCATGACTCCCTTTGAATCATTCTATGAACAAAATCCACCATTAGTTCTCTCATATATTCTAGGTGTATCCAAGGTTCAGGAGGTTGACATCAATCTTACGGTGTACGTGACCATTCTTCATACACTTAAAGAAAATTTGGTCCTAGCTCAAAATCACATGAAGCAACAAGAATATCAGGGTCATTCTGAACGTCAATTCACTGAAGGGGACCAGGTGTTTCTTTGTCTGCAACCTTTTAAGAAAACTTCATTCAAACATTAACACTTTCATAAATTCACCTCCAAATTTTATGGTCCTTATACAATTCTCAAGTGAGTGGGGCTCGAGGCCTACCAGTTAGCTCTACCAAGTCACTCTAATCTCCATCTTGTTTTTCATATCTCATGCTTAAAGAAATAACTAAGTGCTAGACTCAAACCAGTCTCCCTAAGTTAGATGAAGAAGGTTCCACTTGGTTGCAACCACAAGCAACATTGGACTAGCGTGAGCATCATCTTCGTTAGTGCACCATCAAGGAAGTTTTAGTTCAGTGGAAGGATACACCACTAGAAGATGCCACCTGGGAACCTAATACCATTATGCAACAATTTCCTCATCTCAAGCTTTGATGAGAAGGTTTTTTTTCAAGGGTCGGGGAATGCTAGGTACCTAGCCTCCCTAACCCCTCATGTAGGTAGAATAATATATTTCCCATGTAATAAAGGAAGACATTAGTAAATAAGGCTTATATAATAATGTAAACAAGTCTAATTTAAGAAGACTTAATATAAGCTTCCGCTTCTAAAAATATCTTCCTCTATAATGTTCTTTAGAATATATAATTACTAAAAATAAGATTAGAAGAAATGAGAAAGTCTTGTCTTGAAAATTAGTATAATAGAGATCTGCTTTGCCAGAGGTTTCCCCCTTGAAGAGGCAAGTGAACTTGGCTTTCTATCAATAAAGGTATCATTGTTGGTGCTGCTATTATCTATATTTTGTTGTTCCATTGGTATTTGTTGTAATATTTATGTTTCTACTTATTATAATACACCTAGTACTTACATATAATGGTCAATAATCAATTAAATGATCATATGTCTTCACATCAAGAGAAATTAGCAATGAAACTCCATTGTTTTGAAACAAGAGCATGGAGAAAAATTCCCACCCTTTCTCACATGCAAAGTGTTAATTTTCTAAGGGTCATTGAATGCATAGGAATGGAGCTCTACATGAGTGGTGGGATAATGTGGTTGACGATTTTTGGGAGAAGTGCATAGTGTAGATGAAATTTTGAGGTGATTTCACCTTTGATATGTTTTGCATTTTATTATCATTGACTTGAATGGGGTTCATGAATGTTTTTTTTAGCTGGTGGAAATAAGGTCGATTTATATGAGCCTGGGTTATGGTGTGAATTATGTGGTTTAATGATTTTTTTGGCCTTGCTCCGGGTAGTTCTTTTGGGTGAGCCTTCCCCTTTTCAGGATCTAGTCTATGCAAGTAAGGTTGATTTGGTGATCCAGGTGGATATTGGTGGCCACCCACCTATTCTAATTGGCTCAAAAGAGTTTTCTGGCAATTTACTATTTTTAGCAGTTTTTTGGTTCCTTAACTTATGAGGCCATTTTGAGGGATTAAATGAATTTTATT
>JZKD02S0007452.1:14242-27182 GCA_000966675.3 Picea glauca | reverse complement strand
TTATGTCGGCTTTAGGCCATTAAACCTCCTAGTCTCCTATATATACCAAGGAGACATTTTCATTTTGAATCATCTTGTACTTGAACATTTAAGTGGGGTAAAAGGAGGTTTCCCTTTGGTGGGTAAAAGGGTAAAGCTGGCCTTTGGTGGTCTACCTTACACAAAGATGCTAAAGATTATGCCAAAGCCTGCGATGTATGCCAAAGAGTTGGGAAACCATCCAGAAGAGATGAAATTCCATTAGCACCACATTTTACCCTACAATCATTTGATAAGTGGGCCATTGACTTCGTGGGACCCATAAACCCACCAGGAAAGTGCACAAGAGCAAAGTACATCATGACTATGACAAAATACTTGACTATATGGGTTGAAGCAAAAGCAGTTAAGGACTGTAGTGCAACTACAGCTGCGTGCTTCATATTTGATGACATTATAACTTGGTTTGGATGCCCCAAGATCCTTATGAGTGATCAAGGCACACATTTCATCAATAAGACAATTGAATCCTTGACTGAGGAATTTGCAGTCCACCATTAGAAGAGCACACCTTATCATCCTCAAGAAAATGGAACAGTTGAAGCATTCAACAAAATATTGGAGACAACGTTGATGAAGATTTGTAGTGTGACCAGGGATGACTAGGATTTAAGAGTACTTGCAGTACTTTGGGCTTATAGAACCACTTGTAAGAAATTAACAATGCAGACTCCTTTCAAGTTGGTATATGGCATTGAAGCTAGTGTCCCAATGGATTATTTGGTATCAAGCTTAAGAATTGATGCTTTTATAGACATGGATGACACTGGTGCTATTCATGAGAGACTTGCACAGTTGGTTGAACTGGAAGAAGACACATTTTTTGCAGGGTTCCATCAACAGGTTTAGAAGGAAAGAGAAAAGGCCTACCATGATAGGCACATCAATAAGAAGGCATTCAAGCAAGGTGATCTAGTACTGGTGTATGACAGCAAGTTCCTGAAACATCCTGGGAAGTTCAGAACACATTGGCTCGGGCCATATCAGATCACCTATGTTACAGAAGAAGCAGATGCATAGTTGAAGACATTGAAAGGAGAATGGAAGGAAGGTTTGGTGAATGGGATTCAGTTGAAGTTGTACTATGAAAACTATTTTCCTCACAACTCTTAGTAAGAAGCAGGAAGAAAAGGCTCTAGGTACCAGGTGTAGTTGAACCTAGGTACCAAACATAGAAAAGACAGTCTGCACAAGGATGGAGAGGAGGCATAAGGCATCAAGTAAAANCATTTTACCCTACAATCATTTGATAAGTGGGCCATTGACTTCGTGGGACCCATAAACCCACCAGGAAAGTGCACAAGAGCAAGGTACATCATGACTACGACAAAATACTTGACTATATGGGTTGAAGAAAAAGCAGTTAAGGACTGTAGTGCAACTACAGCTGCATGCTTCATATTTGATGACATTATAACTTGGTTTGGATGCCCCAAGATCCTTATGAGTGATCAAGGCACACATTTCATCAATAAGACAATTGAAGCCCTGACTGAGGAATTTGCAGTCCACCATCAGAAGAGCACACCTTATCATCCTCAAGAAAATGGAACAGTTGAAGCATTCAACAAAATCTTGGAGACAACGTTGATGAATATTTGTAGTGTGACCAGGGATGACTAGGATTTAAGAGTACCTGCAGTACTTTGGGCTTATAGAACCACTTGTAAGAAATTAACAATGCAGACTCCTTTCAAGTTGGTATATGGCATTGAAGCTAGTGTCCCAATGGATTATTTGGTATCAAGCTTAAGAATTGATGCTTTTATAGACATGGATGACACTGGTGCTATTCATGAGAGACTTGCACAGTTGGTTGAACTGGAAGAAGACACATTTTTTGCAGGGTTCCATCAACAGGTTTAGAAGGAAAGAGAAAAGGCCTACCATGATAGGCACATCAATAAGAAGGCATTCAAGCAAGGTGATCTAGTACTGGTGTATGACAGCAAGTTCCTGAAACATCCTGGGAAGTTCAGAACACATTGGCTCGGGCCATATCAGATCACCTATGTTACAGAAGAAGCAGATGCATAGTTGAAGACATTGAAAGGAGAATGGAAGGAAGGTTTGGTGAATGGGATTCAGTTGAAGTTGTACTATGAAAACTATTTTCCTCACAACTCTTAGTAAGAAGCAGGAAGAAAAGGCTCTAGGTACCAGGTGTAGTTGAACCTAGGTACCAAACATAGAAAAGACAGTCTGCACAAGGATGGAGAGGAGGCATAAGGCATCAAGTAAAAACTGTACTCTGTAGACCAAAGTCAAAGTAAAATAGAAGGATCAGATCTAAAGTGCCTCGGGACAAGTCACAATGAGTGTTGGGGGCCTGTTGGCCCTTTGTTATGGAAGAAAGTAAAGATTATGGAAGAAAAGGAGAAATGCGAACTGCGCGGGAGGACACAGTGACTGTTACTGGGTTGAAGTGGGCAAAAGTGAAGAATAGATGGAGTGAAGTACGGAAAAGAAAGTCATTGGATGAGAAGATCAAGGATGATAGATCAAAAAGGATTAAGGATTGTGGAGAACTGAAAAAGAGGAAAAAACCATTGTTGGATGCTTTAGAGCACTGCGTGAGAAGGAAGGAAAGACAGGCTGGAAAAACCTATAAAACAAAGGTCAAGTTGACCTAGGGTTTTAAACACCTAGGGTTTTGGTATCTAGGGTTTTAGACACCTAGGGTTTTGGTATCTAGGGTTTTGACACCTAGGTTTTGACCTAAGGCTGTCGGTGAGTGATTGTAATGTATAAATAAATGTCAAGAGGACCAAGGTCAAGTTGGTACGATATTTTTGTTGATCTAGTTGTATTGTGTGATGAGGGATTATTGTATTGTGAGAGAGAAGAGCTAAGTGTGAGAGCCTTCTGGTATTGTAAGATCTTCAGCTGGGTGCAAAGATTGAGTCCTGCAGCTGGGTGTGCAGGAAGGGGAGAGAAAGAGAGAAGAAGAAATAAAATCTGCTAGCTGAGAGCGCAGACAAGAAATATATGTTTTACCTTAATATATCATAAGCAAAATTCTGTGGATGTATCCCTAGAGAGAGAGTGAACCATGCATATTTTTTGTCATATGTGTGATTGATGTTTTGATCTTGGCCATTGTTATATAGTTATTTTCATTGCTGTGGTAGATCAAATCTATAGTTGTGAGCAATAGATCTTGCTTGATAAGTGATGTATGCATGCTATGTTATTTTGTACTAGATCCACTTGATATTCCCCTTGGTTGTAGACATTTCTGTCCTACAACCCCCTCATAGCTGCTTTGGGTGAGACTGCATCTTCTTTGTAGGTGTTGTCGAAAGGGCCAATAGCTAGGGCTTGTTGGTGTGCTCTTGGAAACGAACCCTGGGTCTTCCCCTGTGCCAACATTTACTATTTTTATGAGGAAAATATATCTATGGCATGGGGTAAACCACAAAAAACAGAATGACATGCAGAAATCAACTCTAATCTCAAATATGCTATATAAATTAAATGCTAACAAGACAAGGCCAAGAGCCTACATTGTCCAGATGTTTGATGAAGACCACCATTGAGCACACAAATCAAAGTTTTATACCTACAACTTGTCCTCCACAACCAAGATACACAAGAAAATGGTGACAATATATAGTGTTAGCATATATATTAGAATAATCCATTAACATACATGACAAATATNGTATGCATGTGATAATTCATCGGGTCACATATAGGCCCCCATATATGCGGTAAAATAAAATATTTCTCATGTATATGCAACCCTATACATGATCATTACCATGTTAGCCCACGTAAAAGTCCATGAACACATTTTTGAAAGGATTAACTCAAACAAATGTCTTTTCTTTTGCAGGATGGTGATTAAATGGAGGGAGAGGGAGCATAAAGAGCTAGATGCAGTAGTGGGAAGGGATGCAGGGGCCCAACAAGATTTAAAAAGATGTGGCCTTTATAAATTTTGGGCTCTCAAAGGAATGAGGGCTCAAGTGAGGTTACTCCAGTTTCTAGTAAACTATTGGGATTTAGAGACAGAGGCCTTCAAACTCGATGGGAAACCATTGAGGATTGAAGTGGATGACATATATTTTATCATAAGATTGTCTTGTCGAGCTGAGGTAGTGAATCTCAAGACCCGAGGGGTTGGGGGTGGTATGACTATGGAGGAGTACATTGCCACCCACTATGTTGCAGGAACAGATAAAGTAGGGAGCCAACTCCCAGTCAAGGTGATCGAGAACCTGAGCTTAAAGATCGTTGTGCTTGTACTTACATGCATTTTAGGGTCAGCCTCATTGCACCAGGAATCAAGGCCACTCATGTTCTATGTGGTGGAGTGTTTATGACCCACTTTTTATGATTAGTGTACCTCACTACTGGCTAACATGAAGAGCTAGCCGACGGATTGCAAACAAGGGAAAAAGAGAAATTACGTATTTGCATCCATTCTTTATAGTTTTTATTTGAGCGAGTTCTAGGATTGAACCGTTGAGTAGATATTACTCCACATGGATAGCATTATCCATCCATGTCATGGTGGACCAATGTGATGAGGCAGCTAGGACATGGTAGGGTGCCAACTCCCTACAATGATGAGTTCTTTTTTTGGTGGCGTCGACAAGTCATAGACATTGAAGACTACTCTTACATCGAGATCGACTATAGAGGGGATCCAGATATGCCTTTTCCACCAGGTTCCACCTATGGTGATATTGGTAAGAAATGTTTTTATATATTTCATTTTTTTGTGTTTTTCAAAAAGAATAAAAAACTCAAATATTTTTGTATGGTATCAAGTATTAATGATTTATTTGTCACGTAGATGTAGGTCCACGAAGGCTAGAGGGATTCCCACGACATCGACAGAGGATCAAGGGATATGAGAACACAAGAGGAGATGTGGAGAGAGTGTTGCAGAATGTGCAGAGGAACTTGTCTTTATTGACACACATAATTCAAATGGTTCAAGTGGAGGATCTGCCAGAGGCTATGTAGCGACAGGTGGTGGGTGTACCTCGTGTGTGGGTACAACTCTTCCGACATCTCACAAACAATGTATTGTGATATCATGATATGCCTCTAGTGCCACAGGCATAGATTCCATTCTCATATTATATACCATCTATATATGTATTTTGAGGGTGTGAGACCCATTTTGTACTATGATACCATATTTTTTGAAAAGAATAAATATNGAGGTTACTCCAGTTGCTAGTAAACTATTGGGATTTAGAGACAGAGGCCTTCAAACTCGATGGGAAACCATTGAGGATTGAAGTGGATGACATATATTTTATCATAGGATTGTCTTGTCGAGCCGAGGTAGTGAATCTCAAGACCCGAGGGGTTGGGGGTGGTATGACTATGGAGGAGTACATTGCCACCCACTATGTTGCAGGAACAGATAAAGTAGGGAGCCAACTCCCAATCAGGGTGATCGAGAACCTGAGCTTAAAGATCGTTGTGCTTGTACTTACATGCATTTTAGGGTTAGCCTCATTGCACCAGGAATCAAGGCCACTCATGTTCTATGTGGTGGAGTGTTTATGACCCACTTTTTATGATTAGTGTACCTCACTACTGGCTAACATGAAGAGCTAGCCGATGGATTGCAAATAAGGGAAAAAGAGAAATTACGTATTTTCATCCATTCTTTATAGTTTTTATTTGAGCGAGTTCCAGGATTGAACCCTTGAGTAGATATTACTCCACATGGATAGCATTATCCATCCATGTCATGGTGGACCAATGTGATGAGGCAGCTAGGACATGGTAGGGTGCCAACTCCCTACAATGATGAGTTCTTTTTTTGGTGGCGTCGACAAGTCATAGACATTGAAGACTACTCTTACATCGAGATCGACTATAGAGGGGATCCAGATATGCCTTTTCCACCAGGTTCCACCTATGGTGATATTGGTAAGAAATGTTTTTATATATTTCATTTTTTTGTGTTTTTCAAAAAGAATAAAAAACTCAAATATTTTTGTATGGTATCAAGTATTAATGATTTATTTGTCACGTAGATGTAGGTCCACGAAGGCTAGAGGGATTCCCACGACATCGACAGAGGATCAAGGGATATGAGAACACAAGAGGAGATGTGGAGAGAGTGTTGCAGAATGTGCAGAGGAACTTGTCTTTATTGACACACATAATTCAAATGGTTCAAGTGGAGGATCTGCCAGAGGCTATGTAGCGACAGGTGGTGGGTGTACCTCGTGTGTGGGTACAACTCTTCCGACATCTCACAAACAATGTATTGTGATATCATGATATGCCTCTAGTGCCACAGGCATAGATTCCATTCTCATATTATATACCATCTATATATGTATTTTGAGGGTGTGAGACCCATTTTGTACTATGATACCATATTTTTTGAAAAGAATAAATATCTAAAAAAAATCGGTCTTTGAATTTACTTATATATGTTACAATGTGTGCATTCATGAATGTGTTTCCTTTTCTTAGTTATGTGACGAATTCCAATCTAAAATATAATTATCATATGCATCATATACATGATTATAACTTCTAGGTATGTAATTATAAGTAATAAAATCAAAGTATTGTTCCAAAAGTCATACCTGTAGGAATCATCGGAGTAGAGTAGGGTATCGCACATGGTAACTATCATTTAACTAACATAAGACTAACTGGGAGTCCAGGAGAACCTCTAAATATTGAACACCATGTGAAATGGTGTCATGTAATAGTTTTATAAGAACACTATACTCAACCACATTATTCGTCGATGGATCCAGATGAACACCACTTGAAGACACCAGTTGGCCCTCGGGTGAGTAAATGACCCAAGCAACATAATCCATGTTCCAGGTATGATGACTGGAAATATCTGCAAATACTAAGTAAATTGAAGACTCTGTTTACATCTGCCAACCAAGGGAAAACATGATAAGAAATCCAATGACACAAAGGAAAATATGGATATACACTAACATACACTAGTATACAAAAGGTCACTCCCAAGATTTGAGGGCTTAAGCATAATACCTTTTAAGGTAGAGCCCATTTATGGGCTCATCCAACATATTCCCTTCATAATATTCTAATTCATAGCATCCTTTCTCTAAGACACATCACACAATATAAGGATTGTGTCACATGGGGTTGAACTTTCCTGGACCCAATGGTTCTTTAGTTGGTCATACATGAGAACCAAGTCACCCTCAACGTACTACCGAGAATAGACATATCTATCATATTTAACCTTAACACATCATTTATTTTCTTCAATAGTTGTAGAGGCATCTCGATGTTGCTCATCAAGATGCTCTAGTGCACAAGGCATTCTTTGAGATCAGATATGTCAGGCAGGAGATCGATTTCCAACTTGAGCGAAGGGATTTCATATTCAATCGAAAGAATTGAATCCATGCCATGTATTAACTAAAAAGGAGAAAAATCGATGGAGTTTTTTACCAAGGTTTGATATGCCCANGCCACAGGCATAGATTCCATTCTCATATTATATACCATCTATATATGTATTTTGAGGGTGTGAGACCCATTTTGTACTATGATACCATATTTTTTGAAAAGAATAAATATATAAAAAAAATTGGTCTTTGAATTTACTTATATATGTTACAATGTGTACATTCATGAATGTGTTTCCTTTTCTTAGTTATGTGACGAATGCCAATCTAAAATATAATTATCATATGCATCAGATACATGATTATAACTTCTAGGTATGTGATTATAAGTAATAAAATCAAAGTATCGTTCCAAAAGTCATACCCGTAGGAATCGTCGGAGTAGAGTAGGGTCTCGCACATGGTAACTATCATTTAACTAACATAAGACTAACTGGGAGTCCAGGAGAACCTCTAAATATTGAACACCATGTGAAATGGTGTCATGTAATAGTTTTATAACAACACTATACTCAACCACATTATTCGTCGATGGATCTAGACGAACACCACTTGAAGACACCAGTTGGCCCTCAGGTGAGTAAATGACCCAAGAAGCATAATCCATGTTCCAAGTATGATGACTGGAACTATCTGCAAATACTAAGTAAATTGAAGACTCTGTTTACATCTTCCAACCAAGGGAAAACATGATAAGAAAGCCAATGACACAAAGGAAAATATGGATATACACTAACATACACTAGTATACAAAAGGTCACTCCCAAGATTTGAGGGCTTAAGCATAATACCTTTTAAGGTACAGCCCATTTATGGGCTCATCCAGCATATTCCCTTCATAATATTCTAATTCATAGGCTCCTTTCTCTAAGACACATCACACAATATAAGGATTGTGTCACATGGGGTTGAACTTTCTTGGCCCCAATGGTTCTTTAGTTGGTCATACATGAGAACTAAGTCACCCTCAACGTACTACCGAGAATATACAGATCTATCATATTTAACCTTAACACATCGTTTATTTTCTTCAATAGTTGTAGAGGCATCTCGACATTGCTCATCAAGATTCTCTAGTGCACAAGGCATTCTTTGAGATCAGATCTGTCAGGCAAGAACTTGATTTCCAACTTGAGTGAAGGGATTTCACATTCAATCGGAAGAATCAACTCCACACCATGTATTAACTAAAAAGGAGAAAAATCGATGGAATTTTTTATCGAGGTTCGATATGCCCAAAGTGTAGGGTAAAGAAACAAATTCTAGACAGACTTACTCTGGCTGAAAGGTTTTTGCAATATGGTCTTGGGAGATTTATTCAAAGCCTTTACTTGTCCATTTTCTTAGGGATAATAAGGGGAAGAATGACCATGATTAAACCCTAGTTTTGTTGCTAACTCTTTCATCATTTCATTCTGAAAGTGACTACCATGATCAATAACAATCTCTTTTGGGATTCCAAATCAGGCTATAATTTGGTTGAATACAAAGAATGATGTAGTCTTACCATCATATTTAATGGTAGGCATGGACTATGCCCATTTAGTGAAGTAATACATGGCCACAATGATATGTTGATGCCCCCCAACCGAAGTTGGGTTACGGTCCATAAAATATACCCCATACTTGGTGAAGGGACTAATGGTGATGACTAGGTGAAGAGGGATGGGTGCGAACACATTTTTAGAGTGAACACCTAGAAAGGGTGACACTTCTTGACCACTTCAATACAATATTTAAAAATTGATGGCTAAAAATAACCAGATCGCAATATATTTTGGGTTGTTGCGAGCCTAGATAAATGACCACCACAAGTCCCATTGTGATAGTCATTGAGAATAGACTCAACCTCCTCATGATTCAAGCAATGACCTAAAATATTATCTACTCCTCGAGCATACAAAGTGTCACCGATGCTAAGGTATTTTTTAGCCTGATGACGTATACATCATCGATCGTCTCTCGACAGATGTTGGGATAACTTCAAGGCTTGAAGGTAAATTAGAATGTCTCCATACCATGGGTACAAAGATGAGATAGGGAAGATATGTTCATCCGTGAACAAATCGTCATGAAAAATTTCTTCATCTAGTCGAGGGAAGTACGATATCAACTCGGCAAAAACTAACAATTTCTTAGACTTTGTGGAAGCAAAATTGAGATCATATTCTTGCAAAATAATAATCCACTTATTTTTTTTCCCCACTATGATATGTCTGGTGAGGATGTATTGAAATGGATTGATATCTGTAACTACGATAGTTTTTCAAAGTAATATATAATGTCGTAATATTTGAACTGCATGTACAACAACCAAAGCTAGTTTCTCTATGTGAGAGTATTTAAGTTCAGGACCGACTAGGTTTTGACTAAGATAGTAGACAATGTTCTCATGGATCTCATCATCCTCCTAAACCAAAACCATACCAACCATCCCTTCGGATGTGATGACATAAGGAAATTAGTCTCTACTCTAGTTTGGAGGCTTCAGCAGAGGTGACGATACCAAATCTTTCTTAAGAGCATCGAAGGATTCCTAGGCTCTCTCATCCCATATAAACAGAGTATCTTTCTTCAAAAGACACATGAAACCCTTACTTAAATTGGAATAGTTCACTATGACCTGACGCAAGAAATTAGCCTTCCCCTGTAAACCTTGAAGTTTTCGATGTTGCGCGGGGGAGGCAATTGAAGTATTGCCTCAACCTTCATAGGATCTACCATTATCCCATGCTAATATAATAAGAATCCTAAAATACTACCAGACCTAATGCAGAAGATGCCTGTGTGAGGGTTCAACTAGATGCGATAGTAATTACATCTCTCAAAAACTAATTGTAGGTGAGTGGAGTGATCTACTCTCTTGTGAGAGTGAGAAGCAAGATCATCTAAGTAAGGTTAGACAATATGCTTGAGATCATGAAAATCAAAGGTCATGCATGTTGGAAGGTTGGTCCGGTGTTTTTAAGGCCAAAATTCATTTTCCAGTATGAAAAAGTACCCCAAGGAATAATAAATGTCGTCTTATGTTGATCCTCGGGTTTGATTTGAATTTGATTATACCTTGAAAATTCATCGATAAAAGAAAAGATTTTGTTTCATGTGGATTCATCAAGAATCTGATCAATGAAAGGAGTCAAAAATTTATCTTTAGGACAAGCCTTGTTCAGGTCTCGAAAATCCATACATACGTAGATGGTTCCTTATTTTTTATTCACGAGAACGGGGTTATATACCCATTCAGTCAAGGGAATTGGGTAGATGAAATCGACATTAAGTATATTATCTACCTCTACCTTAATAGCAAGGGCCTTCCTAGGATTAACAACTCTAAGACAATGCCAAACAGGTCTAGCATCTAGATAGGTCTTTATCTCATGTTCCACAATGTTGGGGTCGATCCCTGGAATCTCTTTGTATGACCAAGCAAATACATGAAAAACTTATTTGAAGAGATCGATGTAGATCTAAATTTATCTAGGCGATCAATCCACACTAATATATACGTTCTCTATTTTTCCAGGAACTCGAGAGATTTTAATCGTGATGGTAGGAGAAATGTTCACCATGTTTCCTTTAGCATAAATACCATGCATATCTAGTGGAACCATAGTGTGACTGACCATCTCAGTCAAGGTATATCTAAATTCATCTTGTTCGATCCTAACAAGATCTGGGAGGAAATAGGAGCGATGATGCATATCATCTCAAGGCCTATTAGGACCATAAATGGCCTATAAGATGGCTTCCTCCGAGGGTAAATTATCGTCAAGGAAATCATGTGAGAAATAATATTGGACAACCCATATGGGCTCTAGAACAATATCCTCCTCGTCCGTCTACGAGGAGAAAGGATATGGGTCATCATTAGCATCAAGAATAGACTGATACATAATTTCTACCGCTAATAGTGGCATTGCCATCCCAATGTGCGACTGAACTTCGTACGACATATTCGAGAAAGGTAAGGTCCAAGGGTCATTGAAATATGAAGTATAGAAAGGAATGGACCTCATCGACGATGAAGAATCACTGGAAATGACATGAATGAGATGAATTGCTGCCACGAAATCAAATCTACCCATGAGAGAGGAATATATTCCGAAACCAACATCCTTAGTTTGTTGCAGATAATTGTTGATCACATGGACCAAAGGTCCAAATGATGTATTAGGAATAGCGTGCACAAAGGACAATTGATCAATCGTCCCTATTTTCCCTTTGTGAGGAAAAAATAAAGTGTAGAAAATGGACGACACAACTGTTGGCATGGCATAAATCCAATTACTCCCTAGTATTAAATTATATTTGAGAGGTGCATCAACCACTTAGACATCATCCCCAGTGTCTTTCCACCTAACTGGACCAGAAAAGTGGGAATAATTATGTGGGGTTGGAAAGAACACCCATCAAAATTGGTCAACATAGTCATAGATTGGGATAGAGTCGGACAACCAATGGCTTTCCAATAGGTTAGGGACATCACACATGTCACAACACCTTCGTCGATTACAATGCGTTTGATGGTAATTTTCGTGTAATCCACATGGATTTGAAAGGCCATGTGGTAAGGTAAGCAAGGCCTAAGATCCGTGTTGTTAATCTTAATAACCTTTGATCCACACAGGTCTAGATCTCCTAAAGAAGATAATAAGGTGTTCCTCTATGAAGGACACATCTGGAGCACCTCCAAAGCCAACATTTCATAACGGCTTTGACGTAGATCTTCGACAATCGAATAGTTATGGGAAACACTGGCATTAGGATTGTGGGTAGAGTATTTTAGTACTCATTTCGAAATATGAGGTGGAGGTTCCAACTTTTAGATTTGCAAGGGCATTTCTGGAAGAGGAGGAGACTATGGACCTACACGAATATGTGAATAACCTTAATCATGAGATCGAGTGGCTACATCAATCTGAGACTTGACCATATTGACACATAGATGGCCACCTTCATGTATCGAGGGGTTTTAAGTCCATGTGTTGATTATGTGGAAATGGATTTGTCATCACAATGGGTGGCTATGATAAGAACCTCGAGGCTTCCTTGATTTTGGGGAATAGGTGGGTAAGGTGATCATCTTTACAAAGTTTACAAGGAAACTTCACCTTCCATTTTTATTTCTTTCCCTCACCAACATTATTATTCGATATATCATTGTTAGTGTCATCTTTGGATTTGTTATTATTTTTCCCACACTTACGATTATTACCTCGTCCTTTCCTTCTATTCCCTCCTAGTTGTTGGTTACCATTTGGGTTGGTCAATGACTATACAGAATGCACATCCGTTGAATGAGTGGGAGTGGAGGATGAAGCCAAAGCTTTTCATACTACAAGTTGGCTTAGGGACAAATATTTCAACTGGTTCGTCACCAAATATGTAGACTTAGCATTTGCAAAGCCTATGATGCCATCAGCATGAGGCCCTGGATTTTGTCTAGGGTCATAGTTTGACCACGACACATTAGGAAGAATTTCATACAACATCCCAGATTGAGAATATGAGGTCCA
>JZKD02S0007441.1:0-22813 GCA_000966675.3 Picea glauca | reverse complement strand
TGGGATTCGATCCCTTGACCGCCGGGGGCATCAGATACATCCATGGACTGCTGGTTGAAAATATCCCCCGGCTTCCTCACGCGGATTCGAACCCTGGGCGATGGCTTCTTGCTCGGCTTATCCTTTGACTCCGGCGCGACCAGTGGCAAATCACCTTCCCCTTCCAGGTCGGACAACTTGCGCTTAAAAACCCGACACTTCGTGGAACTACCATCTGTCGGTGAATCGATTGGACTGGCCGAAGAAGGAGACCTGGGGCTTGAAAAGCCCGTACATTTAGTGATGGAAATGCCCTCGTCTTTAGGGCTGGAACAGCCCTTACTTTTAGGGCCAACTGAAGCTGAATCGCCCTTTGCAGGGGTATCTTGATCAGTTTTGCGTTTCTTAATCTTTTTCCTCTCTTCCTCGTCCCTATTTTTAATTTTGATTTTACTCTCTTCCTCGGCTCTGAGCTTCTTGATGTTCCCTTTAATTCTCCCCTGCATTCGCTTTTTCTTGAGGCAGACGCCACCCATGGACCAGGGGGCGTCCTTGGCCCAGGTCATGAATGGGGTCATCACGCCCAACGGGGGATCGACTCTCACCGAGTTAAACTTCACGTCGCTGTAGATAAAGGGCCTCGGGAGGCTGCTGCCATAGAATCTCGCTGGCCCCACAGGCAACACCATCTTTGTTCCTGTGTAAAGTTCAACTGAAAATGTATGAAAAAATGCACGTGAGATTCGAACTCGCGATCGAAGATGTAATGACAGCGGAGATACTAGCAGAATCCCCCTGATAAATCTGCAACAGAGGGACGATTGATTAATTTAGCGGGAAGGGTTTTGCACTAAAATATTTTGGGGTTTCAGAGCAATTCTCTTTTTGAAGATTTAAATTGCAGAAGAGAGAGAGAAAGTTGAAATTCCAAACATCAATGTACACATATGTAGTATGTGTACAAAATTAGTAACATGGAAGAAGGTTATTTATGTCGGTCAAGCGTCATGTCCCCAGATAAAATGCGTTTGTTTTTTTAATTAATGTTATATGATTTAATTGTTTTCTTCGTTGGATTTCATAAGTTTGAGTACTCGTAAAGTTCGTAGTATAATGCGTTTGTTTTTTATATGATTTAATTGTTTTTTCGTTGGATTTCATAAGTTTGAATAATCGTAAATTTCGTAATATATGTTTTTTATGAAATGATTTTTTTTTGAGGATATTTGTTTAAATTCGGTGATAATTTGTTAGATTGGTAGATTGCATTTAGAATTGGATTTTAAACAACAAAAAATGTTGATTTCGTGCAAATTTATATTGGCGGCGAAAATAGTCATTTCGTAGAATAATTAAACAACGTCATTATGTTTGAGCTCAACAATTGTGATGTAGTTGATTCCGTTGTCAGCGAAGAGGTGGAAGAGCTTTGTCGTTGTCGAGATTTAACCCACAACAAAACAATCAAACATAGGACCACAAGTTCGTCCATATTGTTGTAGCATTGAAGACATGCGTTTTTTTTTTCTTTTTTTCTTTTAAATAGTAATCATAGAACTCACTAAGAATAATAGTGATAAATACAAAATGAAGAGTTGGATGCATCTAAAAACAATACAACTAGCTCCAAAAATCTTAATAATAACAGATAAGATATCAATTCTCACCTTGGACTCACATACACCCCTTCGGATTAAGGGGGGAAATGTTGGAAACATAATCTGTTTAGGGTTACTCGAAGAAGCAATATGAAACATCACAAGGTGTAACCATTGTAGGGAGTCCAAGAGACCTCTTAGAATACGAATCCAAGGGTCACATCAATGTACTTATACTTGTATCATACTGATGAATAATATGCACTTCACGCTTATCCTCTAATTCGTGAGTCCAACAATAATGAAATTAGGGGAAAAGATTGCCATAAACTACATGGAAACTATGGTTGTGTGAAGGGGAATCTATTATCGTTGAGGAAAAGTAATTACAGCTGATAATCCCTTGAGTTCCCAATGGTGAGATTTACTAGCCGATCTATACTAGAACCTAGAGGGGAGGTGGGATAGTCCAATAGACTGCAGAGCAAAGAAATGGATCATATTCCTTGGGTTGTGCAGGATGAAGGGGAAAGAGAGCTAGTGGATCACGATTACTGTGAGAGTTTACAAATTGTGAGTTTTGGAAAAATTAGGCTATGTGAGAGGATTAGAGCTAGCCATGGTGATGCGTCCTTGTGGTAGACTACGAGAAATAATGATCATACACTGTAAAATCCTTTTGCAATGCAATTATAGGCAATAACCAACGAGCTTTTAGCTTCTTGCATCAACACCTTTCGCCATATCTCCTAGAAAATATGTCGACAATTGGAAGTTGGCAATAATACCTTGTAAACATGGCACTGCCATATGAAAAAGGAAATTTAGAGGGTGGCAGATTCCGTATGCAATGGCTATCTATCATATTCAGAGTAAATATCCAGGTCTGGTCGGCCCTGCCAGATGACACTGTCCATTCTTGGTCTATTGATTCAAATTACGATCGAACAATTGACATCATCTCATTGAAAAAAAATACGACACATATCCATTATCAACCTTTGATGGGAAATACCACTGGTTCAGGGTCCACTGTCCATGCCACCCAAACCACATTGAATCTGCATACACGTAGCATGTTATTTAATGAGAATGAAACTCGTCCCAGTTGTGATGAGGCCATGCGAGGCTTAAACAAAAAACGTAGACTAACTGATCACAACTTGAAAAAGGTCATACGTGAAATTCGTCCCAGTTGTGATGAGGCCATACAGGGATTAAACAAAAAACATAGACTAACTTATCACAACTTGAAAAAGGTCATACGTGAGAGAAAAAAATACATTGGTAGTATAGGAAATACTGTCAATTCAAGGTCCAATGTCAATGCCAGCCAAACCACATCGAATCTGCATAAGCATCGCATTCTATTTAATCAGAATGAAACTCATCCCAGTTGCCATGAGGTCATCCTGGCCTTAAACAAGAAACGTAGACTAAGTTATCACAACTTGAAAAAGGTCATACATGAGAGAAAAAAATACATTACTACACTTCCTTCTAGAGAGAAACTGATATATCACAGCCTAAAAAAAATTGTTCATGCACACCACAACAAAAATAGGTACGGTCACATATCCCACAATGGTCATGGCACTGTCTGAGAGGAAAAAAACACATTTTGTGGGCTAGAACCAACACCATGCACTACTACCAATGAAAACCAACAAACACTTTCTACTCATATTTCCCTACAAAATAAAGATGCAAGACAGACCTATATGAAACAAATCAAAGACACCTTCCATTGCATGTGCAATTTGGGATCAATTGAATTTAAAAAAAAAACACTAAGTCTTTCACGCCTGATTTGGAAGAAGAATACCTCCGCTTGACACTAAATGATAAAACATTTTCCAGTGGAAAAATTTGTCTTCCATGCAAATGATCGCTTGAAAATGGAAAACTGCCACAGTTTGCAGCACCTGACCAAATAAGATGTAATACACCATTGCCAGATGTAAGTGCACTTACAGAACTTGAAGAGAGACTTGTTTCTCTACGAATTGCATTTTCACAAATCGGACCCTGGGGCTATAAACGACCCCAAATGGGCTTAACAAGATCAATTATTAATGTGCCTATCCAACTAGATGTTGTGCAAAAAGCCTTGCCACAATTCATTAGCGATACAATGACGATTGTTGTGGCTCTCAAAAAACGCTTGCAATACAAAAATGCATATCAGATAGGTAAAGTGTGTGCGTGTAATATCCCCCCAAAATAAATTATTATTGAAGTCTGAAAATACTTAGGAATTTATTTCCGTTTTTGGTAAATTCGAAATTGGAAAATTATTTCCATTTATGGCAATTCCGAATTTGGAATTTAGTTAATTGTAATTTATTATTATGACTGTTGGGCAAAGATTTGATTTTCCCAAACAACTCTTTGACTATGACACTTTTAAGAAAGAAATATTTTTATATTTATTGCTGAGAGACAAATGGAACAACCAGGTTGAAATCAACTGACCATGACTCCATGAGTGGGGAACATGTTGGAACTACCTCAGGGTTGAATGTTACAAGTGGCAAATTGGGAATTTGGCCATTGGCGGCCCCTGAAAATCAGGTATTTGTAAAGCTATGAAAATTTCCAAGGGTAGAAGACCTAGGCACAAGATGCTTTTGCATATATAACATATGGGAGGAGGCAAGACACTGCCTAAGATGCTGGGGAAATATAATACCAATTGTTGTTATGAGCATTCTTTTCTGAGTGTGAGGCAAGGATAAGTTTTTTCTGAAACAGAAGGACTATAGCTAAGGAGGAGTTCTGGAGTTCGCCCTCATGGATTCATGGTCAGGCTAGGGGGTGAATGGAGCAAGTAGATTGGTTGTTCTGTTCTATGGTTGAGAGGAACTTGGTTGTTGCATTTGTGGTTCGATAACTTGTTCATATATGTCCATCTACTCTTACCCTGATTGAATGTTCTTTTGATTAAATAGTTGATAGAATGCACCTAGTTAATTCTGGATGGATATTCTGTTGATTTAATTATTAGTGGAATGAAATTATTTGTAGAATAAACCCTTACAGTTTGATTGTATTCGTTGAAGTATAGTTTTTTTTTTTACTTGTGTTAGCTGTTGATGGAGATGAATTATGTAAATAAGTTGGAATATGCATCTAAGCTAAATGGAATCAATATTGTATTAATTCTAACATTACATGCATGTGATTATGTATGTATTGGTAATCAACTTAAGGAATATATATATATATATATATATATAAGGTCAAATACGCAGGGCTGTATTAAATAGTTAAGAATATCAGACTATGCAAATGTCAGAATAAATCTTGGAATGATTATATATAATAGGAATAACTATATATATATATATATATATAGTTGTATGTACATAATTTCATAACTACTTAACACCTAATTTATTCATACAACAAGATTGTCAATGCTTGGACACAGAAGAAATTCAAGTAAATCTTTCATTATTAAGACTATGCCAATGAAATAAAAATGTACAGTTCAGTTATTCCACGGTAAACCATACAATAAGTTTTCTTTTAAATTTATACAATCCATAGTGTAGAGACTGCTAAGATTTAAGAAACAATATTCGTATGGTTGAAGGGACATCTGTACATCCTATTAACCAGAAGAATAGAAGATCTGTATATCCACAGGTGTGAATCCGAATAATTACAAATATAATACCCTGGATAATTAACCAGTATCATCGGGAACCCAAATCTGAATCCTTCAAACCTAAACATTAAAATCGAAACATGAATACCTTTCTTGAGTAAGGCACTATCTTGATCCGTCATTTGAGATAGTAGAAGTCCTGCAGGAAAAATCGAGATGGATAATTAGTGTCGAACAAAAGTCAATTAAATCTAAATGTTAAAGATAAATTAATTAAGACAACAAAGATTCATCACACGAGGTAGCACTTCGCTTGAGGTTGTCGCGGGTGCGCTTTCAGTCAGAATCGTTGAAGTGATCCATTGATATTTCAAAGGGTAGGAGTGAATTTTGAAAGACTGATGGGTACCCTCGTAGTGAAACAAGGGTCCCATCATTAGATGTGTAACCAAACAAAACCAACTGATTGCACAATTGTAAAATAGATCGGACATTGCCCAATATGTAAAACACTATCTAAGCAGAACAATCAATAACACACAACATATAGATGCTCTATAGAACTGCCAGTCGGATCACAGAGAGGACTCTGAAATATTGTCCTCGTGAGTAACAAAACAACCACAGATTTAGTACAAAGGAAAATGCAATCAATACGAAATACTTGGGATTTCCTCTTTATGAAGTGAAATTTTGATAAGTTAATTCAAGAATTTCCAAAATGATTAAGTTTCATAGAGTAGAGTGTATCCCTTAGAAGCATTTATTTTGCCCAGCCCAAAAATTACAAACAGAGTTACGAGATACCAAAATCAGTTTTACTGAAATTTATGAATTGTGGATAAAGAAAACGAAATTTAAATAAGTTACACACAACATTATTTTCTTAAGTGCGCAAAACCTAAGGTAAATATTATATAAACCCACTGGAAGTATAACTCAATCGTAACTGAGGGTATGCTTTCAAACAATTAACTTATACCCTAAATCTTCATAGTATAATGACGTGGACCACAATAAGAAAGTTACAGGCCAGATGACAAAAGCGCATTCCAGACGAAAGAACACCCTATATACACTGTGGATAATCCTACTAATCTTTGTCGTGCTCTTTTACGAAAGTGAGTCACAACAGACATCGAGGGGTATATTCACAGAATCAAGAGATTTGAATTTAGAAGAGTTAAACAAAGGCACAAGAGTCTTGTATAATCTGCATATCTGTTATTTAAAAACTCAAACGAACGAAACCATAAACTTATACCGCGTAGGGGAAAATGCCTTTCACACAGAAGAAAACCTAGTTCCTAACTAGGATTTAACACCCAAGAAAATCCATGAAGAAAACAGGTAAACAACGGAACAATCAAGGAGTTATGCCAAAGTAACAAGATCTCTTAAAAAACTCAGGCAAAGCATACACATCTACCGGGCTGTGTAACCACAAATAACACAGAACGAGCAATACAGAATACAATATATCTGACATTTCATTTATGACCGAACTAGCAGGGCGAACATCCTCGCTCCCTGTGACATTTTCAGTCCGGAATTGCCTATGGGTTTTCACACAAAGGAAATGTGTGGCGCAGAGAACAAGGGTTAAAAAAAAAAAAACACTGATACAGAGGCCAAGGGTGAAGCCACGATAAAACCCTAAGTACGATTGAGTGTAATACCAACTTTTAAAATGATTTATCATACCACGGAAGTCAGGCCAATAGAACTAATAGGATTTTTGAAGGTGACTGGTGCACACAATAACCTTTGGTAACACAAAGAGTGCAGATAACAATGACCGAAAGGCTCTTACCTCACATAAGGTGGTATCTGACTGGGAGGTTCTCCTAATGTTCCTTCCGCCCAGAGCGAGCCGAACTTCATGAGTTCTGACCATGCCACCGAGATGAACAACAACAGGGTTAGCTTTGAAATGTTTTGCAAATACACAGAGCCAAGGGAGAAGAATGAACAATAACGTTAGAAAACCCTCCACTGAATAGATTAATGGTGATGGTTACCAAACTGTACCTAGGCCATGTGAATAATTCAAGGTGGCAGAGACACAATGGGCATGGAGGTCGAGCGGTGACCCAAAGGAATATGCCATAGGATATCATAATTGTCACAGGTAGGGTTATTTAAGTCAAGACAATATTACCTTTGCAACTTCCTTTTCAATATTTATGGTGAAGTGCGATGACAATCCATTTAGAGTTACAGTTTCATTCTCCTGCTGTTTTGGTTTTGGGTTGACTCTTACCTATCATTTCATTAGCACTTATGCCAAATTTGGTTATCATGGGATCATTACACAACAAGAAACAAGTAGTTTGTACCAACTGTTAGTCATAACTACCCTGAGTATTAACGCCTTTGCGCATTGGTGTCATATGAGTAATAACTATGCTAACTAGAGACACTTTCACCTACAATTTATGGTGTGAACGATGCCTATATCCTAAGGATTGCTAAAAAACTATATATCTATGCCATAGTATGCCCTATGGTTTGAGCGAGTAGCATGGAAGTTCTAAGGGTATTTAATTGTTTGTACAAGTAGAATGGAAGCTCCAAACAGAATATAATTATTAAGTATTAGGTTACTCTTTCACCCTTATTGTTGAGGATAGAATTGAGTTAGTCATGTATAAATATATATATGTAACTTACACCTGTGTCAAGGAGTCATAAGGGTAAGTTGCGGAAGACAAAGAAGCAGTAGGACTATTCTATAGTATAGTTAATGAATGCTCGAAAGGTTTTGAAGACGAATGATCAACTCTAATGACCCTAATTATTATTATTTTTAATTGGTAAATTTGGGGTACATTACATATGGTATCAGAGCAAAGTTTATAACACTTGGACCTTAAACAGGGCCAAAAATGTTTGCTTAGTACATGTTTTATGTTCAATGAAAAAAATAACAAAACATTTAGTGTTACAAACAAAAATTGTTATTTTTGTTGTGATAATGGCAGCACAAACTAAAGAGGAGGTCAGGCTTGAGGAGAATCCTGAGCAAGGACTTACTAGAAAACCTAGACAAAACAGTGAAGGAAGTTCCACCACCTAGGTTCTGGAAACCATGAGAAACCGCGTTGGGAACTGCAAGCTTTCAAGGCAGACAATGAGAAACTAAAAAAGGCACAACAAGAAAAACAAGAATTAAATGAAGTATTGATGCAAAGCATAGTAACAAAGAAGATCCCAAAAGACAATAACCAGGAAGAAGAGGTCAATAAAAGGGTCTCCAAGAATTCTAGTCCTGAAGCGGAAAAAGGGGACAACTCTTCCGAAGGTACACCATCAACAGAAGATAAAACAACCACAGGAAGAAAAACGAAACAGGTGGACAACCTGGAGGGAGAATTTAAGAAAATCAAACTGTCCACCTTTGACGGGGAATCTAGAATAGGGGAGGAGGTTGAAGCATGGTTACTAGACATAAACAAATATTTCCAGGTCTATAATTATTCCAGCAACATGAAGGTCAGAGTGGCTATCTATAACCTGAAAGGAAAAGCAATCATATGGTGGAAGGACCTGAAGTTGGCCAAGGGCCTAAAGGAGAAACAAATGGAGTGGTCAGATTTCAAGAAATAATTTAAGAAACAATATTTATCTGAAAGTTACTATGAAAGAAAAACCAAAGAGTTTTATGAGCTACGACTTGGTTAAATGACTATGGATGACTTGATAAACAAATTCCTAGAATTATTAAGGTTTGTGCCTTATATCTGGGAGGACAAAGTAAAAATCTAGTGGCTTCTAAGTTGTTTACCACAGTCCTATAAGGAAAAAATTGAGTTCGACAACCCCAAGACCTTAAGCGAAGTTTTCAGAAAGGCTCGAATGTGTTACGACCAATAAAAACAACAGTCTGAACTTCCCAAGGCTTGGAAAGACAAGAAACAAGACAAAATGAACCAACGGAAGAAGGGATATCAACCAGCCCCTTTCCAGAATGCAGCAAAGAGTTTTCCCTTACTACAATAACCAGATCACCCAAGGAGGTGGTAAACCAGTTAATCTTGGAACCAAGAAGTTTGGGGGCAGCCCCAGAGAACCATTAAAATGATGGGAATGTGGAGAGCCTCACTTAAGGAGGAACTGTCCACGTTTAACTTCTACAACTAGGACTATGGTTCACAACTTGTAGGAAGATTCTACATTGGGAGATGCGGGCAGAAGCTTACACAGGATCAATGCAACCATGGATAGTTGACAAGTTGATCACCAATCCACTGTAGTGGAAGTTGAAGGTAAAGTTAACAATAATTGTGTTTATGTTTTAATTGATCCAGGAGCTACTTTGAGTTATATTTCTCATGGTGTAGTGGATTCAAATAATCTTAATAAAATAAGACATGCAAAATATTGGCTAGTAAAACTAGCAACAAGAACAAAAAGAAAAGTAATTGATTTCATTTCTGACTGTGAGTTCAGTTTAGGTGGCCAAAACACAAACATAATTCTGGATATTCTACCGTTAGGGTCTTATGATATAATTGTTGAAATGGATTGGTTAGAGAGGCATAAAGAAGTTTTGGATTGTTATGATAAATCACTCACTTACAAAGACAAAAACGACACTGTTAGGACAGTACAAGGCATACGAAAACCAGTCTCATTTAGAAAGATTTCAACAATGCAATTTAAGAAGTGCATGAGGAAAGGTTGTCAGATTTGTGCTATCTAAGTGAAAAATATGTTGGACAAAGAAAGTAAACCGAGCCTAGAAGATTTTGTCATCTTACATGATTTTAGAAATGTGTTTGTTGACGAAATACCTGAGCTGCCTCCAAGAAGAGAGATAGACTTCTCTATCGATCTGCTGCTGGGTTCAACCCCCATATCTAAGGCACCCTACAGGATGAGTTTACCCAAATTAACAAAATTAAAGATCCAACTACACGAATTGTTGGACAAGGAATATATTAGACCAAGTGTCTCGCCATGGGGAGCACTAGTCCTTTTTGTTAAGAAGAAAGACATAAAACTAAGATTATGCATTGATTACAGACAGTTAAACAAAATGACTGTTAAGAACAAATACCCCCTACCTAGAATCAATGATTTGTTTGATCAAGTAGGCGGGGAAAAGATTTTTTCTAAGTTGGATTTAAGATCTGGTTATCACCAGGTTAGAATAAAGGATTAGGACATAAGTAAAACAACATTAAGGACGAGATATGGACATTATGAATTTGTTGTTATACTGTTTGGTCTCACTAACGCACCAACAACGTTTATGTGTTTAATGAACAACAATTTCAGTCAATACTTGGATAAGTTTGTTTTGGTATTTATTAACGATATCCTAGTGTACTCTAAAACAAAAGATGAACACAAAGAACATCTAAGGATAGTATTGAAAACTTTAAGAAAGCACAAACTGTATGCTAAATTCGACAAATGTGACTTTTATCAAAAGAAAATGCAACACCTAGGACATGTAATATTTGAAGAAGGTATTGTAGTCGACCCAGAGAAAATAAGAGCCATCATGGAATGACCTATCCCTAAGGAAATAGTAGACATCCGATCATTCATGGGAATCACCGGGTACTACCGTAGATATATAGAGGGATTCTCTAAGATTGCATACCCTATCACATCACTACAGAAGAAGGGTACCAAGTTCAATTGGTCACAGAAGTGTCATGACAGTTTTAATAAGTTAAAGGAATTGTTAACAACCGCACCAATTCTAAGGGTAGTAGACCCGGATAAAGACTTCATATTCTACGTGGATGCAAGTAAATAAAGTTTGGAAGTTGTCCTCACTCAAGAAGGGCACGTTATTTGTTACGAATCCCAAAATCTAAAAGAGCACGAACGAAACTGCATCACTCACGACTTAGAGTTAGCAACTATCATCCATGCATTAAATATGTGGCGACACTATATAATGGGCAAAAAAATTATGTTGTTGACTGATAATAGTGGTGTGAAATTTTTATTTAGTCAACTAGACCTTAACGCAAGGCAAGCAAGATGGCTAGACTTCTTGAGCGAATTTGATTTTGAGGTAAGACACATCAAGGGTAA
Source organism: Picea glauca (assembly GCA_000966675.3). Taxonomy (NCBI): domain Eukaryota; kingdom Viridiplantae; phylum Streptophyta; class Pinopsida; order Pinales; family Pinaceae; genus Picea; species Picea glauca. The sequence continues at coordinate 11,566 of JZKD02S0007441.1, read as the reverse complement.
GGGAAAAAAAGTGGCAGATGCTTTAAGTAGAATAATTCATGTGTTGTTTGAGATAAACATTAGCAGGGCAGAAAGTGACATTAAACAAAGGATAAAGGCTGCAAGTAATAATGATGAAAAATACATTAAAATAGTGGCAGATTTACAAAATAATGCAGAAAATTTAGACATAATAGATCTGAGTTTGGACAGAAATGGTTTACTAAGATTCAAAGACAGATTGTACATACCAGATTCTATTGAATTAAAGTTAATAGTTTTGGACAAAGTACACAAGAAACCATATTCTGGTCATCCGGGATACCAAAAAATGGTAATAACACTAAGGAAGTTATTTTATTGGCCTAATATGAAAGGTGAGACAGCAGAATACTTGTCTAAGTGACAAGATTGTCAATAGGTGAAGGATGTACACCAGCACCCAGCTGGTCTGTTACAGCCTCTACCTGTACCGGAATGGAAATGGGAAACTATATCACTAGATTTTATCACAGGTTTTCCTAAAACTCAAAAACAGAATGATTCAATTATGGTAGTAATTGATAAGCTTAGCATGTTTGTGCATTTTATTTCTGTAAAATCCACTTATAAAGCTATTAACATCGTTGAAATATTCATGAAAGAAATTTTTAGACTGCATTGTATTCATAAAATGGTGATTTCAGATACATATGTAAAATTTACATCTACGTTTTGGAGGGTTAAATACTAACTTGAATTTCAACACAAGCTACCATCCACAAATGGATGGGCAGAATGAACGAACAAACCAAATAGTAGAAGATATGCTACGAATGTACGTAAGGATGAAGCCAAGTAAGTGGAAAGACTATCTGCACTTGGTGGAATTTGCATACAATAATGGTTACCAGACATCGGCTAAGATGAGCCCCTTTGAAGTACTGTACAACAGAAAGTGTACAACTCCGATTAGCTGGGATAACCTAGTTGACAGACTCATGGTGGGACTAGAAATGATCCAGGAAATAGAGAATACAGTAAGAAAGGTACAACAGGATTTAAAAGAAGCACAAGACAGACAGAAAAGTTACATGAACCTGAAAATAAGACACCAGGAATTTCAAGTTGGAGACCATGTTTATTTAAAAGTCAAAGTCAGAAGAAGTTCAATAAAGCTAGGAAACTGTTCCAAGTTGGCGCTGAGGTTTTGTGGCCCTTTCGAGATCTTAKCTCRAATTGGACCCGTGGCATATCAACTTGCACTTCCTGCAAATCTGAAAATTCATAATGTATTTCATGTTTCTTTGTTAAAAAATTATGTTCATGATCCTAMTCACATGATYGATTGGAACATGGTGCAGGTGGAACCAGAAGGMAAGTTCCAAGAGGAACCTCTATGCATTCTGGACAGGCGAGAAATAGCACTACGGAACAAAGCCATCGCCCARGTAAAAGTGCAATGGAAGCACTTTAGTCATAAGGAGGCCACTTGGGAATTGGAGGGAGATTTGTAGAAATCTCATCCAACCATGTTCYGAGAAAGGAACGAACACTGAGGCCAATGTTGTACTRAAGGGGGAAAGGATGTAATATCCCCCAAAAATAAATTATTATTAAAGTCTGAAAATACTTAGGAATTTATTTMTGTTTTTGGTAAATTCAAAATTGGAAAATTATTTCCATTTATTGAAATTCCAAATTTGGAATTTAGTTAATTGTAATTTATTATTATGATTGTTGGGAAAATATTTGATTTTCCCAACCAACTCTTTGACTATGACRCTTGTAAGAAACAAATATTTTTATAWTTATTGCTGAGAGACAAATGGAACARCYAGGTTGAAATCACCTGACCATGACTCCATGAGTGGGGAAMATGTTGTAACTACCTCAGGGTTGAATRTTACAAGTGGAAAATCAGTAATTTGGCCATTGGCAGCCCCTGAAAATTAGGGATTTGTAAAGCTGCAAAAATTCCCAAGGGGAGAAGACCTAGGCACAAGATGATTTTGCATATATAGCATATGGGAGGAGGTAGGACACCGAGGAAAAATAATATCACTTGCTGTTATGAGCACTATTTTCTGAGTGTGAGGCAAGGAGAAGTTTTTTCTAAAATTGAAGAAGGACTATAGCTAAGGAGGAGTTCTGGAGTTCACCCTCATGGATTCATGGTCAGGCTAGGGGGTGAATGGAGCAAGTAGATTGGTTGTTCTGTTCTATGGTTGGGAGGAACTTCGTTGTTCCATTTGTGGTTCAGAAACTTGTTCAGATATGTCCATCTACTCTTACCCTGGTTGAATGTTCTTTTGATTAAATAGTTGATAGAATGCACCTAGTTAATTCTGAATGGATATTCTATTGATTTAATTACTGGTGGAATGAAATTAGTTGTTAAGACTATGCCAATGACATAAAAATGTACAATTCAGTTATTCCACAGTAAACCATAAAAGAAGTTTTCTTTTAAATTTATACAATCCATAATGCATAAACTGCTTAGATTTAAACAACAGTATTTGTATGGTTGAAGGGACATCTGTACATCCTATTAACAATAAGAATAGAAGATCTGTATATCCACATGAGTGAATCTGAATAATTACAAACAAAATACCCTCGATAATTAACTAGTATCAATGGGAACCCAAATCTGAATCCTGAAAACCTGAACATTAAAATTGAAACCCGAATACCTTTCTTGAGTAAGGCATTGTCTTGATCTGTCGTTTGTGATTGTACAAGTCATGCAGGAAAAATCGAGATGGATAATTAGTGTCGAATAGAAGTCAAGTAAATCTAAATATTGAAGATAAATTAATTAAGACAATGAATATTTCTCACATGGGGTAGCACTTAGCTTAAGGTTGTCGCAGGTGGGCTTCCATTCGGAACTGTTGAAGCGGTCCATCGATATGCCAAAGGGGAGGAGTGAGCTTTGAAAGACTGATGGGTACCATCGCAATTAAACATAGGTCCCATCATTAGATGTGTAACGAAACAAAACCAACTGATTGTGCAATTATAAAATATATCGAACATTGCCCAATATGTAAAATACTATCTAAGAAGAACAATCAATAACACATAACATATAGATGCTCTATAGAACTACCAGTCAAATCACAAAGAGGACTCTGAAATATTGTCCTCATGACTAATGAAACAACCACAGATTTAGTACAAAGGAAAACGCAATCAATACAGAATACGTGGGATTTCCTCTTTACGAAGTGAAATTTTGACAAGTTAATTCAAGAATTTCCAGAACGATTAAGTTTCATAGAGTAGAGCATATCCCTAAGAAGAATTTAGTTTGCCGAGCCCAAAAACTACAGACAAAGTTACAGGATAACAAAATCAATTTTGCTAAAATTTATGAATTGTGGATAAACAAAAAAAAATTCAAATAAGTTACACACAACATTATTTTCTTAAGGGCACATAACCTAAGGTAAATATTATATAAACCCACTGGAAGTATAACTCAATCGTATCTGAGGGTATTTTCGAACAGTTAACTTATACCCTAAATCTTCATAGTAAAATGATGTGGACCACAATAAGAAAGTTATAAGCTAGATGTCAAAAGCGCATTCGATACGAAAGAACTCCCTGTATACACGGTGGATAATCCTACTAATCTTTGTCGTGATCTTTTACGAAAGTGAGTCACGACTGACATCGAGGGGTATATTCATATAATCAAGAGATTTGAATTTGGAAGAGTTAAACAGAGGCACAAGAGTCTTGTATAATCTTCATATATGTTATTTAAAAACTCAAAGGAATGAAACCATAAACTTATACCGTGTAGGGGAAAATGCCTTTCACACAGAAGAAAACCTAGTTCCTAACTAGGATTTAACACCCAAGAAAATCCATGAAGAAAAGAGGCAAACAACGAAACAATCAGGGAGTTATGCCAAAGTAATGAGATCTCTTAAAAAAATCAGGCAAAGAATACCCATCTACCGGGTTGTGTAACCAAAAATAAAACAGAACGAACAATCAAGATTACAGTATATATGACATTTCATTTATGACCGAACTAGCAGGGTGAACATCCTCGCTCCCTATGAAATTTTCAGTCCAGAACTGCTTATGGGTTTTTACACAATGGAAATGTTTGTCGCAGAGCATAAGGGTTTAAAAAAAAGAACTAATACAAAGTTCAAGGGTGAAGCCACGATAAAAACCTAAGTACAGTCGATTCTAATACCAACTTTTAAAATTCTTTATCATACCATGGAAGTCAAACCAGTAGCACTAATAGGAATTTTGAAGCTGACTGGTGCACACAATAACCTTTGGTAACACAGAGAGTGCGGATAAAAACGACCGAAAGGCTCTTACCTCACATAAGGTGGTATCTGACTGGGAGGTTCTCCTAATGTTCCTTCCACCCAAAGTGAGCCCAACTTCATGAGTTTTGGTCATGCCACCGAGATGAACAACAATAGGGTTAGCTTTGCAAATTTTTGCAAAGACACAGATCTAAGGGAGAAGAATGAACAATAACATTAGAAAACCCTCCACTAAACAGATTAATGGTGATGGTTACCAAATTGTACTTAGGCCATGTGAATAATGCAAGGTGGTAGAGACACAATGGAAATGGAGGTTGAGCGATATCCCAAAGGATTATGCCACAGGATATCATAACTGTCGCAAGTAGGGTTATTTAAGTCAATACAGTATTACCTATGCAACTTCCTTATCAATATTTATGGTGAAGTGCGATGACAGTCCATTCAGGGTTACAGTTTCGTTCTCTTGTTGTTTTGTTTATGGGTTGACTCTTACCTATCGTTTCGTTATCACTTATGCCAAATTTGGTTATCATGGGATCGTTACATGAAAAGAAACAAGTAGTTTGTACCAACTGTTAGTCATAACTAACCTAAGTATTAACGCCTATGTGCACTGGTGTCATATCATTAATAACTATGCGAAATAGAGACACTTTCACCTATGATCTATGGTCTGAACAATGCCTATATCCTAAGGATCGCTAAAAATTTATATATCTATGACATAGTGTGCCCTATGGTTTGCACAAGTAGCATGGAAGTTCTAAGGGTATTTAATTGTTTGTACAAGTAGAATGGAAGTTCCAAACAAAATATAATTATTAAGTATTACGTTACTCTTTCACCCTTATTGTTGAGGATAGAATTGATTTAGTCATGTATAAATATATACATGTAACTTACACCTGTGTCAAGGAGTGGTAAGGGTAAGTTGTGAAAGACAAAGAAGTAGTAGGACTATTCTGTAGTATAGTTAATGAATGCTCGAAAGGTTTTGAAGATGAATGATCAACTCTAATGACCCTAATTAAAAAAAAAAATTAATTGGTAAATTTGGGGTACATTACAGTGTGCATGTTGTCCTGAAAGCATTAAAATAATTATATTCCAAGGACCTGTACAAAGCACAAAACATTTGTATAAATGAGAACTGGAACAATGTTCTTGGAGAAGAGGATGACAACTCTGCACAGACTCTCAAAACTTCTAGTGAATTTTATACAAGTGATGAATTGGAGAATGAAATACATACTGAGACATTGGTACATGGATTCACTGATTCACAACGCATTCGTGACTTACAAGACAAGATTTTCGAAATTTCACCTACTAAGGGGCAACACCCACTTGGAATATTCAAGGACAAATTTGCCAAGGAAATGAACTTCCCAACACTATTCTATGGATATCCACGTCCCAGTGACATTACAGAACGATTCAGTTACCATAAAATAGTTTGATGGGAGCTACTACATTCAAGCGGTGACTTCTCCTATCACATAACAAATTTGTTTTTCAAAACAATATGCATAATAATAGATCAAGTGTTGTATTTAATGTGGGTGCGAATAAGAAAAGGCCAGTTACAAGGAAGAAAGTTGTTGGCCAAGGATGTCAAGTACAAAGTAAACCTAGAAAAAATCCTGAAATCTGATATTGGATACATGGATTTCAAAAACATTCGCATCTCTCCTGACTATTTTCAACAAAACAAGAAAACTATTTTTGCAATGATCCAATAATTGGGACTGCCAACATTTTTCATCACATTTACAAGTGCAGAGCATTGTTAGGATCCATTGGTGGTTGCGGTATCTGACTTGCATAGGAACAGGAAACGTAAAAAACAAACCGATACGTTGGAAAATAATGACATTGACTACCTCATAAGAAAAGACCCAATGACATTTTCTCGCTACTATAGACATAGAATAAATGCTTTGAGACAATTGATATGCCATGATGAAATGTTTTTCAAAAAAATATCAAACTATTATTTTGTGACTAAATTCCAGAATAGGGGGAATGAGCATGACCACGCACTATTGTGGATAGAGGGTGCACTGGTCTATGGAGTTGACAACAATTCATAGATCAAGAAGTTTGAGGACAAATACATAACATGCAACACATATCATTTGGATCCAGAACTTGCCAAAGTTCATAGACATTATCATACAAAAAGTTGTAAAAACCGAAAAAACTCACATTGTAGATACAACTTCCTCGTGCCACCAATGAGACCAACAAGAATCATAGAACCACTTAGTTTAGAGGATAATGTTGTCATTGAGAAATCTAAATCCTTCTTCGCATTTCTAGAACAACGATAGTTTGATGAGATGATGAGCTTCGATGACTTCTTGACAGAGCTAAATCTAACAGAAGATGAGTACATCCAAGCCATAAAATGTACTCTTAAACAACCAATAGTGTTCCTTAAACGAAAAATTTCCCATATCTGGAACAATAGTTTCTCCAAGGACATTCCAGTTATGTGGAATGCAAATGCAAGTGTGCAGTACGTCCTCAATGCATATGTTGTAGCATCGTACTGTACCTCATATATGACAAATGTTGACAAATATATGACAAGGGCATTTAGAAAAATACACAAAGAACATGAAAGAAGTCATATTGATGCTAGACAAATGATACGTATGATTGGTAATACATTACTTAATCTTCAACAAATGTCTGCTCAACAAGAAGTCCACATTGCACTTTCCCTGCCCCTCAATTGTAGTTCAAGAAAATGTGTCTCCATAAACACATCTCCACTTGAGAAACACACATTTGTACTTAAACCATCGTCTTTTCTAGAACAAGAACCTGACAATTCAAAGGGCCTACTATGTCGCTCTATTATTGATTATTACCTCCAACGTCCATCTCCTATTAAGCATATCTGCTTAGCAGAATTCGTATCGCATTACAAAAAAAGGTGTGCCCATATCAAAAAGAAAAAAACCCTCTATGATACGGTTTGTCAAATACAACAAACATACTGTCTATGAAAACTATTCTAGAGAAAAACTGTTGTTATACATTCTGTTCGATGAAAATGAAGATACATTAAAACATAACTTCCTTACATGGGAAGCTACGTATGTTGCCTCTGAGACTATAGTGAAAATCAATGAATATAAATTTACTTACAATGTTAATCCAACATGGGGTGGTCTAGAAAGTGCAGTTAATGAACTAGAAAACCCTGACAATCTTGATGAGACATTCAGAAACTGAAAAACAACCAAAACTCCCTNGTGGACCACAATAAGAAAGTTATAAGCTAGATGTCAAAAGCGCATTCGATACGAAAGAACTCCCTGTATACACGGTGGATAATCCTACTAATCTTTGTCGTGATCTTTTACGAAAGTGAGTCACGACTGACATCGAGGGGTATATTCATATAATCAAGAGATTTGAATTTGGAAGAGTTAAACAGAGGCACAAGAGTCTTGTATAATCTTCATATATGTTATTTAAAAACTCAAAGGAATGAAACCATAAACTTATACCGTGTAGGGGAAAATGCCTTTCACACAGAAGAAAACCTAGTTCCTAACTAGGATTTAACACCCAAGAAAATCCATGAAGAAAAGAGGCAAACAACGAAACAATCAGGGAGTTATGCCAAAGTAATGAGATCTCTTAAAAAAATCAGGCAAAGAATACCCATCTACCGGGTTGTGTAACCAAAAATAAAACAGAACGAACAATCAAGATTACAGTATATATGACATTTCATTTATGACCGAACTAGCAGGGTGAACATCCTCGCTCCCTATGAAATTTTCAGTCCAGAACTGCTTATGGGTTTTTACACAATGGAAATGTTTGTCGCAGAGCATAAGGGTTTAAAAAAAAGAACTAATACAAAGTTCAAGGGTGAAGCCACGATAAAAACCTAAGTACAGTCGATTCTAATACCAACTTTTAAAATTCTTTATCATACCATGGAAGTCAAACCAGTAGCACTAATAGGAATTTTGAAGCTGACTGGTGCACACAATAACCTTTGGTAACACAGAGAGTGCGGATAAAAACGACCGAAAGGCTCTTACCTCACATAAGGTGGTATCTGACTGGGAGGTTCTCCTAATGTTCCTTCCACCCAAAGTGAGCCCAACTTCATGAGTTTTGGTCATGCCACCGAGATGAACAACAATAGGGTTAGCTTTGCAAATTTTTGCAAAGACACAGATCTAAGGGAGAAGAATGAACAATAACATTAGAAAACCCTCCACTAAACAGATTAATGGTGATGGTTACCAAATTGTACTTAGGCCATGTGAATAATGCAAGGTGGTAGAGACACAATGGAAATGGAGGTTGAGCGATATCCCAAAGGATTATGCCACAGGATATCATAACTGTCGCAAGTAGGGTTATTTAAGTCAATACAGTATTACCTATGCAACTTCCTTATCAATATTTATGGTGAAGTGCGATGACAGTCCATTCAGGGTTACAGTTTCGTTCTCTTGTTGTTTTGTTTATGGGTTGACTCTTACCTATCGTTTCGTTATCACTTATGCCAAATTTGGTTATCATGGGATCGTTACATGAAAAGAAACAAGTAGTTTGTACCAACTGTTAGTCATAACTAACCTAAGTATTAACGCCTATGTGCACTGGTGTCATATCATTAATAACTATGCGAAATAGAGACACTTTCACCTATGATCTATGGTCTGAACAATGCCTATATCCTAAGGATCGCTAAAAATTTATATATCTATGACATAGTGTGCCCTATGGTTTGCACAAGTAGCATGGAAGTTCTAAGGGTATTTAATTGTTTGTACAAGTAGAATGGAAGTTCCAAACAAAATATAATTATTAAGTATTACGTTACTCTTTCACCCTTATTGTTGAGGATAGAATTGATTTAGTCATGTATAAATATATACATGTAACTTACACCTGTGTCAAGGAGTGGTAAGGGTAAGTTGTGAAAGACAAAGAAGTAGTAGGACTATTCTGTAGTATAGTTAATGAATGCTCGAAATGTTTTGAAAATGAATGAAAAACTCTAATGACCTTAATTAAAAAAAAAAAATAAATGATAAATTTGGGGTACATTACAGTGTGCATGTTGTCGTGGAAGCATTAAAATAATTATGTTCCAAGGCCCTGTACAAAGCACAAAACATTTGTATAAATGAGAACTGGAACAATGTTCTTGGAGAAGAGGATGACAACTCTGCACAGACTCTCGAAACTTCTAGTGAATTTTATACAAGTGATGAATTGGAGAATGAAATACATACTGAGACATTGGTACATGGATTCATTGATTCACAACACATTCGTGACTTGCAAGACAAGATTTTCAAAATTTCACCTACTAAGGGGAAACACCCACTTGGAATATTCAAGGACAAATTTGCCAAGGAAATGAACTTCCCAACACTATTCTATGGATATCCACGTCCCAGTGACATTACAGAACGATTCAGTTACCATAAAATAGTTTGATGGGAGCTACTACATTCAAGCGGTGACTTCTCCTATCACATAACAAATTTGTTTTTCAAAACAATATGCATAATAATAGATCAAGTGTTGTATTTAATGTGGGTGCGAATAAGAAAAGGCCAGTTACAAGGAAGAAAGTTGTTGGCCAAGGATGTCAAGTACAAAGTAAACCTAGAAAAAATCCTGAAATCTGATATTGGATACATGGATTTCAAAAACATTCGCATCTCTCCTGACTATTTTCAACAAAACAAGAAAACTATTTTTGCAATGATCCAATAATTGGGACTGCCAACATTTTTCATCACATTTACAAGTGCAGAGCATTGTTAGGATCCATTGGTGGTTGCGGTATCTGACTTGCATAGGAACAGGAAACGTAAAAAACAAACCGATACGTTGGAAAATAATGACATTGACTACCTCATAAGAAAAGACCCAATGACATTTTCTCGCTACTATAGACATAGAATAAATGCTTTGAGACAATTGATATGCCATGATGAAATGTTTTTCAAAAAAATATCAAACTATTATTTTGTGACTAAATTCCAGAATAGGGGGAATGAGCATGACCACGCACTATTGTGGATAGAGGGTGCACTGGTCTATGGAGTTGACAACAATTCATAGATCAAGAAGTTTGAGGACAAATACATAACATGCAACACATATCATTTGGATCCAGAACTTGCCAAAGTTCATAGACATTATCATACAAAAAGTTGTAAAAACCGAAAAAACTCACATTGTAGATACAACTTCCTCGTGCCACCAATGAGACCAACAAGAATCATAGAACCACTTAGTTTAGAGGATAATGTTGTCATTGAGAAATCTAAATCCTTCTTCGCATTTCTAGAACAACGATAGTTTGATGAGATGATGAGCTTCGATGACTTCTTGACAGAGCTAAATCTAACAGAAGATGAGTACATCCAAGCCATAAAATGTACTCTTAAACAACCAATAGTGTTCCTTAAACGAAAAATTTCCCATATCTGGAACAATAGTTTCTCCAAGGACATTCCAGTTATGTGGAATGCAAATGCAAGTGTGCAGTACGTCCTCAATGCATATGTTGTAGCATCGTACTGTACCTCATATATGACAAATGTTGACAAATATATGACAAGGGCATTTAGAAAAATACACAAAGAACATGAAAGAAGTCATATTGATGCTAGACAAATGATACGTATGATTGGTAATACATTACTTAATCTTCAACAAATGTCTGCTCAACAAGAAGTCCACATTGCACTTTCCCTGCCCCTCAATTGTAGTTCAAGAAAATGTGTCTCCATAAACACATCTCCACTTGAGAAACACACATTTGTACTTAAACCATCGTCTTTTCTAGAACAAGAACCTGACAATTCAAAGGGCCTACTATGTCGCTCTATTATTGATTATTACCTCCAACGTCCATCTCCTATTAAGCATATCTGCTTAGCAGAATTCGTATCGCATTACAAAAAAAGGTGTGCCCATATCAAAAAGAAAAAAACCCTCTATGATACGGTTTGTCAAATACAACAAACATACTGTCTATGAAAACTATTCTAGAGAAAAACTGTTGTTATACATTCTGTTCGATGAAAATGAAGATACATTAAAACATAACTTCCTTACATGGGAAGCTACGTATGTTGCCTCTGAGACTATAGTGAAAATCAATGAATATAAATTTACTTACAATGTTAATCCAACATGGGGTGGTCTAGAAAGTGCAGTTAATGAACTAGAAAACCCTGACAATCTTGATGAGACATTCAGAAACTGAAAAACAACCAAAACTCCCT
>JZKD02S0007419.1:0-15007 GCA_000966675.3 Picea glauca | reverse complement strand
TTGAAACACTATTACATAAACAGTCAAAGCTAATTTATGCAATCATCATTTCATTAATAATTAATTTAACTAAATAACACACAGACTAACCTATAGTTGATCAACGAAACTGGTATTATCTTTCTGTGTTGTCTGAGCTCCTTCTTGTCCTCCTTGTGAGGAAAACCTGTGACAAAACAATACTAGTACTTCTAGAATAAATTCAAAGAAGTGTTTGATGTGTTGGAGTGAGAATATAACAGCAAAATGATGATTGATTAAAAATCATGTGATCTTATGATAATCAATAACTAAGAACGAGAGAAAACAAAATTTTGAGTATTGATTTTATCCATCATTTAACATTAGGAATAAATTCAATAATAATCAAATGACAAATTGATCACACATACATAATGGAATAACAAATTATGAACATCATATAACATTTAACAGTATGAAAACACCATATGATGACAAGCTAAAGCTAAAATCAACCATAATAACATTCTTATAATACAATAGTAATGAAAGAAAGAAATGGAATAAGCATTACACAGGTCTAAAGCCAAAGATGAATTGCTTTCCCATATTCTTTATCAAAATCACATGCCCATACTGTAGTCGTGGATGAATTTTTGGGATAATAGACTCTTAAAGATGGAAAAAATTAATTAATACATAAATGATAACAATTAACCATGTATTGATAAAAAAGACTAAAGCTAATTTAAATCAATGCATAATCAATTATTAGAAGAATATGAAGATATTATAATGAAAATAAAATCATTTTACTCATAGGACAAAATCCATTAAGAAACCTGGAATTCCATATTCTTCTTTGAAAATACTTGTCCATTCTCCCAAAGATACCAACCATCCGTTAATCCATTTGGAAAGAAGAAAAGTTATATATATATATATATACACACACACACACACACACAAAAGAGAAAGTATAAAAATCCTCCTCTCCAATTCTTGGATCACTATGGCTTTGAACTTTCTCATATATTTATACAATGAGTGAACAGTCTGGGCGTCACTAATAATTTCTGCCACCTGAAATTTGCCTCGTAAAGATACATAAATATCTCTCCAATTGTGCATTTTTTTGGGAAAATCTTTGCGTGGAAGGTAAATGGGTCCATTTGGGAAATGGGTTTTCAACTATTTATTCAAATTCATCACAGTTTGGCTACAATGAGTCTTGCACAATCGTCTGTTTGATCTTGATGCCTTTCTAAATTTTACATGTTGTTGCTAATAAAATTATTTGTAGCAATCCAATATTATTTTTGGATCAATCATCTTGAATGTATTTGGATAATAAAATCAATCCATGATCATATCCGTACCAAATAACTAATAATAGAAACCTGGGAAACAAAAAGAAGCCTAAATTAATAACCTAAAAAATGTGAATAAAACAAAATCTAGAACAATAAAATAAAAAATGAATTTAAACTAAATATATGTTCTAAACAAACATTGTTTATACTTTCCTTTCAAATATGATCTTAAAATTCTAGAATCTTCAAGTTAATGGAGAAAAAAATATTAATTTTGTTTTTTTTTACAAAATCAAACAAATGATAGATAATTGTTTTATAAAAATTTATATTTGTTATCTTGAAATGAGATGCAAAATGAAAAAGAATTTAATTAATTAATATCACTAAATGATTTTATGAAAATAAGAAACCAACCAAGATATTGTTTGATGAAGTATTGAACCTATTATTCAAAATAAGCAAACTCCCTAATGAGCAAAAGAAAGAACACATAATCATAATTTAAACGAAAGTAAACAGTTGATAAAAATTAACGTTTTTGTTTAAATTGAGATTTTTATGCTTGTGTCTAAAATTTTGACATATACTCTTGTAATGAATGTCTCATACTATAGTGAATGTCTTATAATTTTCTCAAAGCAAGCCAAGGTATTGAACTATTTGAAAATGTTGATTTTGTAGCTCATCATAATTATCAAGATTCTAATAGGGGCCCTTTAAATTTTGTAAAAATTTAGGGGGAGTTGTTGGGGCCCAACAGAACGTCAGTTGAACACATAGAGAAGTGCAAGGAAAAATGGAGAATGAAAACACCAGAGGAATGGCCTCATCAATTTATCCATACATTGGAAGGAATTATAGGGAACTGGTTGTTGGCACAAGGGTAGACCCAGGGTTCAACACTACAACAACGCACCAACAAAACCCTAACTACTGACCCTTTTGGAAACACCCGCGAAGCAGATGAAATCTCACCCGAGGTAGAGGTAGGGGTGGTTGCAGGACTCAAGTGTCTGCAACCTTAGTTGGGGCACATATCTGTGATTATAACACTTTAATAAAGCACTTAGCACCTTTGGTTTCTTAGTATACAATCGTTATCTACTTCACTGATAAAATAGAGCCTCGTAGTATTCACATTAACCTACTATCCAAGCACTTAGCATAGGTAAAAAAATCAGATTAAACACTAAACACAACCATGTAGATCGGGTCTAGCATTCACACATATAATAAGCACAAAGCAAGTAGATCTATCCAACTACATCAAATCACTTTAAAAAAAGAAGACATAATCTCATTAAAACAAGCACAAAGCATCATAACACAAGATTTATGTGGTTCACCCCTCTCTTGGGGCTATGTCCACCAACTCTTCCTATTTATAGTCTTCGGTCAATTGCTTACAAGCACAGAGCCTTAAAACCCTTACTCCTCATAGGACAAAAGATCCGTGCAGCTTGCTAGATCCTTCTTCCTTGAATTACAACACTAAACCTCTTCTAGTATCACACAGGGACTTTCACTTTGCTCTACAAGTCTCACACAAAATGCACAAATCCTTGATCACACGGATCCAATTTTTGGCACTTAGCCTACATCACATACATATATCATTCACTACTTCTCTATATGGCCTAGACATCAATATATACATACAAAATATGCCTAAACATGGGTAAACCCATGGGCCAACATCCCCTTCCTGTTACATATTCCTAAAAACCGAAACAAAGGCCTAAGAAGGGGGCTGAGATCCCGTGATCTCCACTTCATCATGTGATCCTCCTTTGACAGGTTTTTAAAGTTCCAAAATAGGTCATCATGAACAAGAAATTACCAAAACTTGGTCAAGGGCCAACAGGCCCCCAACACTCACCTGTGACTCATCCCGAGTCACTCTGGTCTGAGCAATTCTGCCTCGAATGCCTCAAGCTTGGATCGAGCTGCTTCGACTTGTTACTTTGCTATGGCCTCTTGTTTAGTGAACTTTTGGATCACTGTGTCGTTCACTAGTCCTTCTAGGCGTTATTCTGCTACGAGGAAGACCTTTTCTAGCTTTGCTACTTGGCTCTCGACCTTTGTAAACAATAGGCATACCTTATCTTGTGCAGATTGAAGTCGTTGAGTGAAATCCATCACATTGCTTTGAAGAATATGGATCTGTTGTTGAGTTGTACGTTGTTCGTGAGACCTCTTCATTGTGTCTACAACTAATAGGGCCTTCATCTGCACTTGTAGTGTATCTGCGTACTACTTCGCTTCTTGGAGTTGTGACTCTAATGCCTATAACTCAGGATTCTCAGTAAGATTTTCATATGTTTGAGCACTCTGGTTACTCAGCTTCTTGCACTCCAAGGCAAGAGCTCTTAATCTATCAACTGCACTGCGGGCAGTGGCTTCTCTTTGGTCTTGTACATCTTGAGGGGTCTCGGGCACAGTGCGGAGCTCGAACTCTGCTATGCGCTACTAGAGCTGCTGGATTACATCTTCGAGTTGTGCCACCTACTGTGGAACTCATTCTTCAGCCTTTAATTCAATGAATATCATAGAGCGAAGTGCTCTGTGAACCATTTCCTTAACTTCGAGTTTCTCTGTGAGTAGTTGTTCCTTTTCTTTATGTAGCTCATCGTTTTATTCATCGAACCTCTCTTGCAAAGTAAGCTTCTTCCATTCGACAATACTGTGCTACTCTAGAAATTATTCCTGTACTTGCACCAAATCCTAGGTGTCTTTCATTGTCTCCTCCTGTGCTCATCAAAGGGGAGCTTCGACTATATCAGCGATCCAGTGGAGTTGAGCTGGCTCATCTCCTATTTCTGGTGTTTCTGCTGATAGAGGTGCAGTAGAAACTGCACGGATGGACTGTAGTGCCTGCTACACTTCTTGAATTTCAACCTTGATCTGACTGAACACCTCCTCCTGCTTAACTTCCTACTTCTCTTCTATCTCTAGTGAAACATTGTTTAGTGTTGCGATGATGAAGTCAAAGTCACCCGAAGTGAGGGTGGTCTCAAACTTAGTCCTGGTTTCTTTCAATTTCATCCTTGAAGAAGGTTTCGGAGGGGAAACCTTCCTTTTATTTGAGGGGTCCTCCTCGTCTCTAGGCGGTGTAACCTCACCTTTCTTCTATTCGAATTCTGTGCCATCTATCTCTTCTTCATCACCTCCTTTCTCAGGTGAGATAGAAGTATTCTTCACCGAGGTACTATGGACATATTGGGCTTCTTCATTTTTTTTGGTCTTGCTCGGTCCAAGTATATCATGCGCTACTTCTGGACTGTCGATATCAGATAGTTCTATGGGGTCCACTGGAACAAGGAGGTCCACTGAACATTCCTTGGTAATATCTTCTAAGTCTTCCTTCGTCATATTGTAGTATGACTGTAGTTGTTGTTTATTCTCATCAACACGCACTATGATATAGATGAAATGGTGGTCTGTGTTGAATTTCATCAAGGGTCTAAACCCGTGGAGTGTGTTCAAGGTTATACGAGGCTTGGACTAGATAGTGGTCTTCAACTAGGTGTAATAAGTGTGGATGACGACATTTGATTTCCACTTCTTATTCATGTCACTGGAGTACCACAGTGTACTGAACTTCGCGGTTAGTGGTTCAAAGGGATCTATGTACAGGAAGGTCGCACCTTCCATCATCTCCCATGTGATGAACGTGATTAATATGAGAAGCCAACTGAAGTGGAACTCATATCCTTGGTCTTGCGCTTCCCTGCAGTCCAGTTCTAACTAGTTCACCAAGTAATTCACCCAATTCATGTGTAGGCCCTCCATGCACTTCCCTGTGAGGTCAACTACATATCCAGTTACTTGGGTGGGCCAGTTCTTGCGAACTAATTTTCCTATGATCAGCTGATAGGATAGGCACACTACGATTCTCTAGATAGAGGATACCTTGTAGCCTCACGTTCCCTTCTCTACATCTACATAAGTATCCTTTATCCTCTGGGTGAGAGTGTGATCTGTAGTCTTTTCGGGGTATAAATCCTGTGGGTCGAGGCCTTGCATGCTAATTCATATGATCCAATTGATCAATGTCCGATCCACTGTGATGTGGCAGTTAAACCACAAATAACCTCCATGATAGAAAGACAACAGAAATTTGATGGATGAATTCACCTCCTAGTGTCACCCGAAGTATGAAATCTTCATAAAATTCAGTAGGGTGGACTACGCAAGGTTTTGGGTCCATGACTGAGGAGTAATCTTTAAGTTCTTTCCTTTTGTTCTCATCAGATAATCACACAGGGCAAGCATGATTTAAACATTCCTGTCAATGAGGTTGAAGTCGCTAAAATTCAATGCTCCGAGCTTATCCTAGTCAGCACGAACTGTGCACACCTCTTTCGGAAGGTACACAATGACCAACACGTATTCAAAGTCTCTAGGCACAATGTCTCGGTTTATTGTGGCTATAAAAGGTGGTAGATAGGTAGGTAGGATGCTCAGAATCAACTTAGCATTCAGTAAGTCATCCTTGTGCTTAGTTCACCTTTCATGGGATGGTCCATCTCCATGGGCAGTGGATGGAGAGGTCGACAATCCTCTCGTCGATGATGCTTGTATACCTTTAGACACTCCTCTTTCCTACATGACTCTTTCTGTGATCAAGTCGAGGAGAACATCTGTCACTAATTCTTCAATTGCACTGATCTCGTCGAAAATACACACTTGGGATTAACATTATCATGGTCATGATGGGCTTAGACACTACACTGGAATAATAGAAAGGGAACAATGATCACTATATGCAATTCATTCAGTCTGTGGGCTTCAAATTCTCAGTTAGCAAAAGTGTTCTCTACGCATGGCGTGAAGGGATAAGTAGGCAAATTGGAAATGGTTCGCGTGCAATGGTTATGAGCCCCTATTAACTCTTGTTCAACCTATTATGGCGTATTCCAATGGTATGATGAAAAACCTTTATTTCTTTTTTTTTTCGTTGGAGTGGAATTCGAACAGATATATCGACCCCAACGACTATATTGCTTTGCCATGGCGAAGTACCATGTGTCGTTGTTCTGATATCCTGACGAAGCTCCAATTCTGCAAATTTTCTTTCTATGAAGTTCCCTCTGGGATCTTCTGTAACTTTCCAATCTTATCCCTCTTCTTACTTAGATTTTTATCCTTCTTTCCAGTGAGCTTCATCTCGGTAGTCTCTTTTCCATCGTCTTTTAACATAGTCACTATGCACTGTTGAGATTCTTTCCTAGGATTCAGGGGTAATATCTCTTCTTTATCTAGAGTAAGTAATTCAGTCTTCTGTGGGTCTCCTAATGTTCTTGCAACTTTGACATCAATTTTTCTAGTGAAAACTAGCTTCGATCTATTCTCCTGCTCTTCAATCAATTGTGTGATCCTTCTAGCCATGAAATATTTTAAGTCTTGTTTCTTTTGCTCCGAGGCTTCTTCTTCTTCCTTTTTTTTTGGCTTGATCTCTGTCAATTCAAGGTTTTCCTATTAACATGGTAAATAGGGCGTTGTCTTCAATAAAATTTATAATCTCAAAATCTTCCTCTATCGAAGTTCCATTAACGTTCATAGGTATCTGAGCAAGCTTCCTACATAAGTTTACCATATTTCCTCTGAACAGTCCTATTCCTTATAATGAAGGGATCATAGCAGACCTTCCTATAGCTTCCCAAGTTCTTTCTATCATGATATTCACTTTTGTGTCCTCATCTAGAACACATTCAACGTCGAAGTCCCCTATTCTTGCTTCAAGGTACTCCTTGTCTTTAAAAATATCTGATAGTCTAACATGTCGATGGTCATCCAAGGTGTCTTTCATCTGTAGTAATGCCTTCTCTGACTCTTTTTGGGTTTCTTCTATAGTCTTAGTTTATGGATCTGGCTTAGGGTTTTCTTGTCTTATGTTCATACTTTCAAGATTAACAATCATTATGGGGCAATCCCACACTTCATGGTCCATAGCTTTATAGGAAAGACAACTAGGTCTTCTTCCAGGGAATTCCTTAGCAAGATGTCCCAGTCTTCTGCAACTATAAAAGGGGTTCAATCCTCTCTTTCTTTTAAATTATCCCCAGCCTCTCCTGTACTGTGCGCTAGGATCATATGATCTAACCTGCAACAATTTCTTTCTAGGATTCTTCATCCATTTGTTAGTCCAAACATATTTTCTATGCATAGGTATAACATATCTTTCGTGATTCTTATCAGATCTATTCATATCAAACATTCTTTCATCTATTAGTGCCCTAGTTTTTAAGTTAGGACAGAATCTATCAATCATACCTATATCCATACTCTAGAAATGAAAATATTTCACTTATCTTACTTTTACAGAGCACAAAGCTTTCAGATCTATTTTTTTTTTAACTATTCTTACCTTTATCATAGCACAGAGCTTACAAATCTTCTCTCGTTTAATCAACAATTCTTACTTTTACCTTCTTAAGGTGCCAAGCATTCAGATCTTGCTTCTTTCCTTCATATCCAATCTTATTTCTTTAGATCGATATTCTTTCTTTTAGATCTGGCCTTCTTTCTTTAGAAAAAAGATTTATAAGTCAAGTAGAATACTGCGCACTAGGGAAATAAATCTACGCATAGAAATTTCACAGTTTCAGGATGGATCTTGGCACAAAGATTCTTCTTTCTCAGTTCCCAGTAATCATAGCTTCAGGTCCTGACAATGGAACCATTTGTTGGCATAGGGGTAGACGCAGGGTTCAATGCTACAACAACGCACTAGCAAAACCCTAACTATCGTCCCTTTTTACAACACCTGCGAAGCAGATGAAGTCTCACCCAAGGTAAAGGCATGGGTGGTTGTAGGACTCAAGTGTATGCAACCTTGGCTAGGACACAAATATGTGATTATAACACTTTAATAAAGCACTTAGCACCTTTTTTTTCTTAGTATACAATCATTACCTACTTCGCTGATAAAACAGAGTCGTGCGGTATTCAAATTAACCTACCATATCCAAGCACTTAGCATAGGTAAACAAATCATATTAATCACTAAACACAACCATGTAGATCAGGTCTAGCATTCCCACATATAATAAGCACAAAGGAAGTAGATCTATCCAAATACATCAAAGCACTTTAGAAAAAGAAGACATAAACTCATTAAGACAAACACAAAGCATCATACACAGGATTTACATGGTTGACCCCTCTCCTAGGGCTACGTCCACCAACTATTATTATTTATAGTCTTCGATCAATCAATTACAAGAACAAAGCCTCAAAACCCTTACTCTGCACAGGACAGAATATCTGTGCAACTCTCTAGATCCTTCTTCCTTGCATTACAACACTAAGCCTCCTCTCGTATCACACAGGGACTTCCAGTTTTCTCTACAAGTCTCACACAGAATGCACAAAGCCTTGATCACACATATCCAATTCTTGTCACTTAGCCTACAGCACATAGATATATCATCCAATACTTCTCTATATGGCCTAGACATCTATATATACATACAAAATAGGCCTAAACATGGGTAAACCCATGGGCCGACATCCCCTTCCTGTTACATATTCCCAAAAACCCAAAAGGGGGGTCGAGATCCCGTGATCTCTACTTCATCTTCTGCTCCTCCTTCGACAGGCTGTCGAAATTCCAAAATGGGTCATAATGACTAAGATATTTCCAAAACTTGGTCAAAGGACAACATTGGTATATAGACGAGGAGATGTGCAAAGGCACTACCGAATGGATAGGATTACAACAAAAAATTGTAGGAACCTTCTCATTTGAACATGAGAACCCCAACATCGATTCAACACTGAAGATGATATAGGGAATTATATTTATTAATGAACCACAAGTTGATATCATGACATCATATCAACAAAAAAATAGAAAGATAGTCAAAGAGTTACTCTCATGCTATCATGTTGAAGAGGAAGCACCAAATGAAGATGATCTGTGCAATATCTAGATTATAGAAATTGAACGATAAAGAGAGGTATAAGGTCCATCTATGGAGTTAGAAGTTTTATTTGCACCGATCAAAGTTAATAAAGTCAACATTGGGAAAAATGACAATCCTAAAATGGCAAGTATTAGAGACTACTAGGATGAGAAAATAGTAGAAACAATAGAAAAGTTACTGCGTGAATGACCTTTACAGAGATGAAAGGCACAACAGGGGATATAAGAGAGATGAATATACCTCTCAAAACCAAGGCAATACTTGTCAGGAAAAGACATTACATATTGAATCCAATATATAAGAAGAAAGTGAAAGCATAAATTGACAGAATGTTGGAAGCTAGTATCATAGAACTAGTAGAGGAATATGAATGGATCAGTCCTATGGTAGTCCAAGAAAATAAACAAGGGGGGGTAAGGATTTGTGTATATCTAAGGAAACTTACTGATGCTTTCTTACATGACCCTTTCCCTACCCATTTTACAGATGAGGTATTAGAGAATGTGGGAGGCCAGGAAGTATATTCATTTACATATGGATTCTTAGGTTACCACTAGATCAAGATATCTCTAGAGGAAAGGTATAAGAATACTTTTTCTAGATCATGGGGATCATACCAATATATATTCATGCCATTTGGGATGAATAATACACCAACCATTTTCTCAAGGGTAGTCATAGTTGCTTTAAAGGAATTCATACATTATGTTTTAGAAGTATATCTGGATGACTAGACTGTATATATTCTATTAAAATATCATGTAGAAGTGTTAAGACTCATGTTGGAAATATGTAGGAAATGTCAGATCTCATTGAATATCAAGAAATGCATTTTTGGGACACCTTTTGGAATATTGTCGGGACATATAGTGTGTAAACATGGTTTACTAGTGGATCCTGCTAAGATTGCATTCATTGTAAATTTACTACCACCAAAGTCAGTGCACCAATTAAGAGAAACATTGGGACATATAGGCTATTACAAGAAGTTTATAAAGGGGTATCCGAAGATCATTGTTGTTGTGTATGTTTTGTCACTTTGGTGAGAAAAATAAGGGAACATACAAGTCTAGTTGGGATTTCTAGACAAGAGAGAGGTTAGTGCATGAGTTATATAATCCAAGCACATGAAATAAACAAGAAAATAAACTAAAAACAACTTAGGAAATAAAACTAGAATGCATAAGAAACTTTGAACCAAAATCAATCAACCAAATGACCAATATTATGCCACCAATGAATAACTATATTAGTTGGCAAAACACTATAGAGAAAGGAGGACTTATGGATCCCCTCTTCCTCCTTGGGAGGGCTCTTGAGTTCTCTATTGGAGATATATTCTTACAACGATAAACAAAAAATCAAATGGTGAAGAAATCCAAGCCTATTCCCTCAAGAGGTGAGTGGAGTGGACTAATGGAATGTTGCTAGAATGCTCCAAGGAGAAAAGAGGATTCTCAAGGTAGGATTGAGGCAGCATAAAAATACTATAGAAATCGTAAATTCTTAGTGCACCCATGGCCTCCATTTATAGCATGTCTTCACGGCATTATTCAACTGGTTCTTTGTGTGAACAAGGGGGCCTTTAGGGCACCCTTTGGTCCTTGACCAGTCCCCCATTCGGATTCAACTCAGATCTGAGGGTCAAATCAAGTTGGGAGTTGGTCCATAAGTGGTTGAGGGCTTGACAATAATCATAAATGTGTCATTCATAGGAGTTCACGCCATTTCTCATACACATTTGTGCATATGGAACATTGTGTGCTCTCCAGTATTCTTTGGCCTACGCACTATGCACACGATTCCTTTAGTGATTCATTGCATATCATTTTTTGTCCAGTTCTATAGTTTTTTCCTCTTCAAAATGCATTTTTGGTGCTGCAGGTGAACTAACAGGTGTTTGGAACTGTTGTATTTCTGTAACCATTTTCATGAAATGTTGTGGATGAAATTTCAGTGATAACAGATGTCCCCTGATGTGTGAGGTTAGGATCATACGTATAGCCGAAATACATCAATGTTTCTTCTACTGAGAGTACCATTGTAATGAAGAGTGTTGATAAGAACTACAAGAGTGATCCTGTAAGAGGGAGAGGGAAAACCATGAGATCCAAATCTGTCTCTAGGAAGAGAAAATAAAATCTATATACAAATGAGGCGGGCATGCCCCATGCTCATGTCATGTAACTCAAAAATTTAGGGCAGTAATTGAAAATGTATGATGATGTAGATAACTGCAGCGCCCTTCAGGGCGGTTTGAGAATGACAGATGACAATTCTTGATGGTGAAATTACTCTGAAAAGAGGCAAGGATGCCTATAAGAAGTGTCGATGACTCGTAGGCATTGATGACCTAACAAGTTCAGAGTTCTTCGACTAATATTAAAAAACTATAATATTTTCATAGTAAGACCCACCGTAACATGATATTGTGTTGAAGTCGAATGTTATGGGGGTCAACGACATCAGAGAGAAATTAAGGTTCTCTTTGTGTCATCCGAGGCTCCTCATTGTAAAGGGAATGAGAGTCAATATACTATCTCCCTTCCAGAAACTGTGCTGATGTCGACATAAAGGGAGACACAAATCCAAGAAGAAAAGGGATTCATGAAATCCACTAGATAAGATCAAGAATTGATAGGGAACATGAACAAAGTCAATATGTGATGAGACTCAAGAATTCCCTTGGTTGGGGGATGTTTGAAGAATGATTTGCAGCAACCGTGAAACTGTATCTAGTGTTAGGGGGGAAACTAGACATGGGGTTAAATTGTGCCAGAGGCATGACAAAGTGGAAAAAATCAGAGATCATGGGTATATGGAGTGCGAGATACTCAGGGTTTATGAACGATGTCAACATGAGTAGAGGATAGTGGATTCCCCAACCAAGGGAGACATGGGTTGCTTTTCCAGAAAAATAAGGTCATCAAGGGTGACAACAAAAAGCTAAGTAAATGCTAGAAACAAAGGCTTTTTACAATTACCAAATAAATAAAGAATATTTTGGGATGAGTGTACAAATACAAAAATGAGTGTCCCTGTGCAAGATGGCTTGGCCTGTGAGGGTGCAAGTTGCATGGAGAAGTGGTGCAGGGTGGGGGCCCCATGGGTGGGTTTCTGTATGAGGTAAATTAATGGAGGGTAATATGAATATGGGAAAACTGATTGTGGATGAAATAGAGGGTTAATGATACTGTGGAGGCGTAGTAAAAAATAGAACCGTGATGAGGTAACCTGGGAATCCATTGGGAAAGATAGAAAAATGATGAGGAGTATTTGGCTAATTCTTGGAAATGCGTAAGACTATCGAGACTCCCATCCCTAGGGGGTGAAAGAAGCATGAGTGTCAACGTGCCAAGGGGGAATATGAATGGGACAAATCATGTGGGGGAGAGAGCTACCAGGTGATAGTACCAAAATGTAGTAGAGGTGATAGTATTGCAGAGCCAGATGTAGGGACCCTAAAAGAAAATGTCGAAGGGTTTGACTGGGAGATGCAATTGATATTCAGAGGGAATGATTACATGCCAGTGTTGATCATATACTTGAAGGAGTTGTGCTGGTGTGTGATGACCAAGTACTTGCACACATTAAAACCAAATACCCGACATGACCAATATCTGAAGATAAAGAACATATAACAATTATTTGATAATTTTGAACATGAGCATGTGTAGCTGGACATGATGTGAGACAAATGATCCCCTGGGGCCACGTGTAGAGGGTGACCCAGGGAATGTGACTACGTAGGCAGTGGGATCGTGATCCTATGGCTAAAGACAGATCGAGAAACAAAGACTCTGAGCTCCTGTAACTGAGTGTGAAAGTTTGGAAAAAGGGACTATATATGGTTGTGGGGCCCACAATGACACCTCATTTGTACTTGCTGCTATAGCGAGTTGACGAGAGTATTCAGAGGAGTTTTGAATATTATGGGATTTCAAGCCAACTGATCCAGGATTTGCGAGAGTTAGGTTAGTGGTCCCATCCTCCTACACAATAGATAGTTTCTAATTTCTGGGTAGGGGTTGTACAGATGGTCGTACAAGGCTATTTTTTAGGGGTGGGCCCACTAATGCAGGAGAGAAGGAAGGATACTCGTGCTGAGGTGCATGGGTATAATTCCATATCCCATGTATTATGTGTTTCTATGCCAAATACAACCGCACATGGGGGAACATGGGTGGGAAAAACAAGTGCGCATGTGATGCGCGCCTGTTGAAATAACAGTTGTCCACTATGCACAACTATTTCTCAGACAACTGAGCATTAGTGCACAACTATGTAGAGAAAAGGTGCACATGAGTGCGCACCTGTGAGTGTGACAGCTGCACATTGATGCACACCTGTTTCTCCTATTATTGTGCATTGATGTGCAGCTATGCAAAGAACAGGTGCGCATATGTGCGCGTCTGTGGGGGTGACAACCTTGCACTTGAGGCAAAGATAAGGGGTTTTTGAAAACTTGAATTTGTTGGTATTTTGGATGAATGATGAGTGTTGTCCAAGTGTTTTTTGTTTAAATGCAGGTGATAATTTTATCATGCTAGTACACTGGAGGAAGCGAAACTGGGAGTGCCTCTGGGAGGCAGTGAGAGAGGAGCCAAGTGTTTAGAGGAACTTGGCAGTCTGTGGGCTACTCAAGTTCTTCGATTTCCCACTGATACGATTGCATGAGTACATGATCTAGTATTATATATTGATGTGGAGCACTAATATGCAGTGCTTCATTGTGATGGGATAGTAGCTGACACTCTCAGCTGTTGAGGATGTTTACTTCTTGACGGGGCTCTCCTTTCGAGGAATGGCCCTGCCTACTGACCCCCAACTACCGAGGGATGTGCAAATGATAGACATGGCCCAATGCTACTATATGGGGTCCAACCCGAAGTCAAGGTTTTTTGTCCAGATTGAGGTGATGGACAAGTTATTGCACTAGTGCATCGTGGCCATGGTGGTGAGGATCTATGGGTCCTTAGCGACTCAACGGATATCTGGAGGTCAGCTGAGGATTATGGAGAGGGTCCTTGATGGGGACTTTTTTTCCTGTGGGATGATTTTGCATTCTAGGATGATGGGTCAAATTCATCGGTGTCGGACCACCGAATCTGGTGAGTTTGCATTTATATCCATCTTGGTAGCATGGTTTCTAGAGAGGGTGTCGATGTTGCACTTGAGGTTTTTGCTGCCACATGTAGGGCCACAAGAGCCATGATTGATGTAGTGGGATCAAATTTTGGTACAACATGGAGGGGGAGAGGGTGGACACTATTTCACGGCCACATTGGCACGTGTATGGCGCCACATGCCACATATTATACTATTATTCCCATATGGTGGGATGGACTTCCAACACGACCGAGACATGGTGTTGCCTCCTGGAGAGGTTTGGGACCAGGGAGGTATGTTTGTGCATTTATGTGTTTGTGATTTTGATATTGTAGCATATGTTTATATGTATATGGATGATGACTCTATCTTTATTTTTGTGTTTGCAGATGTGGGGTCACAAGGCCAGGAGGTGGATATGGTTGGGAAGTCGATGCATCAGGGGCTAGTGCGACCACCATGGGAAAAACCACAGGTTGGAGAGCCACATTGTAGGGATGAGAATGGTGTGAGGTCAACAGATGAGGCGAGGGCCAACCAGAGACGTCGGTTTGACACTAGTACATTTGGGTCAAATTTTGATGGTGCACTTGATGCAATTGCCACTTTTTATTGTCGGGACAATGACAAACAGTGGACCCCCTCAAACGTCATTTCACATGATGTCTCTTTTCCGATGACATAGATTTC
>JZKD02S0007408.1:0-15980 GCA_000966675.3 Picea glauca | reverse complement strand
TTTCTTTACAATAAAAATATAATTAAAGGCTTCGATATCAAAATAAATGTGTGTTCAACTTCATTATAACATCCTTCTGAAACACATGTAAGCAGAATATGCAATCATATTTTCTAACAATAAAAAGAGTGAAATGGTGTTTATTACTTCAGAGAACTTTTAATGAGTTTTGCATTCAAAACTAAAAAGAATTTGATAGGCATACTCCAAAAATATTGCACTAAAAAATCCCAAAGTATGAGAATTTATTAAAGTTATACCTTGAAGTAGTTCTATGTGGAGTTTAATACATAAATATATTACACAACATTTCATTAAACCAATTGACTAATGCTCATAAGTGAATCTTTCCAAATGCAAGGACTAAACCTCCATGAATCATCTTAAAAATCATGGATTAAATTACCAGCCACATATATAGTTGTAAAATAATCCTATTGATATTTTTAGGAAGAGACTTGGAAGAATAAAAGAAAACAACACTAAAAAACTCATCCTTATGGTTGATATCTGATGTACAAACACAAAACTTTGAGAGAAATTGGGTAGAAGAAGAAAGAACAAGAAAATGAAGATCTATATTTGCAGATGAAATGTTGGTTGTGTACTGAAGGATGAACAATTATATCTTGACAATTTGACCTCATTAATTCTATCTTGACAATTTGACCTCTCTTAATGATCTGAACTTCTAACCCAAAACCGTTTTCCCCTTTGATGATACTCTCTTTCTTTTAAATATGCTCCTAATGCTTCCCTGAAGTAATTAGGGTTTATGTTCTTCTATAAGTTTCCACATGTTTCTTATTTTTTGAATTAATTCTTTATTAAATTCTCATTAATTAATTTAGGTCATTGAAATTTGTTCCTCTAAATGGGACCCACTTCAACATTTTATAAAAAAAAACAAATAAACTTTATTTCCAAAATGTGAAACTAACGGTCTAAAAAAGTAGACTAGATTTTAATTTTCTAAACATGATAATTGACTTCTCAGTCTTGGAAGCCATTATATAAGTAATAATCATTATCCTAGATTTCCAATGAGTCATCTTGAGTGAATTTTGAGGTTTTTATCTCAACTTATAGCCTCTGGAAGTCGAGCTTCCAAACAAATTTCTCAACAAGTCATGAAAACATAGTTGACACATATTTTAATTTCTAGAAACATTATGTCCAAATTTATCCATTGAAACCTATCCCATTGTCCTCCTTATCAAATTACATTTCCAACGTGGTATCGTTTCACCCAAACATACATATGGATCATGATATATGAGCTCTAGGAGATTGTTGCTCAACAACCGTCGATATGGCTCGTGGATAAATATTAACCCTTGATTTAATTTCCCCCTCTTTATCATTCATGTGAAATAAAGGATATTACAGATCCATTAGTTTATCTCTTGTTACTTATAAAAATTCATGACTTAGTAATATTGTGGTTGCCCAATTATTTCATAGTCAACATGTAAATTCCTAACATATCACATCCAATCACCCCCTAGTAACCTGCCAGGTCACTTTCCAGTCATCTATGTCAGTCCATCTTTCACACATGGGTAGGTCCACGTCACTGCCACATGTCATGAAGGGATAGTTCCACCTCAATGCCATGTGGCCACACATAAAATGCCTTGAATACCATGTGCCATTGGGAGGTGTACCCAAAACTAAAGGGAAATAACTTAGGATAAGCAAGGTTATTTAGAAATAATATTAAAATAAATGAAATTTTTGCGAGGTTACATGAGTGTCAAGATAGGTAAGGTAGATCATCATTAAAAAAACAAACTATAAAGTATAAAGAGGTCGCAGGGTTAGTAACAATTGGGACTTCAGTACAGAAAATGACATCCCCTCTACAGTTCCAATTTGGGTCAGGCTGTCCTTTCTACAACTCCACTTCTGGAACGATGAAACAATACGAAACATAGGAAACACCCTAGGCAAGTACATCGATCGTGCTGAGCCAAAGGAAGGCCTTCAGGCCTATGCCAGACTCTGTGTAGAAGTGGATCTAGAAAAGGGTCTCCCAGAAGGAATACAACTAAATCTGGATAGCTGGTCCTACATCCAACAAGTTGACTATGAGAAAATTCCATTCAAATGTAAAATCTGTCACGAATATGGACACTTCGCTAAATCCTGTCCCCAAGACAAAAATACATAGGATCAATATCCCAAGCAAAGCCAGTGGCAACATCCCAAAAGGAAGAAGCCAAATGGGAAAACTCAACAAACTCTACAGCAAAATAAAAGGGAAAAGCCTCCTGAGCCAAAAGAAAAGATCCCTAGATCCCCTCAAAAGGGAGAATCAAGCCACAACTGATTTGTTGGTCTCAGCCAAGGTGATATTCTACCTGAAGACAAGGAACCCTAGGAATAAATCAATGGGAAAGGACCAGAAGAGAAAGAAAGAGGAATTGACGTGGCCCTGACAAAGAATAAAGAAGTATTGGAATTAAGCGAAGAACCCACACAATTTCCTCATACTCAAAATATGGAAAACCTAGAAATATCAGAAGAAGAGGGATGAGACTCCTTAGAAAGTGAGTCTGAATTAGAATTAACCCAAACCACCAATAGAAAGAAGCCTGGAAGGAAATCATACATAAACAAAAGGGAATCAACAACGGATAGGGAAAAGGAATTAGGGATCCAAAAAACTATTGAGGAGTCCTTAAAGAAAGATGGAAAAGCCAGCAATAATGAAGCAACCCAACACAAGGGAACAAAATCATAGCCCTCAAGAGGGGGGGCACCCAAACACCCTGATAAATGATGAAAATTGTCTCCTGGAATTGTAGGGGATTAGGCAGTAATCATAAGAAAGAAGAACTCAAAAAACTGTTGCAGATAGAAAAACCCTCAATCCTCATGCTCCAAGAGACGAAATTGGGGGAGCTGGAAACCCTCAACGACCTTCAAAAAATATGGAAAAATTGTGGCGGGCATGGAGTGATCTCCAAAGGGGCCTCAAGTGGAATAGGAATCCTATGGAAAAGGGAAATTTTTGATTTGTAAGAACAAACGCAAACCCAATTCTGGATCAGGGTGAACCTTCTTAATAAAACTTCAGGTATGCTCTTCTTTATAATCAACATTTACATACCAAATAATTACAATGAAAAAATTGAATGCTGGTAATCTATGATAGATCTCTCCAAGGAAACCCTTCCCCAGAACCTCATTATACCAGGAGACTTCAACACAACCAGAGCTGCAATGGAAAAAAGAGGAGGATCGGTGGTAAGAGACCAATTCCGGGAAATATTGGAGGATATCATCTCGGACCCAGACCTCTATGATGTCCCCTCAAGAAAAGGGATCTTTACCTGGGACAATAGAAAAGTAGGGCCCGACCACATCGCAACTAGACTGGATAGATTCTTGATCAACAGTGATTTGTTGGCAATCCCCGACAAGCCGTGCTCAATGAATCTTCCCTGGGCCAGCTCAAATCATCGCCCCATAAGATTGACCTTCGAATCATAGTAGAACTAGGGCCCAATTCCCTTCAAACTAAATCCTCTCTGGCTGGACAAACTCGAGCTCCTTCAATCCATTAATCAGACCTGGAATCAGTGGATCATAGGTTCTTCAAACTACATATGGGAGAAGAAGCTGAAATTAGTCAAAGATCTGTTAAAGAGCTGGGACAAAATCAATCTCCATAGCAAAGCACAAGTCAAAAAGTCCCAACTAGAGGCCCTTCAAGATGAAATAGAAGGTACAAAGATTCAACAAAATCTCCTCATCCAAGAGCAATCCCTCCACAAAGATTATCTCCGAGCTCTAGCAGAAGAAGAAATGGCTTGGCGGCTTAAATCTAGAAGCCTCTTGTTGAAGGCAGGCGACCAAAACACCACCTTCTTCCACAACCAAGCCAAAGTCAAAAAATGGTCCAATCAAATCTCCGAGCTTAAAACCCGGGAAGGGAAAATCCTTCAGGACTTCGACCAAATTAAGCAACATGCCTCCTCCCACTTCCACTCCCTCTATACAACCTCTAGCAAAGACGAGGATCATCTCTCTAATCTCTTTCTTCAGCATATGCCCTCTAAGATTACCGAGGTTGATAAATACACCCTTGAAAGACCCATAGAGGAAGAAGAAATTCTCAGAGCCCTGAACCAATTCCAAGATGACAAAGCCCTAGGCCTGGACGATTTTACTCTTCACTTCTACAAAAAGTGATGGAACATCATTCAAAAAGACTTCACCAGAATGATCTGCTTTGCTCACAAAGACAAAAAAACTGGGTGGAGCAACAAACTCCTCCTTCTTGGCTCTCATCCCAAAAGAACATCGAGCCTCCTCCCTAAATCACTTTAAACCCATCTTTCTCTACAACATATCCTATAAAATCTTTTCCAAAATAATACCAAACATGATTAACCCTCTCCTCAGCTCATTAATTCTTCCAAACCAGGGAGGATTTGTTGCAGGGCGCCATATTTGGGATAACTACATCCTCATCCAAGAAGAAATCCATACTAGAAACATTCGGGGGGACTCTAGAATGCCTATAAAACTTGACATGGCCAATGCTTTTCACAGAGTGGAACACAATTTTCTCTTCAAATTCATGCATAAGTTTGGCTTCATTCATAACTTCATGAATTAGAACAACTCATGCATCGAGTCTCCCTGGATAGCGCCCCTCATAAAGGGCAGACCAGGTTCTTTCTTCAAGGTGTCCATGGATCTAAGGCAGGGATGCCCTCTCTCCCCCATACTCTATGTGATCATGGAAGAATCACTAAATAGAATCCTCGAATGGGAAAGCACCTCTGGTAACATCCCTGGAATAAAAATCACCCAAGGAGTGAAAATACTAAACCACTCTCAGTTTGAAGACGACACAATGCTACTGAGCGGTGCTTTCAAAATTCTGGCTAGAAGAATCGTCTAAGTTCTAGATACCTTCCTCATCATCTCGGGGGGATCTCTAAATAAATAAAAATATGAGATCTATACCTGGAATGTCTCGACAGTTATCAGGGATG
Organism: Picea glauca; assembly: GCA_000966675.3. Taxonomy (NCBI): domain Eukaryota; kingdom Viridiplantae; phylum Streptophyta; class Pinopsida; order Pinales; family Pinaceae; genus Picea; species Picea glauca. The sequence continues at coordinate 10,968 of JZKD02S0007408.1, read as the reverse complement.
GAATAACTCAAATCTTGGGCTTCTCCATTACCCAAGATTGGAAATCCTTTAAGTATTTAGGGCTCCCCCTCTGCCTTAAAGCGCTTCCTGGAGAACTCTGGCACCACCTCCTTCAAAATATTAGGGAAAAGATGGAAAACTGGGGATCACGATGTCTAAACCTAGCTGGCAGGGTGGTCTAGATCAAATATGTCCTCTCGCCTTTACCCATGTTTCAATTCTCTACCCTTCTCACCCCAAAGGGAATTATTCAATAAATGGGCCAGCTCATGCACAATTTTTTGTGGCAAGGAGGAAACTCAAACCACAAAAAATTCCACCTGGTAAATTGGGAAACGATTACCCAGCTAAAATCTAGGGAAGGCCTAGGCATTCGAGACCCTGAAATCACTAACTCTACAATGGGATACAAACTCCTGTGGAGGCTAATCTCAGGGGACAATGATTGGTGGAAGTAGGCGATCATAAGGAAATACAGGCTAGGTAAAATAGAAAGAAGCATGGATAATCTGAAAATTCACCAAGCAGGATCCCAAATCTGAAAGCTAATAAAGGGAACCACCCCCTTCTTCAGAGAACACCTATCTTGGATTTCGGGAAATGGGAAATCAATAAAATCTAACAGGATCAGATCTTCGGGGTGACTGTCAACCCTAGAGAGGAAAATATCATGGAACTAAAAGGTGGGATGCTAGGGCTAAGAAAGTGTACTCTATATGACATCTCATCCTGGAATGACAATGGCAGCTGGAGAGACTGGAACTTGGGGGATGTCCCGCAACAACTAACAGAACAGGATGAACTCTTGATCATGCTTCTAAAAGGGGAAGCACCCATCCAAAAAACCCGACCAGACAACAGGGGATGGGGAAACAAGGGATACTCAGTCACACAAGGATACAACCAACTCCTCGATAGCATGGATGGTCACCAATCCTCAACTAAATGGAAAAATGTTTGGAATTGAGACTCCCTCCCCAAAATCAACTTCTTCACTTGGAATCTAGTCCATGGAAAGATCTTAACATGGGATAACCTCATGAAGAGAGGCTTCCTTGGCTCCTTCATCTAATCAGTCTATCAAAACAACCAAGAAGATATCAGCCACTTGTTATGGGAATGATCCTTTGCAAAAAGTTGTTGGACACTAGCCTTCGGGGACCTAGCTAGATTTATACAATGGAATTATTCCCCCCAACCCAACCTAGGGAATTGGGACAAGTATTACCAAGGCTCCTTCAAGGACAAGCCAGTTCTGAAACAAGTGTCGCGGGCACTGGAAAAATTTCTATGCTGGCAGATATGGAAAACAAGAAACAAGAAAATTTTCCAAGGTAAGGTCACCCCCCCTCAAACAATAGTTTCTAAGGAAAATTTGCTTCTCTCTAAAGCCATAAGTTCTAGACCTCTAAAAATTGAAGACACAACAAACTAGACCGCCCAAGAAAAGGACTGGATGGAAAGCTTCAATCTCAGGACTTTTATGCATTCCAATGCAACCCCAAGATCAAGCTGGCATCTTCATCACATTCTCAACATATACCTTTGGATATAAAAGAAAATAACTCATACTCTCTGTTTTGATGGTGCTTCTAAAGGAAACCCAGGGGAGGCAAGTGCGGGGGGGATTCTGTATGATCCTGGGGGCAAAACAACTTCTAGTTATCACTGGAATCTAGGGACGAAAACTAACAACAAAGCTAAGGCCTACACACTTTTAAAGGGAGTCCAACTGGCCCATTCCAAGGGAATACAAAAGCTTGTTGTCCTAGGAGACTCCAGTACCATAATAAGACTGATGGTTAAGGGAACAAACCCCAAAACCCCAATTAAAGTAAATCATTGACAGAACTCGGCTGGCCTCCAGGGAAATCAAAATCACATTCTTTCATATCCTTCGAGGCAATAATAGTGAAGCCAACAAGATGGCCAATGCAGCTATAGGAAAAAATCCTAGCATAGTCAGTATTGACAAAGTTTCAATCCCAACCCCCATGTATTAATGATCTCCCCAGAGAGAAAAAAGGCCAGTCAAAGGAGCCCCTTCCCAAGGGGTTCAAGTAAACCACTCGGCCACATGTTTAAGAATTACATCAGACCCACCCAAGTTTGGAGGAAAGTGGGCATTCTCAACCAATATAGTTTGGGTCCACCGAATGCTCACAATGGAAGTCATGATAGCTGCACATGGACGCTTTTAGTTGTCCACGTGACCACTTGTAGGTGCACCATATGGCATGTACCACAAATGGATCATCTCCCCCGAACACAAAAGGTGGCCTTACCTCCAAACAACATGAAATATCTCTCTTGCATGGGAAATCTAGACTCCCTGCCTTATGTGTGTGGATTTGATGTTCGAGACTCTCACACCCCATGTCAGTTCATCTCCCTTGGTGTTAGTTTCACTTCCATGGCATCGGTTGGTACCCTATACAGGACTCCTCCCACAAACCCGCAGGACCATTCGTCATTTCCTCCCTTAGCAAACATGCAGCCGTCGTTGCTCTGTGAGTTTCTTAGGTCGCTTTGTTCTCTGAAATGCTCATTTTTCAGAGCTTGGTGTGCCCTCATTTTTATTTTATTCCCCCCGCCTTTCTCTTGTTGTATCTTTCAGCTCTTAAGCACTCCTTGGCTCCCCCTTTTGCATCCTGCCTCTTAGGCTCTCAGTCGTCCCTCCAAACACCAAGCTGCCTCATGTCCTATCTTTTCCCTAGGCCATATGCAGAACCCACAGGAGCCGGCCAAGTCCAGCCTATCTTCCGGCAACAGTGAAATGCAACAGGAGAATACTGTGCAGGAAACCTCAGATACCTGGCCCGAGGACAATTGGGAGGCTGAATGTGGAGGATGGAGCAACCTACAAGAACAATTGGGAGCGCTGAGCTCCAACCGGGTATTCGAGATGGAAATGTTATCTCAACACCGCTTCTTGATAAGTAAGCTTTAGGATGAAAGTGATGCACATAGAATCCAAATTGATGCCGACTCTCTACAGATTGACACTCTACAACACAGACTGGACTATCTAGATGTTATGTATCCCCCCAGAAGCATCTCAGAAGCCCAACAAGGCTACTTGAGGAACGTCCAGTCCAATTTGATTAACCAAGTGCTAGATTTGAATGAGCCTCTCCCAAACTTCAGGAGGAATGTGCAACAACCTAAGGTGGAAAAGAATTTCTAAACTAGTCGCCTCTTACTCTCAATCATCTTTATGTATTGTCGTTATGTGTATTTAAGCGGATCCTTTTGTAGAATCTACTCAGGAAACTCTTCACACAATTGTTTTGTAAACAAAAGGGGATGTAACTCTTTGTTTGATCATCCCCATTTTTGTGATCATCCCTCTTTGAGAAGAACTTTGATACAATCCATGACTATTTTTTTGTAATATCAGTGGATTCATCCAAACCAATCAATATATCCTTTCCAATTCTTGTTAAAAAAAAACAATTGGGACTATACACAATCGTGATGGTGGGATAGAGGGGTTGTGGTAAGACCCATAATAATCATCGTGAACCCACAACAAGAGGATGGTGGATGAGGTAAGACTTAGTCAAAAGAGTTGTAAAAATTCTAAGTGTTGAAAAATTTGACTAAGTGTTGGGGAATAGTTACGTGAAATATGGAAAGGATTATGTGTATATGGAAATGAAAAAGGAAAATAGGAAATGGAAAATTAAATAATGGAAGTGAAATTGGAAAAGAAAATAAAACAAAATAGAAATATCAATGTAGAAATGGTTAAGTATGGAAATGAGAGTAAGGAATGTGAGAGAAATGACTAAGTATGAGAAGATAAGTGAGGGGAATATGAGACTACATATTAGAAAAATGGCCAAGGGAATATGAGAGTAATGAGAAAATGGTTAGTATGGAGAGTAGAGAGGAAGAAAGAAAATGACCAAGTATGAGATGAGAAGAGAAGTGAAGGGATAAGAGAGGATGTTTTAAAAATGGATAAGTATGTAGATGGATGGAGAGTAATAATATAATGAATTGTGTGAGGAATGTGAAAATGAAGTGGGAAATTGACTAAGTACGAAGATGAAGAGTTTTGGAGGAGGTGAAAGGAGGGGGAAATTCAAGCTTAAAAATGAATAAGTGTTGGAGATGGAAGAAGAGAGGAGGGGAAGAGATGCACAACACTTATAAAACATTTCTCATTAATTTTTTGAAGTTCTTCTTGCAATCTCTTTTTGGATGGTTGGAAAAAACTATGTGTATCTCGGGCATACAGAGTTGGATTCTGATTATGTAAAATGCATGAAGAAACTAAGACTGAGGGATACACAATGAGCTGATGAGAATGCACAAATTCCTTCTCTGATATCATTTTTTTATTATTCCAAAGAGAGAAGAATCTAGGTGATCAAAACATTTTATCAACAAGGGGGAGGGGGCGATTTGAGAATCACACATCTTCCCTTATATTAATCCTTTTCACATATTTAAGAGTATGCGAATATAACTGGGGGAGGGGTTATTCTAATAATCTCCCCCTCCCCTTTATAACTGTTTTATACATAAAACAATTATAAAAGAGAGGGGATGATGCTCAAGAGAGGGGGTGATTCTAAGAATCTTTCCTCTCTCTTTATATATATAGGAGCCCTTTTGCATTGGGTTTTACAAAATATATATCTACTAGTACTCATTATCTTCTCTTTTACTTCAAGTAATATATGCACCATCTTTAAAATTTTGTAGAGGCAATCACTATGCACCATCCCATCACTACGAAAAAACTANAAGGGTTCTAATGGAAACACTGAAGAATGGTTATGAGTAGACGCAATAATGCAAAATCACTCTAGTTCAATATGATGCATAATAAGGTTATTGAACAAGATTAGGATGATGGAAAAGAGTATCGAAGTGGATGTGCAACTATATAACGTGTTAAGATATGTGTTCTGGTTGTTTGGGGAGGACAAGATCCTAGCAATGGACATGGTATAACTAGATAGTAGTGGAGGTAACCCAATACTAACCATGCCCCTTGCACTTACTATAATTAATCATATAACACTACAACAATTCATTGGCAATATTTTAAGTTTTCCTAGTAGTCATCATACTCCTACGAGGATAGTAGATAATAGTGGAAGTAGTCTTAATAATAGTGGAAATTTGAATAGAGAAAGTAGTCCAATTGGGAGTTTTAGTTTGTTAAGAAGTGAGGATCTAAATTTGGTAATTCATCTTATTCTAAGGAGTTATGTGTTTGTTTACAACCCTATTGGTAACATGGTTGTTGTTCTGAAGTTTTCTCTAAGAAAGAGGGCACATGAGTGTTGAAGGGGATTTATTGTAGGATGGGTTTGACACTTCAGAGAAATCCCCTTACACTTCTATCATAGAGTCTTTACTCTTATGATGCTTGACATCTTTTATTTATATTTAATGTAAGTTTTTCTTGGAATTACATATGCTAAGTAGAGTGTATGCCTTGAAGAGAGACTCCTTGTTATACATAGCATATGATTTCTTTCCTAAAATATATTATTAACCATTTTTTTATATTTTTATAGGAAAAAAAAACAAACTAATTAAAATTATCATTATATATATGATAAGCTCGAAAATTGAACCCATAAATGTCTTGGAAAGGAATTGAATTATATAGGCTAAGTTGGATAATCAAACCAAAAAATCTGTAGGAAAGGAATTGAGACTTATTGATGGCCATGTATATGAAAGAAATTGGAGAAAGAAAAGCGCAATTTGAAAGAAATGAAATTTTTGTGAATGCATGATCCACTGTACTCAACAAGGTGCTCACACTATGTCGTTGATCCACCAGAATCCTTTATATTACCAACGCAAGATTGTAGTAATTCCATGAGTGAATAAATATTTTAGTAATGGCACGTTGGGTTTAACTAATCCACAAATGTGAACACAACTTTTAGTAATGGCACATTTGGGTTAACTAATCGATAAATGTGAACACAATGTTTTTTTTAGGGTTGTTTAAGTTGTTTTTTTGAATCCACAATAAATCACAATTATACAGAATTAACCACTCAAATCTATAGATTTAACAATTTCTCATCTAATTTTAAACCAATATCTTTGGAAAAACACCAAAACTTAATTACAAGCCAATATCCCATGAGAAGGACCAAAACTTAAAACATTCAGAATACAACTTAAAATTAATTGCCTCAATAGAAATGCATGGTGGTTCTTATAACATCTCGCTCTTGCGCGCACTGAGTGAACTTATTCTTTGAGGACACTTGCTTGAAAGTGATCCAAATATTTATACTATTGGCCATTTGATGATGATTATGAGGAATTATGGATATGATGATATGCTATTTTTTTGTATTGAAATAGATAGGTGCTATTGACTGGGTTCTCCTGAGTGTGCAGGACTTTGGACCTCGAGGATGCAGAGGCATCGATGAAACCCCTTGGACTTCGGACCGAGTTAGGGAGTGGATTGTTGGGTTGAATATTGTTGATGTGACATATGTACATATGAATACATGTTATGATGATTGATTATTATTGCTGACATGATTCGTTGATGATGCAGGCCGACGATAGCTTGCAGACCAGACTCACATGTGGAGTAGAGGGGTCACACAGGAAAACCATAGAATTGAGGGAGAGACGTGGCAGTAGCCTTGACAAAGCCTAGTAGAACTCCCACAGTGATAACAGTGATAATATGTTTACATATTTCGACTTTTTTATTTTTACTAGCATGGGAAATAACTAAAAAAAGAAAAGTTTGCTCTCAATTTTAGAATGGAGCTTGAATATAAAAATAATGCTCACTTTCTGGAACTGATAGACTTTGAGTCATAATATATTTAAATGATATGGATTAAGAGGATGACAAAGTGTAAAAGAAAAGGACGTTGGGACTTTGAAAACAAAAGTTTATCTATGAAGGATGTTGGTCTGGGTGTGACTCATAAGAAAATGAACCCAACTTTCTCGTCATAAGAGTCTAAATATAATGTTTGATAAATTTTCAATATGGATGAAGTTTAAAATAAAAATATGCTTGGACCTTGAATATAAAACTGTACCCCTAAATAACGATGGTTTCAATAGTGATAACATAGTGGTTTCCAGTTCCATTGCATAAGTTATCGTCTTTGAATTGGTGTGTCGTGTTCCGCAAGGGAAAAGTAAGAAGAAAAACGGAAACGGAAAATGTTGGTCATACTTCAACTTTGGCTTAGTATTTCCTCTCTCCTGAGGCAATCGTCGTCATAAATGACGATTCTTGTGGGGCTTGGAGAACTATAAAAGCGTTCCTCTTCAGACACACAAGCACGTCGAATGCTATAAGTACTGGGTGTGCATCCTTCATTCAACAACAACAAAATAGAAGTAGAGAGCATTTCAAGATGAAATGTCGATGGACAAACCAGTAACACAACAACAAGAACAATCTAACCCTAGGTTGCCTGCAAGAGGAGTCTGCATTTCATCGTTGGCAACGTGTAAAGCGCATGGAGAAGACTCTCCCTACTTTGATGGCTGGAAGGAGTGTGACGCTAATCCCTACCATCCAACAGACAACCCATCTGGAACTATCCAAATGGGCTTGGCAGAGAATCGGGTAGATAACCTAACACATATATCCATGGGCTTGGCAGAGAATCAGGTAGATAACCTAACCTAACACAGCCGGGAGAAGGAGATATTGACCACCCTCTAGCTTTTGCTAGTAGGAAGCTATCAATTGTTGAGATTAACTACACCACCACTGAGCGATAAGGGTTAGCTATGGTGTACGCACTGCATAAATTCTGCCACTACTTGTTGGGAGGACACTTTAAATTGTTTACTGATCACTCTGCGTTGAAATACCTAGTCAACAAGCCAGTGTTGGGGGGAATAATATGCAGATGGCTTCTGTTATTTCAGGAGTATGATTTTGAGATCATAGTAAAGCCAAGAAGAATTAACAAGGGTCCTGACCACTTGTCAAGGTTGGAACATGGAGAAGATCTCACTAATTTGGAAGATACATTGTCAAACGCACAACTAATAGCCATTAGAAAGATCAATGACCACTTCGCAGGAATGGCACCTAGTGAGTATACAATTCCACAGAGGAAACAACTAGTAGTGCGCGCAACAGACTTCTCACTTATAGCTGGACATCTATACAAAATGGGCCCAAATGAGATATTGCGAAGGTGTGTTATGGAGGGAGAACGACCGCTGATCCTTGCAGAAGCTCATGAAGGCATCACAGGAGGACAGTATGTAGGTAAAGAAACTGTGCAGAAGGTTCTTAGAGCTGGACTTTGGTGGCCTACCTTACATAGAGATGCTAAAGACTATTCTAGAGCCCGCGATGTATGCCAAAGAGTTGGGAAACCATCCAGAAGAGATGAAATGCCATTAACACCACAACTGACCCTACAAGCATTTGAGAAATGGGCCATTGACTTCGTTGGACCTATAAACCCACCAAGAAAGCATACAGGAGAAAGGTACATCATCATTGCGACATAGTACTTGACCAGATGGGCTGAAGCAAGAGCAGTCAAGGACTGTAGTGAAACTACAACTCCACACTTCATATTCGATGACATTATAACTAGGTTTGGATGGCCAAAGATCCTTATGAGTGATCAAGGTACACATTTAATCAATAATACAGTTGAAGACCTGACTGACGAATTTGCAGTCCACCATCATAAGAGCACATTGTACCATCCACAAGCCAATGGGACAGTTGAAGCATTCAACAAGATTTTGGAAACAACATTAACCAAGCTTTGTTGTGTGAACAGGGATGATTGGGATTTAAGAGTACCAGTAGTATTATGGGCCTATAGAACCAGTTGCAAGAAGTTAACAATGCAGACCCCTTTTAAGTTGGTTTATGGTCTCGAAGTTGTTGTTCCAATGGAGTATTTGGTACCAAGCCTAAGAATTGTTTCCTTTACAGGTATGGATGACATTGGAGATGTTCAAGAGAGGCTTGCACAGTTGGTCAAACTTGAAGAAGACAGATTTATTGCAGGATTCCATCAACAAGTACAGAAGGAAAGAGAGAAGGCCTACCATGATAGGCACATCAAGAAGAAGGAATTTAGACAAGGAAATCTAGTGTTGTCTTATGACAACAAGTTCATTAAGCATCCTGGGAAGTTTAGAACGTATTGGCTAGGGCCATACAAGATCGTTTATGTTACGGAGGGGGGAGTTGCGCAATTGAAAACATTGAATGGAGAATGGAAGGAAGGATTAGTGAATGGGAGTCAACTGAAGTTGTACTATGACAACCAGTTGCCTCGCAACTCTCAGTAAAATCAAGAAGATCAAGGGTCTAGGTACCAAGTGTAGTTGAAACTGGGTACCAAACACGGAAAAGACATTCTGCACAAGGAGGAAGAGGAGGCATAAAGCAAAAAGCAAAGGCTGCACTGCACGGTCCGAAGTTAAAATACAACAGAAGAGTCAGATCGAAGTGCCTTGGGATGATTCACANCCTAGTCAGTAGTGCCATGTCACTGTTGTACCTGCCACATCACTATCATACCTGCCATGTGTCTCACTCAGATGATGCCATGTCACTATCATACCGACCACCTAGCATGTTGCCACTGGTGCCATGTCACATCCATACAACTAGGTGTCACACCCAAAGTCTTTGACCTGGTGCCACATCACATCCATACAACCAGGTGTCGCACCCAGAGTCTTTGACCTATTTCCATGTCAGCGTATGTATAATCATGTGTCACTTCCGTACAGTGCCACATGTCAAAATTTGCACCATGCCAACTCAACCTAAAAACGCCAAGTATGTCTTCCATGTGTCAGCCTCTGTTGTTGCCACGTGTCCCTACTGACATCATCATCATATCATGCTGACGTATTGCTGATGTCAGCAGTGCGACCTCTTGACTATTGACTTTGACTTTTTTTTCCTATTTGGGAAATCGATTAGAATGCGATAAATTTCGCATATAGTGTCCATTTTCGGAAAAACAAATATATGGTTGGAATCAATGTGATAAGCTCAACTCAATGGTGCTATTTTAGTCTGATGTCGAGAACTTTGATTTTTAGGCCTTCCTGGATCCATTTGGATCACACCTCACCACTAAGATCTTTTGGTCCTCCAAAAGGATATTAACCAATCATCAAGTGTGGGATAGGCCTCCCCACTTGTCCTTTGTCTTTAAACTATGTCTTGTGCCCCTGTCGCATCATAATCAATTGCATAATAACCATGACAACTAAGAGCATATTGTTAACCACTTGAACTCGTTCACATCTAAATCCACTACCATCCCTGTAGAAAACATTAGCAACGACAACATCAGAAATATGAATGAAATTGAACCAATATGTTTGATGTTCTTGCACAACATTAATTTATCTTGAAGGAAAGTATGATTGAATTCCCATCCTACAACCATCTCATGTTCATGATTAATATCAACTGCTTTACTTGGCACAATTATAGGTGTGTTGCTTGCATAAGCTTCCTTCCTTAATTGTTCCATTGTTTGAAGAAATTGATTTGATTTTATGTGATGAGCATGTACAACATATTCATTTTCTTCTTTAGTTAAGTGATATTGATTATGTTCCCTGTAGAAGATTGATTTGCGATCATATAAATAAGGGATTCCTAAGACYATTCCACATGTTTCTAGTGGCACCACATCACATGTTACTTCATCCACATACTTAGATGTAATTGTAAATTGTATGATACATTGCTTTGTTATGGGAAATTTGTGATCTTTGCTTATCCAGTTAAGTGAATAGGGTTTCTGATGCATCTTGGTGTTTAATCCCAATTTCTTAACCACTTCTTCTAAAATTAAGTTAGATTGAGATCCACTATCTATCAATGTGTCGATCTTAGTATGTTTCATTATGACCCTTATATGAAACAATTTACTTCTAAAATCATGACCATCACCAATTTTACCTGTCAAACCAACTGGTGTAATTTTAGTC
>JZKD02S0007386.1:0-14573 GCA_000966675.3 Picea glauca | reverse complement strand
CAATTTATTCATTTTCACCATAAAATGAAATTGTAATATCAGTATAGCATTATCATCCAATAGTTGTAGAGTAAATAAACAATGAACAAATGAACAATCACACACATACACAGTACACGACTGTTTTACATGGAAAATCAAAGTGGGATAAAACCACATAATGTTTTTTATTATATGTGTAAATTTGTTAAGCCTACAAATAATAGAGCTATCTAAACAGTGATACACACATTTGCAGAGAGAATTGGAAAAAGAAGAAGAAGGAGAGAAAGAATGAAAGAATTATCATTAACCGTTATCAATAATGAATAATTTACACATGATATAATCTGTATAACTCAATAAGTTTGACTTGAGGTGAACCAAGTCACCATAGTGGTGGTATAGAGTGATATGGAAACACACCAACAGTTACGGGAGTGAACTTCCACCTATTCGAGTCTCTCGGGCAGTTACGGGTGTGAATTGCCACCTAGTTGAGTTAACTAGTCAACTAGTCTTTGGTTAACTGACTGAACAAACAGTAGTGAGGAGTTAACTCAAGGAATCAAGGATAATGTGCCACTTTGGTGATGATACCAAGGAAAGGTAGAATTAGCATGGTGATGATCCCAATGGGTGATGATCCCAATGCAACATTTAAACTCAACTCAACTAGTCAAATTGAAGTGTGAACTGAAAGAGAATATTCTCCAGGTGGAATATTCTCTCCTAAAATATAGGAGGTTGGATAATGATTAATTATGACTAATGAAAAAATAAAAACCTTAGGAAAAATAAATCCTAGGTGTGTTTGAAGTAACTCCAACACCCCCCCTGAACATCACTATGGTGAAAATAAAGATTGGGTCCCAGTAATGAGGCCATGTTAGGTACCCAAGTACAAATGATACACTGAAAATAAAGTGAGGAAAGAGGGAAAACCTCATGGGAAAAAAACCCCCTCAAGGCAAAATGTATGTAAAAAAAAAGAACTACAGTTTCTAGGCAACTGTGTTCTTCACTCCAAGATGACCTCGCAGAGAATGGAATTTTTGCTCAGTGAAGGTCTTGGTGAAAATGTCTACCATCTATTCTGTTGAAGGACATAACTGTAAGTCGATGATCCCCTCGTGTACTAAGTCCTGGATGTAGTGCATGTGGATCTTGATGTGCTTCATCCGCTGCCTCTGAACTAGATCTCTGTAGAACTTTAGAGTGCTCTGGTTGTCACACTAGATGACGATTGACCGATGAAACTGAATGCCTAACTCAGTCAGAAAATGTTGTAGCCACATAGCTTGAATGGTTATGTTAACTAACCCTCTGTACTCTGTCTCGACTGAAGATAGAGCAATGGAAACTTGCTTCTTTATCGACCAACATATAGGCTCAGAACCAAGATTGAGTGAGTAACCAGATGTGGACTTGCGATCAATGCTATCGCCATCCCATTCAGAATCAATAAACCCAATGAGATCTAATGTAGAGTCTACTGCATAATAAATCCCAAAGGTGATGGTGCCCTGTACGTATCAAAGGATATGCTTTGCATCTTTCCAATGTAGCTCATGCAGCTCCTGCATGAACCTGGAAACTGCGCCAACTGCATATGAGAGGTCTGGTCTAGAGTGTGTGAGATAAAACAACCTCCCCACTAGCTATCTGTATAGTTTGTTTTCAACCAGTGGAGTCTCCCCGCCATCCTCAAGTTTGAATCCTAATAGGAAAGGAGTCGGAGCAGACTTGTAGTCTATCATGTGAAATCTTTCAAGGAGATCTCGTGCATACTTGGCTTGAGACAGTTCGATGCTTGATGCATCCTGACTGATCTCAAGTCCAAGGAAGAAGTGTAGCGGACCCATGTCTGTCATAAAAAACCTTTCATGAAGAATCCTCTTGACTGCAACAATCGTTGAAGTCGAGCAACAGATGATCATAAAATCATCGACATACAGAACTAAAAGTAGAAGTGAATTATCCAACCTGAGCATGTATACATTTGGGTCTGATTTACAACGTACAAAGTTTTGTGACAACAGGTAGGAGTCCATCTTGGCATACCATGCCCTCGAAGCCTGCTTGAGGCCATAAAGTGACTTCTTCATTCGACAGACCAAAGATGAGTCCTGCATAAATCCTTGGGGTTGGTCCATGTAGATCTCCTCAAATAGATCTCCATGAAGAAATGCATTCTTCACATCCATCTGATGGACTTCCCATCCCTTGGCTGCTACAATGGCAAGTTCCAATTGTATGGAATCCATCTTCGCTACTATAGTGAAGGTCTCATCATAGTCAATTCCATGAACTTGTTGAAAGCCTTTGGCGACAAGCCTGGCTTTGTATATGCTAATCTGTCCATCCGTTGCACTCTTGGTCCTGTAGACCCATCTGCATCTAGAAAATTTCCTCCTAGAAGGAAGGGGAACCAGATCCCAAATCTGGTTCTCGAGGAGGGAGTTGTACTCTTCCTGCATGGCGGATTCCCAAAAGGTATTTCCAGTAGCCTCGCCATAAAACTATGGATCTGAAGACTGAACCAAGAAAATATGCCTAGAAGGAAATGGTTCAGTGGCAGTGAATGCAATAGGAGGCTCCTTGAAATCATATTGAGTCTCCTAGTATCGGCTGGATCACCAACGAAATCCCCTGTATCTTGAAGAGTAGTTTGTGCCCACTCGGGCCTCTGCTCTAGCTCTGCAACTGCATATGGATGCTTTGACTCTGCATCTTACTGTACTAAATCTGAATCTGAATCATCTGATTCCTTTGAATTAGAACTCTCATTTGAAGAATAGTCGGCATGTACATGTTCATCATCTCGGACAGGTGTAAGAGTAAAGGTGTCTGCATGCAGCTATTGAGGTACATGTGAGACAATTTCCTCGAATTGGACACTATGCTCAATGATGAGTTGGTATGAGGAAAGATCAATAAGTCGATATCCCTTCACACCATCGGGGTATCCAACAAAAATGCACTCAGTGCTCTATGGATCAAGTGCCTTCCTCTTTTCAGAGGGAATCTGGGCCCATGCACGTGAACCAAAAATGCGAAAGTGGTCCACTTTTGGTTTGAGGCCACTCCAAGCCTTATAGGGGGTCTTATCCTTGATAGATCTATGAGGAGATCTATTTTGGATGTATTTTGCACAGTTAAGTTCGTCGGCCCATAGTCTCTGTGGTAGTGACTTTGCATGCAACATGCAAGATGCCATCTCCTTTAGAGATGTGTTTTTCCACTTGGCAACTCTATTTTGTTGCGGAGTGTAGGGAACTGTATGTTACAACTGAATCCTTTCCTCATGGAAAATATTATGAATCGCATGATTCACATACTCTCCTCTATTATTAGTTCGGAGGACTTTGATCTTCTTTCCGGACTATGTCTCAACCAAAGCTTTGAAATCTTTGAGGTGTTGAAAGACCTCAGATTTTTGCCTAAGAAAGTAGACCCAAGTAAAATTTGAGAAATCATCAACAAAAATGAGAACAAACCTCTCTTTGTTGATCGATGGATGTGGAAAAGGACCCATGAGGTCACTGTGGATCAGATCTAAAGGTGTAGAAGCTCCCTGAGACTTTCCTTTGATGAATTTCTCTTGAGGGTGTTTTCCAAGAACACATCCCTCACGTACTCCCTTGGAGAAATGGATGTCTGGTAGACCATCAAATAATCTATGCTTGATAATTTGTTTCATGTATCTGAAATTCAAATGTCCAAACCTTTCGTGCCATATCCTACTACTTTCATCAGCATGAGTAAGCAGTAAAGCAGAATTAGGTTCAATGAATTCAGAAAATGTATGCAATCTAGACTGATGATTTACCTCATCGGTAGCAACCCTGGATTTGGTTTGCATGTCGTATATGTCCACAGAATTTGGTGTGAATATGACTTTCTTTCCGGTGCTAGAATTCATCATTTGATACATGGAGAAAAGGTTGAAAAAAATATTGGGAACATGCAGTACGTTCTTGAAGCTTCCGTTGGTGAGTTCAATCCTTCCTTTGTTGGTGACTTCGATAGAAGAGTTGTCCCCCATTAGAATAGGAGGACCTTAGCATGCATCCAAAGAAGAATAGACTACTTCTGAGGCAACCATGTGATGTGATGTTCCTAAATCTACGATCCAAGCATCGGGAGAGGAGTTGATGGAAATCAAGGCATGGATAGAATTGCCTTTCTTGGAATTCAGATCTTCTGGCTTCTTCTTCTATGCACCCTCAGGGATGCGATATCCAAGGTTGTTTTTCCAAAGTATCTGAGACATCAGATCTATTTTTTTTTGCATGCATGCAGATTCTGAATGGAATCCTTTGTGACAGTATGTGCCTTTCTCTCCTTTTCTTCCCTTTTCTCTTTTGGATCTGGAGGCATCGATGAAAGGTTTTGTGTACCCTTCCTTCTTCATATGTGCATGATATTTTCACTTATCTTTATATTTATATTTATGATATTTGTGGCTGCCATCATGCACAGTGAGTGTGTGCACCCCTGGGCCTTTGATTACACCCATGTTGATGAGCTTGGTTTTCTCTTGTGTCAAGGATTCGATAAAGTACTCAAGAGAAGGCATCTTCCAGGTGGCTCCAGAGGCAAATCTGACAGTATGGAATGTGGATATGAATACTGAGAATTCAGGACCATGCTTTGAGAGAATGGTGAGAACCATTTGATTCTCTTCCTTCGATTTATCAACCCCGCAAGATTTGAGTTGCGACAGTAAATCCTTGAATTTTGTAAAGAAATCTTGGATATTCTTGAAGCTTTTTGGATCCAATGTGAGAAAATCCACCTCCATCATGTGTCCCCTCATATCATCTTGTTTTCCAAAGAGCCTTTCCAATATTCTCCAGGCTTCATTGGGAGTCTTATAGGAAGATATATGAAAAAGGAGATCGGGAGAAATAAGATTGCAAATTGTTCCAAGTGCCTCATCCATGCGATTTAAGTACTTGGATTTTTCTATCGCTAATGTTGGCTCTGTATTTGTATTCATGGTTAACCTATGAAACCCTCTGGATTAGAGATGTATGGATATTTTCTCCTTCCATGCAAAATAGTTGTAAGGTGTAAGAATGAATTCTTTTTGGAATTCCATCTTTTTGTTGTCTTCGATATTTTGTACCTGCAAAATTTTTTGGTGTAGGTTTTTCTTAGCAGTCCATTGGCTCTGATACAATGTAAATTTTTTAATCCTACATAGAACAAATCTAGCTAAACAGTGATGCACACATTTTCAGAGAGAATTGGAAAAAGAAGAAGAAGGAGAGAAAGAATGAAAGAATTCTCATTAACCGTTATGAATAATGAATAATTTACACATGATATAATCTGTATAACTCAATCAGTTCGAATTGAGGTGAACCAAGTCACCATAGTGGTGGTATAGAGTGATCTAGACACACACCAAAAATTACGAGAGTTAATTGCCACCTATTCTAGTCTCTCAGGCAGTTACGGGAGTGAACTGCCACCTAGTTGAGTTAACTAGTCAACTAGTTTTCAGGTAACTGACTGAACAGAAAGTAGTGAGGAGTTAACTCAAGGAATCAAGGCTAATGCACCACTTTGGTGATGATACTAAGGCAATTTCTAATTATCATGGTGATGATCCCAATGTTTCATGGTGATGATCCCAATGCAACATCTAAACTCAACTTAACTAGTCAAACTGAAGTGTGAACTGAAAGAGAATATTCTCCAGGTGGAATATTCTCTCCTAAAATATAGGAGAGTGGATAATGAATAATTATGAATAATGAACAAATAAAAACCTTAGGAAAAATAAATCCTAGGTGTGTGTGAAGTAACTCCAACAATATGTCTTTAAGAATTACATTCATTGGAAGCACCAACTTCCTTTGTTTTCCAGCTGCAACTGAAGGGAGGCTCCAACCCCCTAGTTTCTCAGGATACAACCTGAGGGAAGATACAACTCCCAATTCTATGGCTACAACTAGAAGGAGTCTACAAACCCCTATGTTCTCTGGCTACAACCAGAAGGTGGATACAACCACCTGTCCTTGCCCCATCTAACCTCCCTGACATAGAAGTAGATTGATGAAAC
Source organism: Picea glauca (assembly GCA_000966675.3). Classification (NCBI taxonomy): domain Eukaryota; kingdom Viridiplantae; phylum Streptophyta; class Pinopsida; order Pinales; family Pinaceae; genus Picea; species Picea glauca. The sequence goes on along the minus strand of JZKD02S0007386.1, from coordinate 8,518 downwards.
CATTGTCACATTATCACTGTGAGATATATTGTTATAAACCTATACCAATCAAACTGTAACAACATGTACCAATAACTTGTGCCAAAGTGTACCATACATCAACCTGTACCATAAACAAGTGCATCAACCATGCACCAAGCCTGTACAAATAACCTCTCACAATAACTTGTCCAAACAACCTATCACAACAACTTGTCTCATCAATATTATCAACCAAATTAGATCTACAGACCAGGACAACTCTCAACCATATGCACAATATCACCAAGATGTGCATCAAACAAGCATAACACAACAACTCATAATCATCACCAAGATCAATATGTGATTTTAATAATACACCAAGACAAGTATGCTACATCATCCATAAACCATGTGTCAACAATACTACTAACAAGTACCTCCAACCATGTACCAAGTATGTACCAATCATGCATCAACTACACATCAACTTTGACTCATCAATATGTACCAACATCATCAACTATACACCTATGTATGGGCCAACTCAACAACCAATTTGATCTGATCATATATACCTCAAATGTAGAAACTGAATATGTCACTGAGAAACCTGTCTCTGTATACTCATCAAAAAAAAAATTCTGATCACAAATACCTCAAACACTATACCACAAGTATGTACCTCAAACCATGTGCTAGAACCTTGTTGGAATTACTAAGACAACTGAGAGGGGGGGTGAATCAGTTGTCACTATGCTTAAACAATTTTATACCTATTAAAATATTATTAACCTTCTCCAAGTGATCATCAAGATTATGCAAGACATGAACATCATAAATAACAAACATCAATCACACATATGATATGAAAAGAGATGGATATTATGAGGAAACCCATAAAGGGATAAAATCTCTTCTTCTTCTTTGAATGATAGAAAATCTTTTAAGTTATGTACATCATGTTTCTTTGAGCACCAACTCAAAATGAGGCTACAACCTCTTCTTTAACAAGCTGCAACTTTCTGAGAGCACCAACTCTCTGGTTTATCTATCACCCACTAGAAGGAAGAACCAACTCCCTAAGTGTTCCAGCACCAATTGGACGGAAGCACCAACTTCCATTCACACAGGCACCAACATGTATAACATAGAACAATGGCTCTCCCTTGCACCACCCTACCACCCTGGTTTTTTTGGCTGCAATCAGATGAAATCTACAACTCCCTGTGTTCAAGCACACACTTGAAACTCTGAGGACAATAGTCCTCCCTAGCACCACCCTACCACCCTGAGAGATAACACTTTACTTACTTGCATTGTCTCTGATATAGTCTCTTACAACTCCATGTCTCCTCTGTCTTCTTCAACTTCTATGCTCTATTCTTTTTCCTCCTACACATTCCTCTACCTTCTTCACTACTAAGCTCTATTCTATCTCTACATTCTATACACTATGCCTCTGATTTCCACTTCAGATTACGCACTTCATCTCATACTCCCCACACACTTCACCATGGACAAAGGCATTCACTCCTCTCTGTTCTGCATCTCTTTCTCATGCCTAGACCTCTGCCTGATCATCATATGAACTCTTCATATTCTCTGGCGGTAATTCTGAATCCATTCACCACTAGTGGGCATTATCCCAAGATTCTTTGGCTTCTCTGGCAGTTATCCTGAAACTGTTCATCACTAGTAGGTGTTATCTTGATATTCTTTTGGTTTCTCTGGCAGTTATCCTGAAACTGTTCATCACTAGCAGGTTTTATCTTGATATTCTTTTGGCTTCTCTGGTAGTCATAACTCTTCGTCCTCTCTAGTAACTGCAGTAAGACATTTTTGGCTTCTTTGGATTCTAAGGCCCTTCCTTCATGTGACCACCGGCGGTGACCAAACACCTATTCAAAAGGCGCTTCTCGATCTCGATCTCATGAGTGCTAGATTCGTTTCTAGATATGAACTTGGGCGATGAACTCATGTGACCATGCGATTGAGAGCACGTCCATAGGTGGTTTAAAAAGAACTACTTTTTTCCCCGCAATTCACTACAGAGTTCCATGTATGCCTTTGGCGATACCATGGTTTTGATTGCGGCCCGCTCATGAAAAAATAAGATATGAGCATGTTCTAACCCCACAATGTGACAAGACCATAGATCTCATGATCTTGATGGTGCTCCTGAATGAACGGTTCAGATTTGATCTTTCACGATCTACAGATCAGATCCAACCTCTCTAAATCAATGACTGTGATTTATTTCATGATACGGGCTTCAAGAGTTTCAAATATCAAACCTTCTTTCTTGTGTACACTAATCTTCCAGAGTCGATGATCTGTGGGCAACTGTCTTTCTCAATCGATGACTCTGCCTCCACTTTGGGATTTTGACCTTTAAACCAGATCGATGGTTTTGTGGCCCCTTCCTCAATCAATAGTCGAGATCTCCTTCGGGTTTCCAGACTTCTGAAATCTCAAATCTCAAACTTATGCTCTAGATTAGACGACCCATATTCACTTCAGATGATCCAATGCTTGAGATATTATTCATATGATCTGACGAATGAGATTTACTTTGGGTGAACCGATGGTCGATACATTATTTTTGGATCAGAAGACCCAGATTCGCTTCGAACAATCTAACTCTTGATATCTTCTTCAGATGATCTGACAACTGATATTTACTTCAAATGATACGACGGTCGAGAATGTATTTCAGATCTCTGGGTCTTCGGGATTTGTGAATTTCAAATCTCAAACTGAATTCTTGAAGTGAGATTTTTTCGAAGAGTAACCTCCTCACATATTTATACTCAAAGTGAATGATGCTCATTTGATCACGATTTTAGACTAATGGCTCGATCTGTCTATGATGTAGCTCTTATATCGTATCATGTCCTTCCACTTAGAATGATCCAATGGCTGACAAAAATTCGCATAAAGGAGATCTCAGATATTACCTCACTTATCCTATCCTTCCACTCGAAAATGATCTAATGACTAATGGGAATTCGGGTTTGATCTGACGGTTGACTGGTATTTGGATAATCAAATTCTCAACCCTTTATCCCCACTTATCCTATCCTTCCACTTTAAAAGAATCCAATGATTATGAATAATACCAAAGCAGATCCATGATCAAGGATGGTTGCGGAACCACAACTTGCGACTGATTTAACTTGCCACCAAAACTCCTCAATTTGAAGTTGTGCGTTGTTGGTGAGTCAACCATAATCATTGATCTTCGAGGCTATAAGATCTGATGGTCCTGACTAATTGCAGAATTGGAAATAGCATGATATTTAATTCTCCTTTCGATCTCCGCAATCTATCCTTGTTGTTGATCTAGTTATTTCAATATGACGATCACGACTTAATCTGACTTAATCTGATCATTTTTTATATCAACCACAATCGTCGATATTTCGATTTGTGAGATCTGATGATCTAGACCAATTGTGAGATTGTAACCAACAAGTCTTTTAATTCTTCTTTCTCTCTCCGTAATTCATCCTTATCATTGATTTGGCGATTGCGCATCAACGGTCTTGAATTTATCTGATTGTTGACTAATCCTCCAACGATTCTTCTAAGATTCACCATGCCATATCTTCTCATCTTTGATCTCTGCATATTGTTCACTTCTTCTCCCTAGCTTATGATTTTCCTATTTGCCATCGTCGTTGTTGTTCTTGACATTAATGAAAAGCACACACTTCCTATAAAACATGCCAACAATCTCCCCCTTTGGCATTGATGGAAACCCTGAAAGGTTGTACTATTCTTATTAGACCTCCAACTGTAGCATCTAGACCACACCTTTTGTCCCCGTTTGACATCAATGTCAAAGAAAACATCCTCCCCTTGAGTTGTTGTAGTACTTTTTGGAGGTATTAGATATTCAACCAACACATACTCCCCCTGACAGGATGGACTCTCTTAGGTGAGAGAAGGGATGACACCCAGATTCTGATGAAGATATTCAAATGGTGTCTTGGCTAGGGGTTTAGTAAAGATGTCTGCAATTTGTTCTGTGGATGGAAAATAATTCAGCTGAACAACTCTGTTTGTAACCTGCTATTTAAGAAAATGATACTTTATTGGTATATGCTTCATCTTTGAATGGAGAAAAGGATTATTCAAGAAACTAATGTCGCTAGTGTTATCACAGTGAAGTGGAATGGGATCAGTATAAGTTACCTTCAAATATGCAAGATTCTGTATCATCCATAATATCTAAGTGCAGCAAGTAGCAACAACAATGTACTCTTCCTTTGTAGTTGATAATGAAACAGATCCATTCTTCTTACTAATCCATTCTACTAACAAATCACCTAAGAAGAATGCACCTCCATTGGTGCTCTGTCTCTCATCCAAACAGTTTGCCCAATCAACATCTGAATATGCAGTTAATTGTAGATTCTGATTTCTAGGATACCAAAGACCATAAGTCATTTTACCCTTCAAATATTTGAATATCCTCTCGACATATGCTAAATGAATTTTTTTAGGAGCATACTGATAATGGCCTACCATTCCAACAACTTTCATTATATCAGGACAGGATGTTGTGATGTACAAAAGACTGCCTATCATTGATCGATATGTTCTTTGATCAACATCAGGTGAAATATCATCTTTACTGAGGTTGCAACCAACCACCATAGGTGTAATAACATGAGAGGAATATTCCATCTGAAACCTCTTTAACATCTCTTTCAAATATTTTTCTTAAGAGATAAATATCCATGTGGAACTCTGACTGATTCGTAAACCAAGAAAATATGACAGTTCTCCTATCATGGATATCTCAAACTTAGTCTGCATTGAAGTAGAAAACCACTAAACTGAAGGGTCATTAGTGCATCCAAAAGTAATATCATCTACATAAACCAAAACAACTAATAAATCATCACCTTCGGACTTAATGTATAGATTACTGTCAACAATACCTTTCTTGAACCCTTTGTCTTGTAGAAATTTCTCCAATCTATGATACCATGCTCGTGGTGCTTGTTTCAATTCATATAATTCCCTTTTCAACTTACATACATAGTCAGGATTATTTGTCAGTGAAAATAATTCAGGTTTCTCCACATACACATCTTCTTCTAGATCTCCATTAAGAAATGTCGACTTAACATCCATATGATATACTTTAAAGTTCTTATGATAGGCATAGGTAAGAAACATTTTTATGGCTTCCAATCTTGCCACTAGTGCAAAGGTTTCATCAAAATCCTGTCCTTCAACTTGTGCATACTCCTTACAGACCAATATGGATTTATTCCTAACAATTTGTCCTTTTTCATTCATTTTTTTCTTAAACACCCATTTGGAGCCAATTACATTCTTATCTACAGGTCTAGAAATAAGCTCCCAAGTATTGTTCTCCTCAATCTGATCCACTTCCTCATTCATTGATTTTAACCAATTTACATCTTTACTAGCTTCATCAAAGTTCTTGGGTTACACCATGGATATGAAGGCTATATGTGATTTCTCGGTGTCTTTGATTATCCTTCTCCTGGTTTGTACACCTTTGTCTTTCTCACCAATTATCTGACTTGCAAGATGATTCTTTTGAGTAATTATGGAGGAAGGATTTGATGTTGTCTGCAGATTTGAGTCTGCCTGAGTATTTGTATCTTCATCTGACTCAGAGTCTTCTTTTTTTTATTCTTGGACTTGTTCATCTTCAACTTCAACTATATCCTCTATTGTTGATTCAATATTGCTCACCTCTCTTACTGGGACTCCTTCATCAACTTTTATGTCAATGCAATCAACAAATTTATGCAGCCTCTTATTATAGCATATGTATCCTTTACTGTTTGTAGCATACCCTAAGAAGATGCCTTCATCATCCATGTCATCATACTTGCCAAGGTTTTCATTATTATTCTGTATGTAGCACTTAATCCCAAATACTTTGAAGTGTTTTATTGAAGCATGTCTTCCATACCACAACTAATAAGGTGTCTTGTCACTATGTGGTCTGAGGTGAGATTTGTTAAGAATATGGATTGTTGTGTGTATTGCTTCTACCCAGTAGGTCTGACCAATGTTATTGTCATTCATCATTGACTTGGCCATTTGTTGAACTATTCTATTATGCCTCTCAACTACTCCATTTTTCCGTGGAGTTCCTGGGATTATGTATTCTCTCTTGATCCCATGTTTATCATAGAATTCCTTGAAATCACTTGACATAAATTATCCTCCTATGTCTGATCTTACAACCTTTAATCTGTTGCATGTTTGATTCTTAGTTAAAACCTTAAATATTTTAAATTTATCAAATGCTTCATCTTTTTCTTTGAGAAAAGCAACCCAAGTGAGTTTGGAGTAATCATCAATGATCAACATGAAGTAGTTTTCCTTCCCTGTGCCTTCTTGTCTTGATAGTACACATAAATCCATATGAACTAATTGGAGTGGTTTCTCTGTTGAAGTAGAGCTCTTAGATATAAATTGTGTCTTGGTTAGCTTTCCTACTTGGCAGGGTTTATACACAGAATCTTGTGGCTTTGATATTCTTGGAAGATATTTTACTTCCTCAAGATTTTTGAGCTTGATTAAGTGGTCAAATTTTAGATGTCCAAGTCTCCTACGCCATAACCAACTTTCATCATGTTTTCTTAGATGACACTCTTCTCTATCTTCTTTCAACACATATACATTATTATCTGTCCTTATGCCTTTAGCCACGACTTGTCCTAAGTTTACAAACATTATCTTACAATCTTTGGAAGTGAACACCACTTCACATCCTCTGTCACACATTTGACTTAAACTGAGAAAATTATGTTTCAGCCCATCTAGAAGCAGAACATCCTGGGATTTTCCTTTGCCATTACTTAAACTCACCATCCCTTTACCCTTGATTTTACTTGGTTCATCATTTCCAAAGGCCACATTTCCTATTTTTCTTTTACTTATAGACATAAACTTATCCTTGTATCCAGTCATGTGCTTGGAACATCCACTGTCTATATACCAGGGGTCTTTTTGTTTTTGAGTTGAAAGTACTAGACCACATTTTTCACTATGTTTATTTTTCCATGTGTTGGGATTTCTAGTTAAGGGTTTTATTCTTGGATCTACTTTGTATTTCTTCAGATGGAAATTTGCAGCTTTATGGATGAAGTTATGACTGTTATAGCATTTGAGCTCGATGTTCAATAGGTCAAAGTGATTGGTGCAAATTTGTTTACTCATTGGTTGTTTAGTTCTATGTTGCAAAGATTGCTTGTTTCTTGATCTCCTCAGTTTCATGTCTCTATACTTAATTCGACAATTTGCAATCTTATGACCAAAATTAGAGCAGTAAAAACAGTAACCATGGAAGAAATTTTGGTACCTGAAGGGTTTCCTTCTTCTTGGAATTTGTTTCTCCATCTTCTGATATCTTTGTTTTTTATCAGGGATCATCTTGTCTTTATTAGCTTTTGGTGGCAAAGTACTCACATGGTATGATTGTCTGCTGACTTGGAACTTGATCAACTTTACTGGCTCTTTGATTTATGGTTGTTCATTGCTTGAACCACTTAAATAGCCTAAACCAGTCTTCAACAAAGGAGATATTTTTTTTCTCAGAATTTCATTTAGTTCTGTTGAGGCTTTAATGCTTGGAATATTTTGGAGATACAATGCTTTAAACTTCTCCATCTCTTTTCTGGTTTTTACTACCTCTTCTTCCAAGGATTCACATCTTTCCTNTTTTCATCAAACTTTTCTTTAGTCTTACATGCCTAGTTTTGGATTAGTCAACAACCCTAACTTGAAGTAATCATAACTTTGAACCTGTAATGTATAAAGATCTGAAAATGATACACAATATTCTTCAGTGTATTTTATGCAATTCCTCCAAGTGGCACTACTTGGAACCTCTCAAAAAAGGAGTTATAGCAAAAATAGCATACCTTTATGAATTTTGGCTTATTCTAGAGAGCGACCTTATAGAGCGTGCCCCAAAAAAAATATTTGATGAAATGATATGAAAATATTACAAATAATACTAAAGACTATACCCTAACCAACACAATTGGTATCACTAAATTTGGATCTGTTTTGAATAAGTTATGATGTTTTTACCCGAAACACCTGATTTTGACTAGTTTCAGGACTGGCCACAAACCCTATTTTACACAGAGTGTAAATCCAAAAATACAACGACCCACAAGATGAATTTTTAACCATAGATACTTGGACATGTTTTCTCACCGGCATAGAAATTTCAGGATCTGAATCATTACAGAAAAATAGCTATAGCGAAAATGGTGAGATGACCTAAAAATAACATACCTTAGAAAGCACCATCAGAAGAATTTATCCTTCCTTGCATTTCGGCCTTCTTTTCTTCACTTTCCTCTGAATTTAGGATTATATATCATTTTTATACCTCATACACCTATATATATTCAATATGCTCAAGTTTTTTTCAAATGAGAGAGCCTTGCCTCTTATTTATACTCTCCAAGTACCTTCCTTAAAAACATCTTCTAGGTCACTTGGCCCCACTTTCCTTATTTTAGGGTTGGGTCCACTTCTAATT
>JZKD02S0007352.1:377417-391649 GCA_000966675.3 Picea glauca | reverse complement strand
AGAAATATACATAATATAAAAAGCAGAAAATGACAAAAGCAAATCTATAGAAATCTCATTTCTTATATAAAATGATTCAAGAATATGATAACTTGAAACCAAAGATATATACATAATATAAAAGTTTAAAAAGCAAATAATTAGAACAGAATAACTATAACTTGAAACCAAAAAAATATATAGGAATATGATAACTTGAAACCAAAGATATATACATAATATAAAAGTTTAAAAAGTAAATAATTATAACATAAAAAACAAAAGAAAATCAACAGAAATCTCAATTCTTATAAAAAAGAATATGATAACTTGAAACCAAAAAAATTTACATAATATAAAGTTAAAAAGAGTAAAGCATTATAATAGAAAATGAAAAAAACAAATCAACATAAATAATATCTTTCTTAAAGTTAACCTATATAATATGTTCGTTAGAGGTTTCATCATCTTGTTATTTACATAGACGTTTAAAGTTTGGATTGCCATGTATCATATTTACATACACGTTTAAACTTTGGATGGCCACGTATCATAGATCCCCACCTTGTTACAGTGCTTGTTACAGTACTAGTTTTGGTTATTTTTGTTACAGTACTAGTTTTGGTTATTTTGTTTCCAGCACAGGTTTTGCAGCTGGTTTCAATCCAAGCCAAATAATATGGGGTTTGGAGGCGCTGGAGGATCACAAGGATTTGATCATAATTATCAAAATGGTATAGGGCAGGTTGATTTGAGAGGGTTTAACCCACTTGGGATCTTTAATCTCCCACTTGCCTATCTTTTTTTTGCCTATCTCGTCTTAGTTAAACATGCCTATCTGGCTACAAGTATGGGGAAGGCCTTCTCTCTGGCTTGCTTGCCTCTCTGGTGTGCTTGGTGGGTATTGTAGTTAGGTGGCTAAGCTGAGAAGTGGGAGTCAAGCGAAAGGATGGGACGAGGGGCTATGTCTATTGGTAGAGCTAGACAATAGGCTTACTTCATTTCTTCCCCTTTATCTATCTCAAGTAGTGTTATCACACATAGGTTCCATAGAGCACCGGTACTGGGCCCAAGATGCACTAGAGGTTAGGTTGGTAGTCTTGTCCCTTGAACAATGACTAGTGCGCAGAAAAAAGCAAGTGCTTGTGCCAATGCTCAAGACCATGTGCTTTGCTGGATTGAAATGGTCTAGACTTTAAACCATGCACTAGGCCATACAGAAAAAGAGACCCTCACTCCCCTTACAAGGTGAAGCACAAATGGGATAGAGTGACTTGATCCGTGAAACACAACTGGCTTCCTCATCTTGAAATATAAAGGTGCTTTTGTCCCCTTGGTTCAATGGTAGCTACTATAGTATGGAAGAATTGGTTATGACAACTCTAGGCATGATCTAGGAAACTACAATGCAAGATCTATTGTCGATGATCTAGGCAATGCGGGTGCGCAAACCCACACCTTGGCAAATGGAACTCTCTCTTGGAATCATTGAACAACGGGAAGAGGATTCATAAAGAGTGCTCTCTGCCCCTGGGATGAGGAACTATGTGTAGCTGGATCTGTAGTGCCATAATAGATGGAGGGAAGGACGTAGATAGGCTTGTCTACGTAAACTCTTGAACAAACACACAGAAACCCAACTCAAAAACGGAACACAAAAGACACAAGCCATGCAGCTCTAAAACTCTTAATACTTTCATGTGGGCAAAGTTACGGGCATGTGGGCAAAGTTATGAAAATAAACCGCTTTTGATGAAAATTTCTATCATCTGCTAAACTCCGAATCCTCCACTTGAGCTTCCTAATGAGGAAGGGGAAGTAGTTTTATGGTGATCGGTGATTGCAACATCAGTATTTTGCTGCCTGGATCATTTTACTCGAACGAGGATAGGACAGTCGTAAGAGCACAAAGCTTTCAGAGCTGGAGGCCTGGGTGATTTTGAACCTATTATTTTCTTTTCTTTGAATGCTTTTCTTTTTGGATGTAAAGTCGTGTTTCAGTAAACTTTCGGAATACATGGAAACCTAATTTGATTGTAAACCACTTCTTTGCACTGTATAACAAACCTTTTTTTATAATAGTATAAAATATAAACATCTTTTTCAAGCTTGAAGAGTGGAATGATGAAGAGAGTTGAAATGGGAAAAAAATAATAGTATGAAAATATAAACATCTTTTTCAAGCTTTAAGAGTGGAATGATGAAGAGAGTTGAAATGGGAATATGAGATGAAGTGAGACGTTAGAAAGTAAGCGTGGGCTCACTTTCATTGGTACTTGTGGAGATCATTTGCCAGTAGTTATTTCTATTTTTAAACGTACTCTATATATACACACACGCTATACTAGCCTAGACAATGTACCTCTGATGCGCTATACGAGCCTAGACAATGCACCTCTTATGTTAAACAGTTCAGTTAGAGGGAGAAGAAACGGTCTCCAAAAAATGGTTAAACACAATTTTAGTTCAATTTTTTTTAATTAAATAAAATTATAAGTTTACAAAAAAATTCTACCCTATTTTTATTTAATTTTAAAAAAAATAAAAAAATTAAATTGATTTATTTTTAACATTATCAATAAAATTTTATTAATATTATATATAGGTTCAGAGAATATTAAATTTATTAAATTTATGTATTAGGTTGATTTTGTTCAAAATTTCTCATTCATATTAATCACTTAATTTAAATGTTCTCATCCTTAAACGCGTATACGGCCCCCTTGAGGCATTGAAAGAAAATTCCACGTAGTAGAAAATTCCAGGTTAGACCGTGAAAAAGCAAAGAACGCTTTTGCAGGTCGATCCTCTTGCGAAAGTTGGGACGATTGCAGAGTCACCTGTCACCTACCCAAATGATCCTTTAGCAAGTGGCCGACCAAGGTGGGACCGGAGATCCATTACGTCTTAAAAATTTCTTTAATTTTAATTTTATATTTTATTTATTTATTTATATTATATTTATTTATTTATTTATTTGATTTTAATTTTATATTATATTATATTTATATTATGTTATATTAATTAATTGATTTGATTTGATTTGATGTTGTAAGGAAATACTAATTGCTTGTGAAGTTGGCGGAACTTGACCATAGAAAGTTCAATGAGCTGAATTTGAATTTACATATTTATACTAATGATAAAGGCTTGTTATTTTAATTTCAATCATGTGTAAATGTATTTGACTCAAAATGTAACGGTGTATGTATTGTAAATTATATCATATGGATTTGGGTTGTACCTACAAGCATATGTAAGGTTGTATGTGTTATTTAATTAGGCATCGATGATTAATTGTAAATTATATCATATGGATTGGGCTTTTACCTACATGCATGTGGGTATTGCTCTGAACCTAACCCTCACATTAAACAATGTTACCAGAGTCAAGGACTCATAGCAATGCGATATTAATTGATCTTGTAAACATCTTGAAATAATTGCTAGCTATTGACTCATAGAAATGTGATATTAATTGATGTTGTAGATATCTTCAAATAATTGCTAGCTATTTACTACTCATGTTTTTAATATGGTGAATATACTATTAACTTGATCAAAAGTATAATCTTGCGAGATAATAGTTTATGGACATGGTCCAAAAAGGAAAGCACTAGTAGCTTTGGAGGAGTGAAGGTATAATGCTCACAATTTATGGTCAAAACATGTAGGCACGAGAATTAGTTAGAATTTAGCTCACACTCCCCTAGTTTTGTGATGGTGATTGTTAGTACCAGTTGTCAAAGTTGGTTGATGTAGTGGCTTTTACCTATTTTCACTCCCCCAAAGAGGCTAATAGGCATAAACAATATGGACCTAGTTGATGTAGTGGTTTTTGCCTTTTTTCACTCCCCGAAAGAGGCCAATAGGCATAAACAATATGGACCTGGTTGATGTAGTGGCTTTTACCTATTTTCACTCCCCCAAAGAGATCAATAGGCATAAACAATATGGACCTAGTTGATGTAGTGGCTTTTACCTATTTTCACTCCCCCAAAGAGCCCAATAAGCATAAACAATATGGACCTCACCAATGATGAGGGGAAGATGTAACATCAGGTGTGATTTATGCATTCATGTCTCTTGTATGATTGTGAATCTACATGCGTGTTGTGATTTATGCATTCATGTCTCTTGTATGATTGTGAATCTACATGTGTGTTGAATGATTTAGAAATCCAACGGAATAGTATAGAGTGTTGTGCTCATTATGCATTATGAATTGGCATACTTGTGTTTTCAATGATTGCCAATTTATTTCTAAATATTAGTGCATACATAGGACAAATGCATGCTAGTTATATATGTATCCTTGATGCATGCACATTATCAATGAAAATTATTCTAATAAGTATTTACTTGAGAAATTCTATTGAGAATAATTATTAATTATTGGTTATTGAAGTCTCCATTAGTATCCCAATATATGTCATATTATATTATTGAATGCATTGGTGGGAATGCCTATTTGTTGATTTAGAAATTCTTAACTAGTGTGCCAATATATTATATATATTGTATTATTGATTGCATTGGTGTGAATGGATCTCCTTATCGCCATGGTAATTGGTTGGGGAATAAGAGGAAGGAGATCAAAAGAAGAGGGTATCTTCCTCTTATTCTAAGAATTTTTTTTTTCTTTGCCCCTTTGAGAAAAAAATGGAATATTATTCATAGTGATTTTGTATCATACTTGAGGTATCATATCCACATAATTTGTTGGTTCTTTCCCTTGGATTTCATGGGCTTGGTGAGACTACGACCAGAAGTAGGTCCTAGGATAACCTTAGGAGGCAAACCAATTGTCTCCAATAGGTATTATTTGAGTAGAATGGAGATGGAAGAAGGATATCCCTTTGATTATCTAACCATCTGGAAAGAAGGTCATATTCTTCCTTTAAATTACCATAAGATTAAGTTTCATAGAGAAAAAGTATTTAATCTTTCATGCTTTCTTGAATAGAAAGCATATTATACATAGATTCACCATTTGTTTATGTTTGATTATCACCAGATAAAATAGAAACTCAATTGCCACTAACTTAAGATTATATTTTTTCATATGGTTATCTAAGCCAAAATGAATCAACCACTAGAATAATAGATTCAGTTTAAATGGTTACAACATAAATTAGCTTTTTCAATTTGGTATTCAATTCAAAATTCTAGATCGCAAATATTTCAATTATTTTACAAAACAAATTAGACATGCTATCATATCTTAGGTGTTTGTTAGGGTCCCACCCTGATTCCTCTAGATATGATAATAGGTTGTTACTTAATAAATTAGGTCCATATATGTTAAGTAATGTCCACATGGTAGTAGAGTGTGAAATCAATAAATGTAAGTGACCTCATTAAAGAAGGTCCACTATTTAGTGGTTAAGGTCTCATTAATGGAGGTCCATTAGGTTCTTAGGGTTTTGGTTAGATAGAAACTATTTTAGATTTTAATCTTGTACAATTAATTACTACAAAGAGATTCTTAGTAAAATAAAAAATCTACAATGGCACACACACTCATTACACAAAAAAATTTACCCTTGAAACCCAAACTGGGAAAACCAACAACCTGTTTAGAGTTGCACCTATAATATCATATTCATCTTCATCTTCATTGTTTATAATACAATATACATGTAGGATCCTGCGACATCCAAACCCCTAATCCATTGACCTGGTGGATTTGTCAACAACCCTAATTCCTTAACCGAAATTAGAAAACCATCGATAAAAACCATGTGCCAAAAATCACCAAAAAACGGATCAAAAAACCGCCAAAAACAGACCAAATAAATTTTCTCTAGGGCTCCCATCCTCGCCACCCTCCTAGTTGGGGGGTGCTAAGCACCCCCCAAACCCCCTTCGCTACCATATTAATGTACAATGAACGAGATCAATTTTGCAAAGAATATTTAACACATACCCAACCCTCTCCCACTTGTTCTTTGTATACTGGTGGTTACATGATTACATAGTAAAAAATCCAAGGAAACATTGCCCATAAATCCTCTACACCAAGAGAACTTCTCAGTGCTCACAAATTTTGTTAATGAATCTGCAACATTCTCCAAAGTGTCCACCTTCATCAACAACACCTTCTTGTCTTCAACCATGTCTCTCACAAAGTGATATTGAGCATCAATATGATTTGTATTTGAATGATAAGTTGGTCTCTTCACCAGGAATATGGCACTCTCTCTATCACAATCTATCTTTACATCTCTTTGTACCAACCTAATACCTAAACACAATCTTTGTAAGCATATTGATTCCTTGATTGCATGAGTGGTTTCCATGTATTGAACTTATGTAGTTGAGAGTGCCACTAAAAAGTGTCTTTTGCTCATCCAACTTATTGTTTCTATAATCATGTTAAACACATACCCACTTGTAGATCTTCTGTGATCCAGATCTCTAGCCCAGTCTGCATCAACAAACCCATGTATGTCCAACACTCTGTCCAATCCTGATCTTCCTTGATAGCATAATCCATAACTATTAATGCCATAAAAATACCTAAAATCCCTCTTTACTGTTGTCCAATGTCCCTTCCTTGGTTTTTACATATACCTGCTCAAAACTCCCACTGCATGTGCAATGTTTGGTCTAGTACAGACCATTGTATACATCAAAATTCCAATTTCACTTGCATATGGAACATGAGACATGTCCTCTTACTCTTCCTATTTCTTGGGACACTGATACGCAGATAAATTTACACCTACAAGAATAGGAACCTTGACCGATTTACATTCCTTCATATTCAACCTCTGCAATATTGCCTTCATATATTTCCTTTGATTTAACCAAAGTTTCCTTTTTCCCGATCTCTTTTAATTTCCATGCCCAAAATAAAATTTGTAGCACCAAGATCCTCATG
Source organism: Picea glauca (assembly GCA_000966675.3). NCBI lineage: Eukaryota > Viridiplantae > Streptophyta > Pinopsida > Pinales > Pinaceae > Picea > Picea glauca. The sequence goes on along the minus strand of JZKD02S0007352.1, from coordinate 384,784 downwards.
TAAAATTTAGAGGAAAATTGAGTTTTCACATCCTGGATAATATCCTTATTGTTTCCTATAAACAACATATCATCCACATAGAAAAAGAAATAAATAAGATGAATACAAATTAATTTGAAATACACACAGTGATCTTATTTTCTCCTTGTGAAGCTAATTCCCAACATATTAGTATCAAATATTTTATACCATATCGTTGGTGATTGCTTAACCCATACATAGATGTTTTTATCTTGCATACCAACTCTTTCTTTCCCTTCACAACAAAGCCTTATGTATGCTTCATGTAGATTTCTTCTTCCATATCCCCATGTAGGAATGTTGTCTTCACATCCATATTTTATACTTCAAAACCAAACATAGCAACAAAAGATAAAATAAATCTAATAGAAGTTAAATTGGCAACAAGAGAAAAAATCTCACCAATGTCAATTCCCTCAACCCGGGAATAACCTTTTTCTACTAACCGAGCTTTGTATTTCTCCACTTTTCCTTTTGCATTTAGATTATTTTTAAACACCCATTTTTTTCCAATGGGATTTCTTCCAGTCAGAAGCTCCACTAGATCCCAAGCCTCATTCTTTTCCAAGGCTTCCATTTCTTCAAACATGGAAATTTTCCTTAGTTTTCCATCCTATGAATCCACTGCTTCCCTAATTGTTATAATATCATCATTAGTAACAAAGAAAATTTGAATGGAAATCAGATGGAGTATACCTTTCCAATTTCCTTCTTTCCCGAACGATCCCCTCAATACTAGAGTATGAAAATCTTCTTCTTTTGATTCATGTTCTTTTGTGAAGTGTTGGTGCAGGCCAATTTTGGAAGAAAATCAAGGAAGTTTAAAGAAATCGAGGTAGCACCGGAAAATGGGGAGCGCACTAAGAATAGAGGTAAAGCAGCGCTAGAAATAGAGGAAAACCAATGTTGGGAAAAAGTGGTTACAAAGTGGACAAACTATTATGGAGCAGTTTGAAAGTGGACTAGCACAGACTTGGGGAACGCTTGGATCATAGATCAACTAAGATTGAATAGTTGGAAAGTGGACAAACCTAATCCACTTAGGGTTAGGGTTTTTGTAATGGATTTGTCTCATTTTGTTGTATAAGAATAATGTATTAGGACTATGAAAAGGGTTGGTTGGTTAGTCAGTTAAGCAGTCAGGGTTTTGTTGGAGAAACTAGTTAGAAGTTGTCTGTTTTGTGAGGACTCTTGCGATTTGTGGAGATCGATTCTAATAGAGGAAGAAATGTACAGTGTGTGGCATTGGATGTGGGATGAAGATTAATAAAGAGATTAAGAGACTCATCTTTGTGGATGTAGCTCCAGGGGGGGGGTGAACCACGGTATATCTGGTTGATGTGTGAATGTTTGTAGTACTTTAGATTATATTTTCTTTAATGAGTTTATGTTGAACATGTTAAAATGATAAAAGAAATAATACTACACACTAGGAATAACTGATGGAATCTATAGAAAAACACTAATGGATGAATTCCATAGTTAGTATTTAGATATGAATCTTATGGTGCAGTATATGAGTAGATGTAATTTAGTATATGTTATAATGGTTCATGACGTTATGTCGAAACAGTTGAGTCATAGGTAAGACCTAAGGTCTTGCTAGGGTTAGCATAATAAATGAGGATTAATGGGCTAGTGGTTGAGTAGATATAATGTCCCTAAGAGAGAACTCATCCCATCCCATGGTTGTAGACACCTGATCCCTACAACCACCCATTGAAGCCATCTCGGGTGAGACTGCGTAGTGCACTTCGTGCGCTGTGTTTCCTTCTAGTATCCATAAGGGCTGATGGTCGAAGGAAAGTTGGTAATCCTGTAGTTAGAACCTCGTTCAACCCATAAAAAACTAGACAATGGTTTCGTTGCCGGTTGAAACTCAGAAGATTAAATCGGGAGGGATGTATCACACATTATAGCATGAGGTTTTAAGAAAAGGGATGTTTTTAGGTTGGAACCCCACAAAAGAGGAGATTGAAATATGGTTGACAGTTTAGGAACTAGAGTTTGCCCACAAAGATAATAGAATCCCTAGGTTTAATCCAAGACAATACTTGGAGAGATATGTATTTAGTGAAATACACAAGAGTTTATTTAGTGACTTTCCCACGCTATTGCAAGAGTGGATAACAGGACTGAAAGATACCCATTCGACAAATAGATTTAGATAAGTGAAGTGGACAAAAGAGAGTATCGCACCATTAAAGAGAGTGAGTAACAAATTCATGAACGTAGTATATTTTTGGCTAGACAACATTGTAGTAGGGTATATCATTGAGTTTGCAGTAGATACATCGAATAATTACAATGTAGAAGAGAAAAAGTTTCTTAAGGGTCCAAGGGGAAGGTACACCAGGTCATTGTACACTACAATTAAGAGATTATTTCATTATAAATGGGTATTAACCATGGAATCAGACAACTAAACTACCTTGCATGCATGGGGGAGTTAGGGGAAACACCAAGGAAGGTATGATATGGAGGGGGAAATGGATATATGAGAGTGCAGTAAAGAGAAAGATCCCATTATGATGGATCAAGAGGAGATACAGGAAATTTTACAGAAGGTAAGAATGATGCGCAGTGGCACACCCTACCAATATAAGTTCAATAGGAATAAAAGAGCAGTCGTTGAGATGGAATGCTTGGAGAGTGATGAGGAAGAGGATCTCTGTGCTATGAAGAAATACTGCACGCCACATATGAAAGAAATACTAGAGGAGCGATATCTAATGAGGAAGCAAGTACCCCTATCCAGATCTGAATCAATGTAGAACCTACAACCCCATGTACGATTAACATATCAACAAAAAAATTTTTGTTTAGAGAACAAGGGATTGACGACCAAAGGAATCTAGGAGATCATAATAGAAGTGAGGGTACAAGTGGAAGTACCAGAAATAGTATAGGTAATGGTACAAGTGGGAGTACCAATAGAAATACCAGTGGGAGTTCAAGTCTAAACAATAGTACACAGATAGTAGTACAACGTAGAGAAGGTACAACACATTCAACAATGGCAGGTGTAGATCCAATGATAATATTACCAGAGTTCCATGGGGATGGATAAGAAGACATAGAGAAACACCTATTCAAGTGTGAGATAATATGGGAAGCGAAAAGAGTCACTGATGAGGCAACAAAATTATCATAGCTAGAAATAATGTTAAGAAACCACACACTATATTGGTATATGAATATAGCAGTAAACAATTCACAAGGTGTGTTAGGAACAGTAGCAGAGATCAAACAAGCACTTATCATTGAGTTTTAGAGGCTGAAATCAGAGGATCAGTTTATGCATGAGATGATTGAGGTTAGACAAAAACTAGGAGAGTCTGTATGGGACATTGATCAAAAGTTCAAGACATTGAAAGTTAAACTGAAGTATCCCATTTCTAACATGCAACACAGACAATTGTTTATAAATTCTATGTTACCACATCTCAAATATCCATTGAGACAAAATAAATTTCAACCCAGGAAGAGGCATTGCAAGCAGTGATGCAGTTAGAGGAGAATTAGTATAATTAGACAGATCCAACTATAGAGGAGCTGAAGGAAGACCCGAAAAACTTGATAGTGTAATTAAACCAAAATAAAAGTAGGGAGAAAAGAGAAGCAGTGTGGTATACCCTGTGTAGATTAGAGGGAAATCACAAGAATGAGTGTCTGACATTTGGGCAGTACCTAGGAGTAGGGATACCAAATCCATTGCCTACAAGAGGGCCTTGGTGTGAAATATGCAAGACACATGGGCATGATCCTTATCACTACCCTATGATGCAGAAATACAAGACATAACCGAAGAGTACTTTCTGTAACTTTTGTAAGTTAGTGGGACATGAAGAAAATAATTGTAGAACTTTGGAGTTAATGAAGGAAAGAACCTCATATGCATACATGATGCAGTTTGAGTTGATGGAAGGACATAATGTGCCACAATTTGGCAATGCACAACAATTTCAAGTAGTGCCACAGTTTCAACAACCCCCGTGATATAATCAAACACCACATTATCATCAACATAACATGGATCCACAGGGGAACATAGGAGGATTCAGAGGTAGAGGAAGAGGAGGAATGGGAAGAGGTAGAGGGTATATCGTCTTCCATAATTGTCAGTAGAAAGGACACTACACCAGAGATCGTTCTCAACCAACAACAACATGTATTTACTGTCGTGTAGCAGATCACGCAACATAAGATTTTCCGAAGTTAATGACGAATATCCAAGAAAAGAGGAATCTAAATAACCAGAATGTCTAGTGGATTGCTGCAAAAGTATGGGATCCCAGGAGGAACACCATTATAGTGACTAGAGGAGGAGAAAAGACATGAGCATATGAACATGATCAGAATAAGGAATCTCAGTGTTGGATTCAGAAGAACACTCAACCACATCCACAGTTTGATGCAAATAAGGAGAAGGAAACTTTCAAGGAAGAAAATAAGGAGTTCCTGAAGGAGAATGTATCCTCCACATCGAATATTGCACTGAGGTATGATACTCCTATTTTTTATATGCCTCAGTCTTTGGATCATACTTACAAAGGAGAGAAAATAGAGAAAGTAACTAACTTAAAGGATTTCTTGGAATCTTGCTTTAAATTACTTAATGATAAGAATGCTATGGATTTGTTTAAAATTATGCTTGAGAAATATAGCATAGAGGAAGGGGTAGGAAAAAAACCAAAGAATATTAATTAGTTCCATAGAAAGAAAAGAACTAGTAGAAGTTCATATTGAATGCAAACATAACATACTTTAACATGGGAAATGTTATCCTATACTTAGGATCAGATGTCAACATTTTTCCAAAGAAGACTTGGGAAGCAATGGGAGAACCTACACTAGGGTATTCCAATATCCAATTGAAGCTATAAAACCAACATAGAGTGATTCCCATAAGTAGATTGAAGAATACAACAATGGATCTAGATGGTGTGTGCACCACACCAGACTTTGAAGTAATGGATATGGTGGATGAGTGTATACCATTTCCAACACTATTGGGAATTTATTGGGCCTTTGACAATCAAGCCATAATTAATTTAAAGACTAGAAAGATGATATTTGAAGCTGGGAACTTTAGGGTAGTAGAAATGTTAGATTCCTCAGATTGTGAAAGATATGTAGAACATGTGCCTGACAATGTTCTAGAGGATGATGTGAACCAATTTCATAGGACTACTGCACAAGAAGAAGACTATGTGAATCCAACTGCAGATGGAGTACTCATTTGGAGGAGTATTAATTCCGACATGTCAGATTCAGATACTGTAGTAGAAAACTGGAAACAAATATTGCATGAAGTCTCTACTAGGAGGTGTGCCATGGTTACACACAAAGTAAGATGGGTTGGGATAGAAGTAAGACAATTTCCCACATTTGTTGAAGAGAAAAATTTAGAAAACTTCCTGACAGAGTTCGAATTAGAGGTTTTGGATAGTCAAAGATTATTAGTGTTGGATATGGCATTGAGGGACAAACCTGCACAATGTTGGGATGCACATAAGAAGGTAATTCAAGATTGGTATCAATGTAAGCAACTGATACGTATAATATTTGGTAGGAGTCAGCAAGATAGACCCTTACATAATTATGATAGAAGAGGGAACCCAAGACAACACATAACTGATTGGGTCACTAACTAGATATTGGTACCACTAGGGGAGTGGACACATTACTTTATTCATACATTAGAAGGAATAATTAGTAATTGGTATAAGGAGCAAGAAATGCACAGAGAAATGACAAGTTGGGGCGCAGTGCAAAAAATCTTTATTAGGACCTTTGCATTTGAATGTGAGAAACCATGTGAATATATTTGAAGAGTATGGGGTATATACAGTGATAGTAGACAAAGATGACAGAAAATAAACACTTGAGAAATTATTTTATTGTTATTAGGTCGCAGAGGATGAAGAGATAGAGGAAGACCCAAGTGAAATACACATATTAGAGGGGGAAGGAGAAAGAGGGTTGGAAGGACCCATGTTACAATTAGAAGAGTTTATTGCACCTATGAATATTAAAAAGTTCAATATTGGGGCTGAAGAGAAGCCCAAGATAGCCAACATTGGAGATTACTGGGACAATGAGACAATGGAAAAGATAATTGAATTACTGCGCGAGTATAGTGACTTATTCCCAACCACATTTTCAGAGATGAAAGGAGTAATAGGAGAACTTGGATAAATGAATATACCCCTCATACCAGAGGCAAGACCAGTTAGGCAGAGACCATACAGATTAAACCCCATCTATAAGCAAAGGGTTAAGGTAGAAGTTGACAGAATGATGGAATCATGAATCACAGAGCTCGTGGAAGAATTAGAGTGGATTAGTCCAATGGTTTTCCAAGAAAAGAAGACTGGAGGGATTATGATATTTGTGGATTTCAGGAAGTTAAATGATGCATGCCTTCACGATCCCTTTCCTACTCCATTTACAGATGAGATTTTGGATAATGTGGGAGGACAAGAAGTGTACTCTTTCAAAGATGGATTTTCAGGATACCATTAGATCATAATTCCTCCAGAGGAGAAGTACAAAACTAAATTTGCAACAGAGTGGGGGTCATATCAGTACATAGTAATTCCATTTGGTTTAAATAACGCACCAAAAATATTTTCTAGAGTAGTATTAGCTGCATTCAAGGATTTTTTACATAAATTTATAGAGGTTTATCTGGATGATTGAACAATATTCAGTTTATTAAAGGACCATGTAGAAATTATAAGGTCAATGTTAGAAAGATGTAGGCAATGTTAAATCTCATTGAACATTAAGAAATGTGTATTCAACACACCATTTGGCATCCTACTTGGGAACATTGTATGCAAACAGGGCTTGATAGTAGACCTTGCAAAGATTGTTGTTATTGTCAAGTTACCACCACCAAAGTTAGTGTGCCATCTGAGAGAAAAATTGGGCCACACGGGGTACTATAGGAAATTCATAAAGGGATATACAAATATTATTTCTCCCATGGAGAAGTTACTAAAGAAAGACATCAGGTTTCAGTGGAATGACGAATGCCAAGCGAGCTTGGACATACTGAAAGAGAAGATGGTGACAACACCCATTTTGATATTTTCAGATTGGACAAAATAATTTCATGTGCATGTGGATGCTCATCAATTACACTTGGAGCAGTTTTGGCACAACTAGGTGAAAGAGACATTGATCACCCAATATCTTTTGCTAGTAGAAAATTTTCTAAGTCTGAGCAAAACTATAATACTACATAAAGGGAAGGCTTGGCTATGGTATATGCCCTACATAAGTCCATACATTATTTATTGGGTCAACACTTTAAGATGTTTATAGATCATTCTGCT
>JZKD02S0007352.1:350024-361185 GCA_000966675.3 Picea glauca | reverse complement strand
TATACATTTTATATTATTGATAAAATAGCCCTCAATTTTTCCTATGTATCATGGGGATTCGCCCATTTATTATACATATAAATTTAGGGGGGGTTCTTAAAATCACCCCTGCTGCCAAACTCACAGGCTCTTTCCTGTCCCCTTTAAATAAATTGAACAACAGACGCTAGCCCTCTTTTTCTAGGCCCCATCCTTCATATGACCTCAGGCTGTGACCCAACGCCTACTCAAAATGATTTTCGGAGCTTTAGGCTTCGGGTGTTCTTACCTCACATTACGTCCACTTCTTCTGGAGGCAAAATCCTTTGAAACCACAAAAATATGATCAATGATCCTTGTTCTTTACTGATATCTACGACTCAGGCTCTTCCTTTAGAAATTAGGTCTTCGGTTGAATCCGCATACACACTCCACAAAAATTCTGGAGTGTATTTCTAATGGAGTGAACCTCCGTCCTGCATTTGTCCCCTTGGAAATCAACATTCCACACTCTCCTTTATGATCAATGACCCATAGGAAATTCAGGCTCTGGTGCTTCAACAACCACCTCGTCTGAAATCTCTCGGAGTACAATTCCTCCAGAGTCTCAAATATCACTCCACGTGTCCCTTCCAACCCCAACGACTAAGATGAACTCTAGGCTTCGGAGCTTCAACGATTTTTCTCACTGCTCACTTGGATTCTCCCAGAGTTCCCCTACTCTGGACTTCCAGATATTCCACCACCTGTCTCTCTAGATTATGGATGATCCCTATCCATTGTGGGACTTCGGTACTTCGACGAGTCCACTCTATTGTGCACTTAAAAAGAGTTTATGTTCTGTGCACCTTACCTGGATCCAATGGTCGTTGGTCCTTTGCACTCAGATCTGCTGGCTAGGTTTCGTTCCTCCTCTCTGCACGCTCCTTCTAATGTCTGGACATAGAATTCAATGACCCAGATCTCTCACTGCAGCTGATCTGACGACTGTTGTCGCTCCTCCTCCTGAGCTTCTACTTTATCTCGATTTGGAAGAATTCACAAGTATTCAAAGGTTGTGGTCTTTGATCCTCCTATGAGCCCAACTACTTGGGTCACGACCTCCACTCCACCTCTTGAGCTTTGGGACTTGGAATAAGTCCATTGGCACACGTCTTGTGCTAAATCTCCTAAGATTTTGGAAATTTAATTTGACCTCGGCTCTGGTGCACACCTTGCACTATCTCTTATGATATTTGAAATTTCTCAGAATTCCAAAGGGTCTCGACCCTTATGCTTCATTAGAATATTTTTGTTTCCCTCCTGGCACACTCTGCACTCTTCTGAGCTTTTGAAATTGGAGTAATTTCACACCTACACGCACTCCTTATGCTCGAATGAGCCTTCAAATGAAGTCTTTCAACACTTTTTCTAAGTGTTGGCTTGGTGCACTCCTTGCACAGGTCTTCCTCTTGAATCCTGATTTCTCTCAGGTTCAATAACACACTCTGTGCACTCTTTGAACCTGCTCAAAGAACTCCTTTCTGAGCCTACAGAGTGTTCCATAAATCTATAGTGTCTTCTTCTTGACACTCTACTCTTTGAACTCAAAATATATTTCTCTTATGCAGTCCTTGCACCTACTCAATGCCCACCTGACAGAGTCTCTTAGAGTGTTCAAAAACTCTGTCTTATGCACCTTCTCTGCACAATTTCTTCTCCAAGGTGTTCAACAACCTTGAGGCTCTTCCTGAGTTTGATACTATCCTGGTGTACCCACCTAACACATTCTGCTCTGAACTCGGAAACAAAATTCAGATATGCACTCCTTGCACTACCTCACAGAGTTCTAAATACTCTATCATGCACTCCTTGCACTTAGCCTAAAAGAACCCAGAACAACCCAATAAACTCACAGACAGATAGTGAAGTATATCTTACCCCTACAGATGAAAACTATTACATACATCTACAACATACACTCATAAACACATAGATAACAACATTCATATAACATAGGGAGACATACATATAATCTTATGTAGGAAAAACTGCTCTTCTTTATATTAATATGAATGCATGTTACAATATGTGCAAGCTCAGACTACAATAGAGTCTCTACTCTTCTCTCCTTTCCTGGGATTACAATGATTTTCTATCAACTCCCAGCTAGAGCCTTTTTTGGGCATATAATATAATGCTTATACAAGAGGGGCTCATTCAGATTTCCCTCCAACTAAACTACTGGTGTCTAATCACCATAAAAACGCCTATCTACCGAGGCTTATTACAATAAATGGAAGTCTAGTCCGAATTGGATCTAGATCAACCTACCATCAGCCATTAAAGGAGACTCCATCTAATGCCTATACAAAGGCATGAATCGACTCTGCTCAGTCTTACAACATTTAATAACAATTTATTACATTGAATTTTTAACTTCAAGGCTAAATGAGAGGGTTGGAACCTCTCTCCTTCTTAAATGCATGTTGATGTGTTGAATAGATGGCGCCTTGCTGAGGTGGAGTGATGCACCTGCATCAACTTCTTTCTAATCACGGGTTCTACACTTATGGGGATTTTTGAAGCCCTACACATCCTCCAGGTGGATACTAGTGGCCTCTTGCCTAATCCAATTGGTTTATTTTGTATATTTTGATGTCAATACATCTTACTGTACTTCCAGGGCTGTTTTGGGGCCCTAAGCATTGTTTTTTTTGGCTCACCACCATCAAACTATAGATATAATCAAGGTTTAACAACGAAATGTGTACTTCTCTGAAAGACCTTTCCAACGGGCTATAATGCACCTAAAATGGAAGTCATATGCAAAAGTTATGACCCCGTGAAATTGAGGTACCAAATTACCCATAGGGGCCCACATGAATTTTGGTGTTTCACCTTCTAGGGTTAGGTTTTTGGATGTCTAGGGTTTTTTCATTCATGAGTAATATCAAAAAGGCCTCTGGAGCCTCATTGTAATGATTCTGCTCAGACGGACGCGTGTAGTAGCCACATATCTTTTCAGATATATCTACCACCATTTGAGCAAGTGTTTCATTTTTGCAGTTTTACATTTTTATTCTATTTAATTTATTTAATAAAAGATATTTTTCTCTGGATATCTGTGTTATTTTCCATATCTTTGTGTTTATTGTATTCAGTCTGTAATCAGTTTGTTCCGCTCCTAAATCTGGATCAGCGGTAGCAGAGCAACATGCTCTTCATTTATTTTTATTCGTGCATGTCCTCGACAAGATATGGGTACAAGAAGTTGGGACTTGAACCAATCAAGTCGTTGCAAGATCAACCGTGCCAAGCCCGAAAACGACCACGGGGGACGAAATTTAAGATGATGGAGAAAGAGATCCTATTAAAATTTTGCTCGAGGAAGCCCTCGTGCGACAAAGGAATGAAATGATGGACAACTTTGTGTAGATCCTTTGACGACTTCCCACTGGAGAAACATATTCATCAAGAGGCCATGAAACCCCCTTCAAGGTACACATAAATTTTGATATTCCATTATTTGAAGGACTGATATATGCGGATGCTGTATATAACTGGTTGAATATGCTTGAAGGGTATTTTTTGGTCCACAATTTTTATGATAGGGACAATATTACTTTTACACTCCTCAAGGCCGTCCCCCATGTTAAGGACTGGTGGGATACTTAGTTTGAGAAAAGGGCCATAGAGGAATATGCAATATTTTTGGTGGCCCCTACATGGGATTCCTTCCAGGATGCCATTAAAGAATAATACTACCCTGTTGGAAGCTACGAGGACCAATATACCAGATGGATCACCTTGTGTCAAGAAATAGACCATATAGTACTAGATTTCACCAATATTTTCCATACCCTGTGCACCAAATTGGGTATCAAAGACTCTGAGTGTCATCTGGTGCTCAAATACCATGAATTTTTGCATAGATACATTCAAACAAAAATGGATTTTATGGACATCATCTCATTGGGCATGGCTTATAGATACATTGTCAAGATAAAGAAAACATTTAAGTAGAATAGGTGAGAGTTTGGATCTGCAAACTCCTCACAGCCGAAGCAGAGAAAATGCGGACCCAAACCACATAGCAAGGGGATGAGCTGAGATGGACACTCTCAGGAAAACCAGTTCAAGCCACAACACAAGAAGGGAAATGAGAAGATGAAGAAGGAGACATGAAAATGGTGTGAGTACCATACAATACCTTGGCACAACACTGAAGAATGTCATTCCAATAAGTCACTCATGGTCGAGCTGAAGGCTTCCGATTCGGAGGCCGATTCTGATTCCGAGTCAAATATTGAAGGAGGGAAGAGGATTATCGATGTTGAACCTAGTGCCACTGTCGCCACCACCAAAATCTAGCCAAGAGAAACAGAAGAACCAGAGGAAGGGGAATGCCTCTTTCACTCACATATGTGGGTAAAGGGGGGCCCTCTTCATTTCATTATCGATAATGATAGTCAAAAGAACTTGATTTCAGAAAAGGTCATCAAGTGACTGGACCTACTAATGACACCACACCCGTATCCCTACACCATCGATTGGCTTCACCAAGGAAGATATCTCTATGTTAGCCAACAATGTTGTCTACCCTGCGACATCAAGCCTTTCAAAGATGAGGTATTGTGTGATATTTCTCCCCTTGAAGTTTCTGATGTTATTTTAGGAAAACCATATTTTTGGAAGCATCATGCTGTGTATGATTCTAGACCGTGCAGTGTTATTATTACTTTGGGTAGACAATTGTACAGGATACCAGAGGTAGCATCGCCTACCGCTATTTATTTAATCTCTTCTAAGGAATGCGGTAAGGTCATTTCACAGATCAGGAAGTTCATCTTCTTTGTGATCTGTTCTCACAGTAAGTATAAGGTCGCTGCCTCATCTTCTTTGTGATCTGTTCTCACAGTAAGTATAAGGTCGCTGCCTCATCTTCTTTGTGATCCATTCTCACAGTAAGTAGAAGGTCCCTGCCACATCTGTGGCCTCTACACAAAGACTCTATTTGCAGCATAAGAAAGTGGACAAGATTGTGGAAGAATATAGAGACATCTTCTCCTCACCCACCGGGGTACCGATGCACTGCCAAGTCAAGCATCCAATTGATCTGACCCCCGATGCACCTCTACCTAATGGACCAGTCTATCATCGCTCGCTGATGGAAAATGAAGAAATAAGGTGTCATATATAAAAGATTCTTCAAAAGGGGCACATCCGACCCAACTCCTCCCCTTGTAGAAGCCCAATTGTACTAGTGTAGAAGAAGGATGGCACTTGGCGACTCTGTATTGATTACAAATCCTTAAACAAAATCAGAGTCAAGAATCTGTACCCAATTCCCAGGATTGATGACCTTCTTGACCAATTCAAGTGGGAAAATTTCTTCAGCAAGATTGACCTAAAGTCTGGCTACCACCACGTTCCCATTGAATCAACTGATGTATCGAAGAGAACCTTCAAATCTAAATAAGGTCTCTTCGAATGGATGGTCATGCCCTTTGGCCTAACAAATGCACTAATCACTTTCATGAGGTTGATGGATGATGTATTGTGACCCTTCACCAACTCCTTTATGGTGTTATATTTGGATGACATCCTCATCTTCAACATAAATTGGGAGGAGCTCATGCGACATATTCAATAGGTTTTGAGCACTCTGCACCAGCACAAGCTATAAGCCATCTTAGAAAAATGATCTTTTATAATGAACAGGGTCCAATACTTGGGCTACATTGTTGATGAGCATGTGGTACATGTTGATCCAGCTAAAATCCAAGTCATCCGTGACTGGCCAGCCCCGACCACATTAAGTGATATTTGGATCTTCTTGGGACTGGCCAACTTCTACTGACAGTTTGTGTTGGGATTCTCCCATATTGGATGGGCCCTCAACTAGGTGACCAAGGGTGGTGGCAAGGAAATGTTTGTGTGGGGGGAGTAAAAACAATGAGCATTTGATGATATAAAGCATCGCTTGTGCTTATCTCCAATACTCTCCTTTCCTGATCTGCAACAACCGTTCATGATTGAGACTGGTGCATCTGACTATGATATAGGAACAGTTCTCACTCAACATGGCTATTAGATGGAATACCATAGTGAGACACTCTCAAATACTGTCCAGAAATACCCAACCTATGAAAAGGAAATGTATTCCATTGTACAAGCCTTTCCTCAATGGAAACATTACATTCTGAGAAAGGAGACGATCATCCACACTGATCACAAGCCTTTGCAGTTCATACAAACATAGGGAAATTGCAGAACGTCTGCCATCAGAAGTGGTCTGCCTACCTACAATAGTTCCATCTCAAAATTAAGTATACGACATGGATATAAAATCGTGTCGTTGACTGTAGTCGACCTCCTATGGCTTCACTCATCACTATGCTCCATTCCTGTGGACATGAGGCATCTGAGTGGCCTCAAATTTATCAGCAAGATCCAGACTTCTCCACCACCTATCAGCTCTTGGGTACAGGTGCGAATGTCACTAATTTTCACATTCAAGATGGAATATTATGCCATCTGGACCATATTTGTTTTCCTACAAGAGAGCGTGCAAAGATGATCTAGGAATCCCACTATAGTTGGATGGAAAGACATTTTGGCATGGATAAAATTATGGTTGTTCTTCAAAAAACACATTATTGGTCAAAACTTCGACAGGACGTCAACAAGTATATTAGATATTGCATTGCCTATGCCATGGCCAAGCCATCCATCAAGAAGAAAGGCTTATACACCCCTCTTCCTACTCCTGATAAGCCTTGGGAATTCGTCTCAATGGATTACATGTCCGACCTTCTGTCCACCAAGAAAGGAAATGATTGTGTATTTGTGGTCGTTGATCGGTTTTCAAAGATGGACATCCTCAGAGCCTACAAGAAGAATATCACAACGATAGATACTTCCAAGCTCTTCTTCGAATGAGTGTGGGTCCATTTTGGGTTACCAAAGATCATCATCTCTGACCGGGACTATAGGTTCCTCAACACAATTTGGTCGAGTCTTTAGTCATTGTTGAACACCAAGCTCACTAAATCCACTTCTTTCCACCCCCAAAAAAATGACCAAATAGAGGTTGTCCATTGGATGATTGTGCACATTCTGTGAATGTACAACTCTAAGCATCCATGTAAATGGAATGAGATTCTCCCCTATGGTCAACGCAGTTACAACAAGGCTCTCCATAGCTCCACTAACCATAGCCCATTTCAGGTGGGGATGGGATTCCAACCCTTGGGTCCCATGGATGTTTCACTACCTCTTGTCAACACATAGACAAACTCTTCCAATGTGTATTTTGCTATTGACCAAGCCACCAGATTCATTAAGCAGATTTAACACATCAGCCAACAAGTCCAGGAGATTTTGCAGAAATCCAATGCTAAGTACAAGCAGTGCCATGATCAACATAGGGTACCACACTAGTTTCATTTTGGAGACAATGTCTGGTTACATTTGCAGAAGGAGCATTTCACGAGGCCCCATTAGAAGCTTATCCCACTTTGTGCTAGTGGGAACCCCCCCGCTGCCCCCCCCCCTTAAGACTACACTAGGGTTCATAATGTAGGTAGATCACAACCGTCTAAAATTCAACTACTTATGTAACTACCCCAAACATGCCTAAGATTTATACAAGAAAATAAAAGATGAGAAGGATAAGGTAACTGTGCCTCTACTCTGCGTCCAGTGACGATCCTCTCACACTTGAAATCTTTGTTGATTGCATGCCTCCTCCCAAGGCTGTCCTGCATTCAAAGACAGACAAACAAAGAGCTACAATCATGCAATTCATATACAAATAATGGTTAGACGTTATAATATCAAAACATAAACCATTAAAAAAATTCAATACACCATGCTTTGGAACAAGAAAAGTACTTCTTTTATTGATAATTCAATGGTTATACCTTTTACAACCAAAGTTGGATACTGCTCCAAGAACCTGGTCTGGGATCCTCTTCACCAAGCTCCAAGTGCACCTCTGTATGGCTTCTCCTCTCAACCTTCGGATCGCTTCTTGGGAATTGAATGGGTTTCTGATGGAGGAAGAAGGGATAATTGGAAAATGCAGGGGAAATTCTCACAAAAGGGATGAAATTACTTGGGGAAAGGAGGGGATGTGAAACAGGAAGAGTTTCACTCTTCTTATGTCTACATGTAAAATGAGATTCCAACACATCCTTTTATATGGAAAAATTATGGTTATTCGGTTGGGTGACGGGCTATAGGCGGTGGGTTAGTTGGGAAACTACCCAATAACCCGTAATATCAATGAATTCCTTGCAATTTTTTTTTTTTGCAACTTTTGCAAGTATACGCGGGGTGTAGTGCTGCAACATGCATATGTACGCGGGCAGTAGTGGAGCAGGGCACGTACATGTTCAAAAATTTGTTTTTTAAGAAGAGAAACTCAATGATGGCTTGGAAAAAAATGCAAGTAAGAGGGCCAAAGTCCAGGTATGCATGTCTAGAGAAATTTAGGGCTATAATATATTCCCCCTAATGTGTGAGGTCAGAAGAGCATCGGATGGCTGAAATACATTACAAAATCTTCACCAATGTACGTAACGAGTGAGCCTAGGACCAGAGTTCGGGAGGTTTCATCTGTAAAATAACAATTGTCTCACCGAGATGGGCATACCCATGCTTAGGATGAAATGAATCATGGATGCCAATCAAATACAATGCAGATCCATGTCATATAACTATATAAAATGTAGTTATGAGCAATACACAGCGAATCTACATCTCAAAATCAGAGATATACAAATATAGTATCCATATTCAAAAATCCAATAACACCTGATGGCTGGAGATGAGGTATTCATAGTTCAAGCAATAACTTCAATATCTTCAAAAATCGGGTAGGAGCACAATGTGAGTGTATGAATTCACTACCTAGAGGTCTTCAACAATTCATCGGGAAAAGACAGGAGGATCCCGATGATCAGGCAAAAAAAATCATTGATTTTGAACAAGGACTTGATTGGACTTTTGGGATGGTCAGGAATGAGGTCAAGAGACAAACTACAGAGAGGCCAACTTAGGTTGGGTGAAACTTCCATTGGACAAAAGCACGAAATATGATCAGACTTAGGCAACATGACATTGACATAAGTTCACGATGCAGGAGGAAACAAAAACTCTCCATGTGTTTGGAAGAGTAACCAAATGGAGGAGGATAGGGTTCTATGTAGAGAAAACAACTTCCTAAGGTCATACTAGATCCCAATGCTTGATGAACAAACAAAACGAAGTTCTTTGTCCAAGGGAGACTCATTGTGATACCAAAAAAGAATATATATTTCTCGTCCCCTCTTTTTATTTTTTTTTCTTTTAATTTTTTTTTTTCTTTTTCAAATTTTTAAGATCTTGAAAAAGAAGAAAAGGATGCTACGTTACAAAGGAGGAACAAGTGTCGCAAGAAATCATACTAGTTCTAGGCACAAGGAACACACTAATGCTTAGAGCAAGGATACATGTGCAGGAAAAGGACACCCGGGGAAAAATCCTCCATGGGTCAATGTGTCAGGTTGCAGAGGCAAAGTGGTACAAGGCTTGCGTATAAGACATGCTTCAAAGGTTCAGTTGAGAGCAACATGGAGCTGGCTTTAGGCCAAATATACAGAGATGAAAATGCGATTAACAAGACACAATGAAACCCCCTTAAATGTATTTTTAACGAGCCCATAGAAGGTAAGCTCGATAGTTTTTTCACATTTAGAGAGTTTGAAAAAATGTAAAAGAAGAATCCAAGGGGTACCTTTTTTAGAAATAGTCTAGTCGGTTAGAAAAAGGGGTAAACTGGCACCAAAAAGACGTCTATTCAAAACCATTTTAACGAGTGTGACAAATGTAAATTCTAACCTTGTACAATATCTACTGCAAACTGATATTCAGAAAATAACAAAAAAGATACAATGGCAAATACAAACGTTACGCAGAGATTTTTCACCTGGAAACCCAAATCGGGAAAATGAGCATATATTATATTCATACATTGTGTTACATTGTTTACAATACAATATACATATAGGAGCCAACGACATCCAAAACCCTAGCCCAATGACCTGGATT
The DNA here is from genome assembly GCA_000966675.3 of Picea glauca. Taxonomy (NCBI): domain Eukaryota; kingdom Viridiplantae; phylum Streptophyta; class Pinopsida; order Pinales; family Pinaceae; genus Picea; species Picea glauca. The sequence goes on along the minus strand of JZKD02S0007352.1, from coordinate 351,129 downwards.
AGTCCAAAACCCTAATTCCTTAACCGAAAATAGAAAACCATCAGCAAAAAACCATGTGCCGAAAAACCACCTAAATACATGACACGCTTCCCAAGGTAGAAAAAACCACCTAAATACTACTCGTGCAAAGAATATAACACATACCCAACAACAAAGACAATATCACTAGGCAATCTTTTCAATTTTAAGGAGTCTGAAAAGAGCTTAACTATGGACTCACAACCTTTTTCTAGATTTAGTCCCCTTAGCTCGAAAAAGTATAAAAGTTACTCAGGAGAACTCTCCCGATGAGACGAATCTCTCGAGGCATACCTTTTTCCTCCATAATCCACAAGCCAGAAAAAGGGGTAAACTCATGCTGGTAGATGTTCTTCTGGACCAATTTAACGAGTGTGAAGGAAAAAGGTCACTTGACGATCTTTTCAATTTTAGGGAGTCTGAAAAGAGCTTAACTATGGACTTTGTGGGGGTTCCTTTTTCGTAAGTAATGTCCAAGGCCCAGAAAAGGTGATAAACCAAAACCAAGGAGAATGTTCTTTTTTCATAAATTTAGTCCCTCAGGCCCAAAAAACGGTCTTATACCTGAGAATACTCTTCTAGCGAACCAAATCTCCTAAACATAGTTACCAACTTAACGAGAACTCTACAGAGTTCTCGTTTTTTAGGGGGTCAAGTTTTTTACCCCGTTTTTAAAAATGGTGCTACCAGTAGCACCCCCCTCCTCTTTTAGGTGTTTTTTTGATATTTTAAATTTTCGGATACATAAGGTTTCGACTTTTTTGTTTTTAAATGCTTGTATTTTCATTTATTTTCAAAATGTTAAAAAAAAAAATTATTTTTTTCTCAATTGTGTTTTTTCATCTATTTTCAAACTTTTCTATTTTTTTTTATTTTGTTATTTTTATTCAATGCTATTTTTAATCATATTTCCATGCTCCATCCATTGTTAAAAATGTTGTACACCATTTTTTTTTAAATTAATATTTTTCATCCTTTCCATAAGAACGATATCATCAACATAAAAAAGAATATTTATGACTATACCAGTGAGAGTAGGGCCGACACAACCTTCTTTTTCCAAGCAATCTTCTAACTTGTCAATGTA
>JZKD02S0007352.1:285462-326497 GCA_000966675.3 Picea glauca | reverse complement strand
GTTGATTTTAAGGTTTTTCTAAGCAACTATTTTATGTTTTAAGGCCATGATTGAAAAATGTTGTAATTTTGACTCGGTCAGAAAAATTGGTGCTATCGATAGCACCACGTTTTGATTTAGGGGTTGATTTTAGATTTTTTTTTAGGAACCATTTTATCCTTTAAGCCCATGCTTGAAAAAAGTTGTAATTTTAACTCGGTTACAAAAAATGGTGCTACTGGTAGCACCACTTTTTGATTTGGGGGTTGATTTTAAAGTTCGTTTGAGAAGTTATTTCCTTTAAGTCCATGCTTGAAAAAAGTTGTATTTTTGACCCATTTACAAAAAATGGTGCTACTGATAACACCACTTTTTGATTTGGGGGTTGTTTTTCATGTTTTTTATGCAAAAATATGGGTTTTAAGGGTTAGAGTTCTCATTTTGAGGTCACAGTTCTCATTAAGTTGGTAACTATGTTCCTAGAGTACCTTTATTCGTACAATTGACTGCCCAGACCGAAAAAGGGGTAAAATACCACCAGACATACATGCCTTCAAGTTTTAGTTTGGCGAGCGTGAAGGAAAACAAGATCGCTCGACAATATTTTCATGTTTAGAGAGTCTGAAAAGGGCTTAAAGAAGACTCTGAGAGGTTACTTTTCTCAGTTAATCCAGACAAGATTTGAAAAGCACAAACGTAGTCTCCTCGGATGTTTGTTGGGCTCGAATTTTGATTTTTTTTTTGTGATGGTTGAATCCTTTTTGCACCGATATTATATATGTTACTAGCCATTTTGAAAGATTTTTCAAAGGATTTTGTATTAATTCATCATGGATTTATAACAGGTATGTGCAATCAATGTTTTGCAATGGTTTTGAGTTAAATTCAGTTCGATTTGATTTTTTTGAGGATCTAATGTGTGATCTGTGTGTAACGGGGTGAATTCGCAGTCCAATCCTCCATCTGGTATATCGTTTGGCACTTCATCTAGCACCCCATCCGGTACACGATCTGGCACTCCATCCAATACGTGATCCAACACTTGGATCACAAGCGAGTTGGATGTTTCCGCATTAGTGACCTGTGATGGGAGAATCAATGACCTGGGTTTTGTACCCCCCTTGTGGCCTCCAAATATGGAGCTCATGACATATCAGATTAGGAGGTTATGCTAATCGTTGAGTAGCTCATCCAGTTTCTAGAAGCCAAAGTTGTTAGAGTGCATTTAATGGAAGTGCCATTTTTAGAGGAGGTCGGCCCTTCTAGTGGTCGACCTCTCAAACTGTAAATGCTATAAATACCACCAGTAGTGGCCAGACCACTAGAAAAAATTTTAAGAAGATTTTTATTGTGTAATTGAGACATATTTGCAAACTTATGTTCAAGCTACATTTTTTAAGTTAATGACAAAATTGTGTTGATTTAAGCTTGCGATTTGTTTTCGAAGAGTAGCCATGACCTGCTGGGGGGGGCACTAGTGGTCTGGGTGAATAATTAGATAGATAGATCGTGTGTTTCATTTGTGTATTTATAATTCACTCCATTTCTCTGTTATATGTATTTTGTAGTTTTAAATACTGTATTTTCTTTTTACAATTTAATTGTCTAATTTCTCTTTTGCAGGTTGCTTATAGAAGATAGTTATTTGTCATGCTATGTATTTTATTTATTCGCAAATGTCTTGCAAGCTACTGACGTGGATGATGTGATAGAGTTTGAAATTAGTTTCTGCAAGTTTAAACAGAGTAATATTTAGAACATAGGATTATTTTAGACAAAGTTTCTTTTGCAAGCTTCGATGGAAAAATAATTACAAGTTTTATTAGTTGATTTGATCTATTTTGTTTATCAATCTTGTTTTAGTATGCTAGGATAGAAGTAGATTTTGAGATTATATTTGTACAAGTATTCTAATTTGAAATTTGAGTTTTAAAGATAGGATTATCCCAGTTTAATTGTGAAATCTCAGTTTTAGATTTGAGTTGCAATTTTAATTAAAAGATTGATTTGAGTTAAGATTTTTAGTGATAAGTTTATAATGTTGTGAATTTACTTGAGTTAGCATAAGAGTGTGTTTGAATTAGTATAAGAGTTTTTTTTGAATCATCGATGATTGATGCATGAAATTTAGAGATCACATGGATTTTTAGGATATTTAATGTCTCTTCTATGATGACAAATCTTTCGTTAGATTGCTTGATTCATACTTTTAATTTCTCTATAGAAGTCAACATTGAATTAATTCCTCTTGAACTATCACTAATCGTCAGATGCCATCACGATGTTAGTAGGCACCGAAGACATAATCATCATCTTTGAATTTTCTGTTATTGCAAATTAAGAATAGTTTTGATTAATTTCTGAATAGAATCATGATGCGTTTTGATTAATTAGGTTAAGATTTCTCCTTTCCAAAATAGAAATGATTATGAGTTTTGTTTTAAGAATAGAGTTTACTTGCTGAATAGTTTTAATAGGTTAGTTGTTTGATTGCTTCAAGATGAAAGATCAAAGTAATTTACTTGTTGTTGATCATTAGGTTGAATAGATTAACTTGTTCAAAGTAGGATTTGATTTTCTTCTTTAGGAATAATGCATCGATCCATTGTTTGAAGCTTCTTAGGGTAAATAGTTCAAGTTCATTAATAGGGTTTGTTAATTAATAGTCATTACTTAAGTAGATTAATCCTTAGATAAATCATCCCCTTAGTTAGAACATACTTTCATTAATTTTTTTCCCTTGGCTTATACAATGTTACAAATCTAAGTTTACTTACCCTGGGTTGACAATTTAATTGAGGGTTTTAGTGCATATAGAACACCCATCATTTTTGGCGCCGTTGTTGCGGAGTTGTATTAAGGTAGGAAATAATTAGGGGGTAGATCATTTATGAACCTTAGCATTAGTTTGGTGGCGGGGGAACTTTAAGACGAGAGGTAAGAACTTGCGCATATGGTATAGAAGGTTCCCCCAAACCCAATGGTAGTTTTTATTTTTATTTGCTTTCATGAACAAACCTAGGGACCCAAAGGGAAGATACATTAAAACCAAACCAAAATTTTCGATCAAGGACTCCGCACTAAGATGGTTCATGGGGTTGGGAGAGTCCAGTATTAGGTCTTGGGAAGCCAATAAAGATATATTTCTTAAGAAATACCAAGACTACTGCAAGTCCAAGGATTCTCGTAATGATATTTTCAAAATCCAACACTTAGAGGAAGAGAATCTCGAGGATTATATGGAACAAATTGCTTATATCTCCCATAAATTGAAGTACCATGACCTTCCAGATGATGTAGTTAGGGCTCTTTTCCTTAAAGGAATTTCGAAGGAATACCTAGAAATACTTAACCTGATGGCATCAGGTGACATCTCCCATAAACCATTTACCGAAATCTACGAAATGTGTAGGAACTACTTGAGGAGTAGAGCTAAAATATGGAAGAGTGTTCGAGATCCTTATAGTAGAAACCTAAAACTAGTTAGTTCAGGTGGTATCACAAGGGTAGAGATAGGGAACCTCTTAGAGAACTTCCAAATGGATATCTTAAGTACAATAGGTTCACAGTTGGACACCTTAAAGATTAAAAAGAAACATGAGAAGGAAAATGCAACAATGAGCATATTTTTCCCAAGATGTAGGAGGAAGCATTCCTGAAGGGAATGCCCATTAGATAATATTTCATTTTGTGGCTTCTACACTGAGGACCACTCAACTGAAAAATGTCCATAATTGCCTGGTTTGTTAGCCATATACAAAAATGTGAATCTTGGGGAATCCTCTTATGCACCTAGGAGGCCATCGAAGCCTAGGAGCTAGCCTACATACCCAGATATACAGCCTCAAGTTACACCCTATTATCAACAACCACAACAGTGGAACTCATCGAGTTGGAAAAAATGGTCTACACATTATCACCATCCTTGGATTCAAGGATGGAGAGGAGGGCGTAACCAAGGAAACCCTCAAGATCCACCTGTCTCTATGCCCAACCATCCCTACCCTTAGTTTCCATCGAACATACACAACTTCTGCTAGGTTTTTTTCAACCACCTTTACCGACTATTCCACAACAACCGTAATAATACCATAATACAAGCTCCCTAAGACTGACAATACTACCGACACAACAATTTCCCAATCCCAATAATAAAACCACTCAAACTCTTCACAATGTTGAGATGCAAGCCTTCCCAATGTATTTTATTTCTCCTATTCCATTGCAGGAGATTCAACTAAGGTCGAGAAAATTTCTGGATAGGAAGAGGCCTTCAATAGTCATCCAGGAAGAAGAAGAAGAAGAAGAAGAAGAGGAAACCCCCAAACAACCCATGGATGAAACTATGTTATCATTCCTAAGGACTAGGAACCCAAGCTTCCCCAAAATGAACCTTCACAAATTACGAAGGCCCCTCCTTATCCATAAAGATTACTGATTGAGAAACATACCACTCGACCGGAATTTGTCATCTTGAATGAATTGAAGAATAACTGTGTCAAAATTCCCTTGCTACAAGCCATTAAGGATATTCCAATATACAGTAAGGTGGTCAAAGAAATGTGTATTAAGAAGCCAGGAAGGAAGCAGAAGGATCCTACAACAATACATTTGATAGGAGAACTCTATGAGTACATATAAGAGGAGCCTAAGGTCGCAAAATATGGGAACCCAGGGAACCTCGTAGTGACCATAACCATTAATGAGGTTTCCATTGGAAACACTCTCATAGACCTAGGGGCAACCATCGATGTTATGATTGTCACTACCTTGGAGGAATTACAGTTAAAACCTCTTCTTAGATCGACCCCACATATTTTGGAATTAGAAGATAAGACAAAAGGTTATACCTGAAGGAATCTTAGATGATATCATAGTTAATTTAGCCTCATGGGAGTACCTAGTAGATTTTCTTGTGATCCACTCAAAAGATCCCACCAAAGGGCATCCTGTTATTTTTGGAAGACCTTGGTTGGCCAAAACCAATGCATTTATTGGTTGTAGAGAAGGAGAAATGACCATCTCAAATGGACTCTCTATACAGAATCTCATCGTATACCCACCAACTCAAACTATTATGGAAAATCTATGGTGGCTTGAATGTACATATGATAATGAGGACTGGGAAGAACCCGTGTTGCCAAGTGATCATTCCTGGGCACTTCAGGATAAAACAACGGAAAATGTGCTAAACCAGTTTATTTATGCTATCACGTGTGTTGATTTTCCACAATCTTTTCCCCAATTTGAGTACATGTTTGGGGAAGAATTTCAGGAAAATTTGTACCCATCGATTTTTTCTTCAAAATATTTTATCTTCGAGATAGACGAGTCTACGACATGTTATACCATACCCTACGAGATTAGTCTGGGGAAATTTCTACATATAAATTCAAGACTAGATGCAGACCAACAAAAGTAGTTAGTAAGTGTCCTTAAAGAAAAATCATGGGCATTCACTTGGGAATAAACTGACATGAAGGGTATACACCCTGACACATGAATTCATCACATATATACCCAAGGGGAAGTAACACCTGTTAGGAAACCCTAGAGAAAGATGAACCCGACACTCAAGGATATAGTAAAAGAGGAGATACAAAATTTATTGAATGTCATATTTATTTATCCCATCTCCGAGAGTAAATGGGTATCCTTTATTGTAGTGATTCCAAAGAAAGTAACCAGGAAATGGAGAATTCGTGTCGATTTCTGGGAACTTAACAAGGCCACTCTGAAGGATTATTTTCCTCTTCCTTTCATTGACCAAGTCTTGTATACCCTGTCAGGAAAGAAATAATTCTCCTTTTTAGATGGATATAATGGGTACAATCAAATTATCATAGCACCTGAGGATCAGGACAAGAATACCTTCACTTTTCCTTGGGTCACATATGCCTATAGGGTCTTACCATTTGGATTGTGTAATGCTCCTACCACATTTCAACGAGAAATACTAGGTATATTTGTTGATCTTATTCATGAGTGTGTGGATGTATACATGGATGAATTTACAATATATGGAAATACTTACCATGAAGCCTTAGATAACTTAGAAAAAATCCTTATCATATTCTAAGAAATGAACCTATCCTTAAGTCATGAAAAATATAAAATTTTGTTGACTAAAGGAGTGGTTCTAAGACATCACATTTCATCTAAAGGGATTAAAGTCGATCATGCTAATATTGAGGTCATCGTTAGACTTCCACCCCCCAAGAATAAAAAATAGTTGGGAATATTTTTTGGACATGCCAGATACTACCAATGATTTATTGAAAATTTCACAAAGATTGTTGCACCCATGTTTGGATTGTTAATAAAATATGTTTATTTTATTTCGACTGAGTAGTGTGAAACCACCTTTGAAACTCTGAAAGCTAAGTTATCTATGGAACCAGTTCTTAGGGGCCATTTCACATATCCACTGATGCCTCTAACATTGCAATAGGAGGAGTATTAGGGAATAAAGAATACCATTAGTCTTATGCCATTTATTTTGTGAGCAATAACTTATCCCCTACCGAGTTAAACGATACAGTTATCGAAAAGGAATTCTTGGTAGTAGTTCATGCTATCAATAAGTTTCTCTACTACATGACAGGTTACGAAGTATTTGTACATATAGATCACTATTCCATTATATTTCTCATGAATAAACTCATTACTAATGGTCGAGTGACTAGGTGGCTCCTGCTATTGCAAGAGTTCAATATCACCGTCCTTGACTGACTTGGAAAGGATAATTTGGTAGCTGATTTTATTTCACACATAAAACATGAGGATGATGATATTCCCGTTGATGATAGTTTCCTAGGTGAGCACCTTTTTTCCCTCTCTATAAATACCCCATGGTTTGCAGATATGGAAAATTACTTGGCTACTAGGAAGTTACCATCTCATTTGTCACCTCATGAAAAGTGTAGAATTATTACGCAAAGTGCCAACTACTCTTGGGTTGGACATGAAATTTTTCATACTGGTCCAAACTTGATTATTCCTATATGTCTCCGAGAAGATGAGATACCATAAATCCTACGAAGTTGTCATAATGGACCATGTGGTGCCATTTTTCTGAAAAACGTACAACATATAAGGTGTTACATTCATGTTACTATTGGCCTAGCATTTTTAAGGATGTTTCCAAGTATGTGAGGAGTTGTGATTGTTGAAGGAAAATCTCCCTACGGACAGGTAGATCTCCTCAAAGAGATAGACTCTTAACTCTAAGACATAAAATGCTTAACATGGACACTGAATTCCTTTTAGATCTACACAAACTAATGCATGAGGAGGAAGGAGGAAAGATGTACCTTTTACCGGTGTTTGTCCCTGCATAGTCTGAGTTGAGCTTCGTTCTTGAGCTCCTTGGTAGACCCTACAAGATAAACAAAAGTACAAACAACTTCCTACTCTATCGAGATTAGTTAGAAACAGACCTATCTACTTAGAGACAAATTCATGTGATATCAAACACAAATTAGAAATAAATAGGCCAAGCATATTACATTAATGAGGACAAAATGTTACTTACAGCCATAGATGGAATGCAACAGTTTCGTCAAGTTCTCCTCGTCTAACCCTTGCTCAAAAGACCCATGATCAGAATGATGATAGCTTCACTGATTATTCTCCACTTCGCTATGTGTTTCCTATGAGATCATAGGTTTCATGCTTCCAAATCATTCCCCTTTTCACCATAAGAAAGACTGCTTATATAGGCTTGGAGAGGCCCAACCATTTGAGATATCTTTGGGGTAAGTTGAGGATTTTCCTCCTTCAGTTAGCGATATTCCCTAAGATGATGGCCTGACCAAGGATTTGAATTCAACTTCCTTCAAATATTAAAGAGATCTTTCCCCCATTCTTCTCAACAAACCAACTGCTGCCCAGAATAGGCAACGCTCCTTCAAAAGGGTGGTCAGGGCGTTATAACGCTCCCTAGCAAGGTATAGGGGGGTGCCAGCACTCCCAACAACAATAACACTCCTCCAAAATGGCATACAGAGTGTTATAACGCCCCCATATAGTGGATATGGGGGCACCATCACTTCTGAGAGAGGTGTAGGGGAGCGCTCTCCTCTAAAAACTCAAATTCAGTGGTTCTTTCAAATGGCAAGTAGTACATCACTCTATTCATCTAGTCCTCTTCTTCCAAATCAAGTGTTTGATGTGTTTCAAGTGTCTTTCCGATGTCGTTATAGGCATGACATAGGCATCATGGCAGTATGCTATTCTCGACACTTGTAACACTTGTGAGAAAAATGCGACACTTGCAACAATTGTAATGACGACACTTGCGACACTATCGAAGTGAGTAATTTTGATGTGTAACAGTGATAGCTGTCAAAGGATAGGAAGACCTACATCAGTTGAATAAATTCCCCTATGTTCCCAAGTTATGATAGAACCTTTCGATAAATGGGCCCTTGACTTTGTAGGACCAATTTCACCCATGTCTTGTAAGAAAAAATATATTTTGGTTTGTACAGATTATGTCACCAAGTGGGTAGAGGAAAAATCCCTATTCAGGCATACCAGAAAATCTGTTGTCGAATTCATTTATGAAGACATATTTACCCTCTTTGGTGTTCCTTGTGAAATTGTTACATACCAAGGCACTCAATTCACTTCCTATATGATGAGAGAATTAACAGAGAAATATGGGATCAAGAATTGTAAGTTTTCTCCATATCACCCACAAGCTAATGGTCAGGTAGAGTCCACAAACAAAGTTCTAGAAGCTATCTTAACCAAGAATATTCAATTTCATCATCAATATTGGGCTGATAGGCTTCCAGAGGCTTTTTGGGCATATCGAACCACCTGGAGAAACACCACTGGGCATACCTCTTATGATCTAGTGTCTGGGAAAAAAGTACTTCTACCAATAGAATTCCAAGTAAGGACCTTCCATATTTCCATAGAATTGGGATTAAACTTAGATGAGGCTCATAAAAAATGAGCCCTACAATTAAACGAGTTGGATGATATTAGGAAATATTCTAACCAATGAACAATATTAGTCCAAAACCAGAGGATAAAGTGGCATGACAAGTTTATTAAGAAGAAACACTTCCAACCTGGTGATTGGGATTTTTTTTTTGAATCTTGATTTAAAACTTTCAAATGAAAGATCACCACTCAGTGGTTGGTTCCTTATGAGGTAGTCACCATGTATGACAATGGGGTTGTTAAAATCAAAACAATTGACGATGGACAAGTCTCCTTCATAGTAAATGGACACCGACTCAAAATTTATCATAGACCCATTTACAAAGAAGATTTTCTATAGGTCATGTCAACTGACAAGGCATTGGACTTAGTAGATGGGGAAGGTCTGCCTTTTTCTTGAATATTTTTCTGAATTTTCGACTGTACATATGTAAATAATTTTGAAGTATGTTGATAGATAATTCTAGATATTTCTGTAGGTATTTATTTCACCAGGAGTAGACAATTTCAAGGGGACATAAAAGGAAGTATTATCCTTCAAAATATTGCTATATTTAAACCTTGTTGTCTGCTAAACATCAATTAAATAATGACTTGAAGTAATTAGCCACATTTTTGCAAAGATTTCCATCTTCTTTTTATCAAGGCATATTTAATGGCAGTTTCTCTTAAACCTTCACCACTAGAGGATATAAGTTATTGATACTTTGAACATTAAACTTAGAGGTTATTCATATAGTTTCCCCAAGACCCTTGAGTAAGTGAGTAAAGTATCTTTATTAAAGAGTAACATGGAGGTCTGATTAGAGGTTAGCCATGGAAACATCACAATAACTTAAAAAAAGAAGAAGAAAGTGAGTTGAGCCTAAAGATACCTTTTTGTTCTTTCCCAATGGTACCATCCACTACACACTAAAAATGATTGATTATACCATATATTTAGATAGGCTACATCCTCTTAAGTATCCCTTACATCAGGACAATATCTAAGGAATATATAGAGGAGATTCATCCTATAACATAAATACCATCCCAATCTAAAAAAAGGAGAAGACAAAAGAAAAGTTTTTTCAAAGCTATCCCCCCATCTTCTTGCACAGAGCAATCTTTATATTAAAATATTAAAAGATGGTGGGAAAGTATTTAAGGGTGTAAGAGGCTAACCCACCAGGATATTGAACAAGTGTGCTGGCAACGGGTACCAACATGTGGTATGACTAGGTAAACCCATCAGAGTACTTAACAATATTTTTAGCAGTGGGGCATTCTACCTAGCGAGGATGATAATCTGACAAAAAAAAAAAAAAATTCCTAAATATTAAACTTGTCCTGATGTACGACATTACTTGTAGACAAAGCTAACAAGAATTATGTATGGTTAAGCTAAGGTTAATGAACTCCATAAATATGCCATTGGGAACTATATTTGAGACTATCTTAAAACTCTCTCGCCTACCTCTTCTTAACTATATGTAGGATGTTCTATCCTATAGGTGGGGCCATATTTTAACCATCTCGTCAGACCAATATGTGAAATTTATCTCTACACTTAACAAGATGTAAATCTTCGGCTATTGGGAGAATTGACTGATTTCCTATATTTTTTATTGTGAGGTGTCACAATACTTAGGAGTGGGGGAGGGATTTCATGAGCTGACAATTGAAAATATTGCCTATATATAATCCATGAGAAGAAGAAGTAGAATCTTTGTAAAAATTTATGTATATTGTTTTCATGATATGGGCTATTATATCAACAGTTTTATAATTTATTGAAATGCTAAATTTACTGTGTGTTATAAACTTGCTATACATTTCTTCGACAAACCGCTTAACTAGTTTTTTTAGACTGTTCATTATAGAATTGTGTTACATGCCTTGAGACAGAGGAACAAATTGTTATAATGTGCAAGCACGATGACAAAGCAAGTAACAATGGAACACTCTTATCCTGTCTTTGCTCTTGTTCGCCATGACTGTCAAAAGTTCTTAAGCTGAGTGCTATGGATAAAACATCCATTACAAGATGAAAAAATTCCATTTTGAACAGGAGTACCATATGGAGTGTCATATGGAGTTCCATTTGGAAGACCATATGGGGTTCCATATGGACGATTGGATGACACGCCATATGAAGGATCGAATGAGGTACGCACACATAGTAAGTGACCATGATTGTAGGTAAACAAGAATCATTTGAATTGATCTGACTGTTCAATTGTATTATGAGATGAATTAAATGGCATTTGATAATTAAATTATACAATATCTAAATGTATTTTTATGATCAAATGTCGAAGTCAAATACTTGGACATTGATCTAATTCTCACATCACTACAATTGCTTCTAAAGGACACCCTTCGAATTCAAAATCAGCACAGTCATAGTCACACATGGAAAATTGTGTGTGATGAATTCACCAATGAATTCAACTATTTCCAGCTTGAGCGCATTAAAAATAAGAGGGTTAGTTCCAAATTCTATTTCACTCATGCATGCTCGTTGTATTGCGCTCATCCTCTTCTCAAATTTTCTCCTCTTTCCAATTCCTCTCCTCTACTCATCCTCCATGATGTAACCATGCCCAAATGATATGAACCTTCCCCGTATGTCGAGCCCTTGGTCATCCCCAAATTCACATAGTGTAGGGAGGTCTTCCTTTGCACAGGGTGAGGATCGTTCTTGGCCTGTCTATAGGGCCATGATGATGGCATTTCACCTGCAATTATCCCTCTGGTTTGATGGGAGGATGGCATGCATGGGGTATATGGAATTCTTGGTCTCTGAGGATTCAATTTCCTTATCCACAAACCTTCCATGGGTTGGAGATTGCTAGTTCAAGCACCACCAATTGCCACGACCAAGCTACAACAGAGTTTTCAAGCCTGGGTTTCATAATGTTTCTGGAGCTAAGGGGTACTCCAAATAATGGATTAAATATGAGCGTATTAACACCTTGATCGTCATTACTAGAATTATCACTTGTGAAGGTAGATAATCTATTTTTAAAGCCTGCCATTTTCGTCTGTTAGCTCATTTCCAATTTAAAAAGCCCTTGAATTTTCCTTTTTACTTCTTGAAAAGTATTGAGAAGATGTCTTCCCAAGTATGAAATAATGTGGCGAATCCTCATAACAGTCTATTCCACCATGACCTCATCAAATTTCTTGTCATAGTCGAGTTGAAAAAACAGGGGAATACATGGAATGAATTCATCTATCAATTTTCAAACCCCCATCTCACAATCAAGACCAACAAGAAATCACTTGATTTAGGGATTGTTACTCCATCCAAGCCTCATTCTCCAAAGAATCCAAACCCTCCTACTCAAGCTATCTCTCTACTTGAACAAAAGACCAAGAAACTTGTTGATACCCTTGCAGTCTCATCGGGCAAGAAAACTAAAAATCATATTGATAATTCTCCAATGCCCTCAACATATATTGATCCTCAACCCAAGAAGTTACAAGAGGAAATTCCAAAAGATTTCCCTGTAGTCCCATAAATTGAAGAGGAGCCAATCGGTTCAAAGGAGGATATTTTCTAAAAAGTACCTTAAGTGCAAGAGGAAATCCTAATGTAAAACCCCCAAGCACTTCATATCCTATCCAAGTATCTTCTGATCTGGAAATCCCCCATAAAATACTTAGGGAAGTTTCTGCTGAAGAGTTGGATCTTGATAGAGAAGTAAAATTTGAACCCATTCCCTCTCATAAACCCTTTGTTACTCCTACCTCATAGATGCCTACAACAAATCCCAAAGATGATAGACTCTCTACATCCATCAAGGGATCCAAGCCCTCCTCTGAGATATATGATCATACTCCCATAATTGAGAAATTGCAATAAGAAAATGTTTAGTTGTTGCAGCAGTTGGAAGAGAGAAAGACCATGGATAAGCATATCCACCATGAGAATGCAGTATTACAAGAAAACATGAATTCCCTCCAACGATTGGTTGATCAAATGACCAATGAAAATCATATCCTTCGTGCACAATTGAAACATCGCAAAAAGGCCAAGATAAAGTCTTCAGGACAAGAAGTTTCTAAAGCCAATCCATCCCCTCCTTAAAAAGTCTAGTCATATTGGGTAATTAATTTTTGTTTGCAGTGGGACCTGCAAATCCTTAGGTGTGGGGGTAATGTTGGTCTTGTATTTTGATTATTTTTTTGTGATGGTTGAAGTTAGTGGATTCTCTCGATGTCCCTAACTCTTTAAGGCCAAGACAAAAAAGTGCTTAACATGGACACTCAATTTCCTTTTAGATCTAATTAAGTTAATGTACAAAGAGGAAGAAGAAAAGTATGTACCTTTTAATGGCGCTCGTCCTTGCAAAGTCCAAGTTGAGCTTCAATCCTAAGCTCCTCATTAGGTCCTGTATAACAAACAAAGATACAAAAAACTTCCTACTCTATTGAGATTATCTCAAATACATATCTATCTTATGAAGAAGACAAGTTCATATTCATAACAAACTTCAAAGGAAACAGGCCAAGCATGAATTTATATTGATGAGAACAAAGTGTTACTTACATCCATGGATGTAGTGCAGCAGCTTCACCAAGCTCTCCTTGTCTAGAACCTTGCTCAAATAACCCACATACAATATGTTGATGCTTCAAATGAAATATCCCTCATGAGATCATAAGTTATATGCTATTGCAATGTCTCTCTTCCTGTACTGTATGTTTCCTATGAGATCATAGGTTTCATACCTCCAATCTTTCCTCTCCCTTTCACCATGAGAAGGCCTCCTTATATAGGCTTGGAGAGGCCCAACCACTTGAGATATCTTTGGGTTAAGTTGAGGATTTTCCTCCTTCAGTTATGGATCTTCCCTAAGATCATGCCTTGAGATCATATTAGAATCCAACCACCTTCAGAAATTGAGGGGATCTTTCCCTCATTCTTCTCAACAAACCAAATTTCGCCCAGAAAAAGTAGCGCTCCCCCAAAAGGGGCACTAGAGCATTATAACGCTCCCCCAAAGAAGGACAGGGAGTGCCAGTTCTCCCTGACAGTGTATAGGGGAGTACTCCACTCCAAAACCCATTTTTGAGTGGTTCGTTTAGTGGCAAAAGGCTTGTAATTATAGTAGACTAATTCCTCCTCTTCAAAACTAGTCTTTGAGGTGTCCTAAGTGTCCTTGTCATGTCGTTGGAGGCATGACATAGGAAATAAGGTAGTATGATGTTAGCAACACTTATAACACTTTTGGTCAAGGTGAAACACTTACGGACAAGATGCGACACTTACAACACTTGTAATGATGACACTTGCGACACTATTGGAGTGAGTAATTTTGAGGTGTAGCAGATTGCCCCCCAAAGTACGAAGTTAGAAGACATGATGACTGAATTACTTTGTAGAATTTTTTAAGAAAGGGTATAGACACATAGAACTTGATAGAAGCTACACACAAACATCCAACAAATATTATGACATGTTTCAAATCCAAGGCAGACATACCTATGCTTGGGTGATAAAGACTTGCAAGATATGGCCGCCATAAAATACACTGTGGATCCATAATTATATCGATAAAAGGTATAGCCACTGAGGATACAATGTGGATCTATACTCTTATGAATTGAACTGATCATATCCACAAAGAATACACAGTGGATCTACGATATGACAAGACATAGACACGACCAATACAAAGTGGATCTATGTAACACTATATGTGTCATTGTTCAAACGAAACTCCTTTGCAACCTAGGCAAAGTACATATAAGAGTGATGACTCAACCTAGGGTTTTCTTACTGATCCTGATGTAGTATGAATCTAACCATATGGATAGATGTCCTGATGTCGAACATGGAAGAAACCACTTGATTACCGGTCAATGATGTTAACCGTTAACATGCATGAGGGAAATCACCATTGATGTCAATGATTTCCAAGGTACCCTAGTACATTCCAGTGAATGTGAATAGATTAGCTGAAGTCGAACATTCATGGAATCATTCGATCAAAGGTCAATGATGTAAACCCACTGTCGGATGCGAGGAGGCCTGCCATTGAGGCATGCAAGTCCCAAGGTACTAACTGGTTTCTAAGTCTAGTTCCCGGATAATGTGTTGAATTCGACAGGAATAGACTCGTCGCAGGAGGGCCTTGATGTATCCCCCATCAATGAAACGAAATTGACACAGAGATGTAAATTGGTAGGTCAAATGAACATGGATTGACACGGGTACTGAAACAAGATATTTGTGATGGCTGACTCTCGAGGCATATACTTCCCTTGAACACTGAGGCACAACAACAGAAACATGACATGGAATAAAACACGATGATACAGTGGATACTGTGACTTTCGTCGGGTGACCCAAAGGAGTAAGAAAAACTCAGAGGATTGGTTCAGTGCATAGGTTCAGCAGATTAATATGTGTGCAAAGACAAAGTGTCATGTTCAAGGGTGACTCTAAGAGTTACTGGTAATGTTCTCAAAAACTGCTTGGCTTGCTTCCTTGAATTCCCCCCCCATCCAGATAGACGAGTACCTCTTTTTAATTTAACGAGCTCGAGGAGGGTAACACATGCTCGATATAACTCACCTTTGGTAAGTCCCTCTTCCTTTGTTTAACAAACTAGAAGAAGTAAGGGTTCGGTCCCATATGGGCCCTTCAATGTATGATTTTTTAACAAGTCCAGAGAAGGTAAACTAGGTGGTTTTTCATATTTAGAGAGTATGAAAAAGAACTTAAAGATGAATCCATTGCTGTCCTTTTTCGTAATGTTAGTATCGCGAGGCTGAAAAAGAGATAAATTATCACTCGAAAGACACCCTTTCAAACCTTTTAACGAGTGGGAAAGGAAGCAAGATCACTCCACAATATTTTTACGTTTAGAGAGTCTGAAAAGAGATTAAAGAAGACTACAGGGGGTTCCTTTTTCATATATCCATGTGATCCTAAAAAAGAGATAAAGGGTTGCTCGGTTACATTCTCATGTTTTTATGAGCTTGAGAAAGAACAAAGACTAAGATCAGTACTCTACCCCCAGCTTGAAAGCTAGTGGCTTGACTCCAGAATGATCATCAAAGGTTGGAGACATGCCCCCCAAGCTTCAATTCATTCACCGACTTTGATGTTGTCACCAATTTTTGTGCTAGATGGAGTAAAAGGATACAGGTGGATGAAATGAAGGTTCAAAAATGAGACCTAACGAAAGACTCGACTCAACATCTACGAGATCTGGCAAAAGACTCAACTTGAAGGGAGAGGTAATTGTTTCATTTTTTAATGTGTTTGACACAGAAAAAGAACTATGCTCAAGGCCTCTGTTTCATTTTTTAACGAGCTTTCCACAGAGAAGAGAAACTATGCTCGTAACCTCTATTTCATTTTTTAACGAGCTTGCTACAGAGAGGAAAAACTATGCTCGTGACCTTTGTTTCATTTTTTAACAAGCTCGCCATAGAGAATAAAACTATGCTCATGGCTTCTTCTTGATCATGGCTTCCAAGAGGATAATGCTCTGGAAGGACACCATGTCAAGGGACAAATCTCGGTCATGGATTCTAAGAGAGCTTCACTGGATGGAAGAAAAAATATCTAGAAGGAACACATGTCGAGCGTCTTGACAGGGGTAAGGAGATCAAGCTCCAATAGCCCTACGAAAGAGATCACCATGTCAACTACTGGATCTAAATCATCGGAAGTTGAAGTCATGGGAGACAACGCCACATAATTAACATGTGGCGGGGGCGATACTGTCTACATATAAGAACCATTTAGGGAGGTAATCCAGTAAGGATCGATGAATAAAAGTTGATCAATAGTCACAATGTTTCCATCGTGAGGGAAATATATCACATGAAAAAGAGTGGATACAATAGCTTTCATGGAATAGACATAATCCCGCCTAAGGTGTAAAGCGAAATCTAAGGGATCTTGGACTACCATGACATCAATAAAGATAGTTTTCCCTCCCAAAGTTACCAGAAACAGGGTCCCTAAAGGTTGACTAGCTGTTCTGTTAAAAGATAAAAGATTCTGTGTAACCGACGCAAGCTGAGGACAACCCAAAGTGTGCCAAGCAACAGAGGACAAAATACTAACAGATGCACCTTCATCTATCAACGTTTGAGGAATGTCTCAACCACAAACCTATACTATAATTTGGAAAGGAATGTGAGAGGGAACACGAGGTCCAGTTAGCGCACCCCAATCAAAAAGGATGGCCTCATTACTTGGAGGGGGTTTCACGAGAGAAGGAGGAATGCCCCCTGACACGGTAGATTCTGTATCAACAAGAAAATCGTGGGCATTATCGGGTTTACTCTCTAGAGGGAGAGTAGGATTGACCAATGGTGGAATTGGATCGACCACTTTGGCACTCTTCAGAGGAAGAGTGGCATTGAATGATGATGTAACTAGAGAAACCACTTTGGCACTCTTCGGATGAAGGGTGGGACTGACCGAGGAAGGGACTGGATCAGTCACTTTGGCACTCCTCAATGGAAGAGTGGGATTGACCGATGATGTAACCGGAGAAACCACTTTGGCACTCTTCGAATGAAGGGTGGGACTAACTGAGGAAGGGACTGGATCAGTCACTTTGGCACTCGTCAAGGGAGGAGTGGGATCGACTGATGGCAGAACTGGATCGACCACTTTGGTGTCACCCTATAACGGAAGAGTGGGATCGATCAAGGATGAAAATGGATCGACTACTTGGGTTACACTCTTTTGATGAAGAGTGGGGCTGATCGATGACGGAATTGGATCAACTACTTGGGTTTGTGGTTCAATCGAGGAGGAAAATAGATTGACCATCTGATCAACCGGACTGACCGGAGATGGAACTAAATTGACTAGTCCATCAACTAATGATGGGTTGGGGGAAATCTTACGATAACGCTTTGGAAGTTGAATTTTTTCCAAAAGAGAAGAATCCTTGTCCATACGAGGAAAAAGGTGAGAGTAATGATCACCTTTACATAACATGCAAGGGAACTTGACAATTTTCTTATTCTTACCAAACTTAACATCACTAGTTGACGGGGTATCATCGACATGACCGACAAGGGCTGATGACATGGAATACCATATTTCTAAGACCTTGATAAGACTGGGGAAATCCCTCAGAAAGTGGTCACCCTTACAAAGGCTGTAAGGGAATTTGAGTTTTAGATTCTTCATTTTAATCTTGTTGACCTCATCAACACTCCCAGTACTATTAATAGTGGTTGGTTGCTTGGATCCAACATCGGATGTTGTTGGGGCCTTGGTCCTTTTCAGGCTCTTCTTCTTCTTCTCGTTCTGTTTCTTATTCTTCAGATCAACCTGGCTACTTGCTTTAGAGATTTTTCTAGGCAAAGAAGGAGAAAGGGAAGGAGATGTAATGGGTGAAGAAGACAAAAAATTTACATGAGGTTGATGTGTGGGTGGTGTAATGACATATAAAGTATTAGGTGTAGTTTAAACATTGGGAGGATTCGAGATCACCGGAGTGGGGAACAACCAAACTGGTGATCCAATGGTGAGTCTTGGAAGACTCAGTGTGGCAATATACGTAGGACCAAAGTTTCCAAAAGAAGGAAAGGTGTAAGGTTCCCTGGGACAAGGGGTCCCTCCATTGGTACTCTCAAGAGTTGACGCCATTAATACTGACTCGACCTAAGGTCCACTAAGTAAAACAAACAACACACACTATGAATCTGAGAAGCAATCAATCAAACAAACCTTCCTATGATGAAACCACTAGTTGGTGATGAAATCCAACGTCACGAGATCAAAATAGAAAGGGGCAAGGATAGAGCGGGTGGATCAGTTACGTTGGTGACCTACTTAATGGACTTATGCCTTGGTGAAAGCTTCCATGTAGTAATTTTGGATTTACCCTCCAAGGAGCCCGAGTGAGTTTGACCAATGTATGTTCCAGGTATAGTGAGGCTTCCCTTCACCGTCACCTTTTGTAAGACCCTAAAGATTGTGGCTACTAAGGTCACCAACCCACAGTTATCCCCTGGGTGGGTACAGTCGACAGTCCATTCCAAACATAAGGGCAGGGTATCTAGCCCAAAATCAACTCGAAAGGTTTCCACTCAACATTGTGGGTATACTTTCAAGCGACCCCCATAATACGATCTGGCTACTACAATCAGTCAAACCACAGAGGGATAATCTCCGTAGCTCTCCTGAGTACGACCTTGTGCGTAACCCCTGTGTGAGAGGGGGATCCCAGAAAGCCTATATGACAATTATATTTCACTCTCCCTACTGCAAGATACTAAGTTTGTTTGATAGCTTTGGAAAGTTATCCTTTGAACCTATTCCAAAGCCCTACACCTTAAGATAATGTAGGTTTTCCTAACAAAGTGTAAAAAGTCTGATAAATTTTAGTTTAGACTTTATTTTACTGCTTGTTGTTTACTCAGAGGTGTATGAGAGTGAAGACTGATGATATTATGACTCAGTTCCCAAAACATGCACAAGAAATGATAAGCAGTCTTTTCTTTCAATGAATGTCTATTTTAAGGGAAGGAGAAGGATTTTCCTTTCCCTTTCAAACACCAAGATGAAATGACCTCATGCAATAGTCCTCAATAAGGAATCCAATACAATGATAAAATGTTGATATGTGACTGATGATCAGTTCGATGTAAAGCTTCCTATGATAATCAGACTCTAAGATCTCTGAGATTGAAGCAATTGGAAGAAAACTCCACATAAACAAAAACACACCCTTGTTGCGATCAAACAAGAGAAAAAAAACCAAAAATTCAAAAAGAAATAAAGGTTTAGACAAGATGACCTCAAAGATCAAATGGAAATGATACAAAATATCTTTGAAGCTCCTTAAAAAGTTTTCACTCAATCAGATAAATGAGAAGAAAACAACAAATTGACTCTAAATCGTCAAGGACAAAGAGTTATTTCAAAGTAAGGATAAATATCAAAAAATCCAAACAAAAGATGATGATTCCTTAGAAGACAGGGTATTGAAGGCCAATACCAAGATGGACTGAAAGCATGAGACTCTGAGCAAATGTAAAAAGTAGAAACTAAACCCAAAAAATTGAAAAACTAGAGGATTTTTCACAAAAAAGGGGTAGCGCTTTGGTGTAAGGGGAACTGGAGCATTATAAAACTCTATTTAATACTAGAACAGAGTGATAGTACTCTGATAACAAGGGCAGGGGAGCGCTCTACTTCAAAAGCTTAGAAAATTTCCCAGAAACTCAAAAATTCAAGAAACTGCAGTCAATCAGGGTGATCACGATGTCATAAAGAGGCAATCAAACCATTCCAATAATACCAAATTCAATGGAGAAGATCAAATGAGTGGGAAAAGGGCCAAGACAAGATCTGGGAAAGGAAACAAAAATCATATTTCCTCCCCAGTGGAGTCGCCAATTTCTGTTGAAGAGAAATCCTCCTGCGAACAAGTGGATTCTCTCGAGGTCCCTAACTCTTTAAGGCTAAGATAGAAAAGTTCTTAACATGGACACTGAATTTCCTTTTAGATGTAATTAAGTTAATGTACGAAGAGGAAGAAGAAAACTATGTACCTTTTAATGGCGTTTGTCCTTGCAAAGTCCAAGTTGAGCTTCAATCCTAAGCTCCTCAATAGGTCCTGTAGAACAAACAAAGATACAACAAACTTCCTACTCTATTGAGATTAGCTCAAATACAGATCTATATTATGAAGAATACAAGTTCATATTCACAACAAAGTTCAAAGGAAATAGGCCAAACATGAATTTATATTGATGAGAACTAAGTGTTACTTACAACCATGGATGTAGTGCAACAGCTTCACCAAGCTCTCCTTGTCGAGACCCTTGCTTAAATAACCCACATAAAATATGTTTATGATTCAAATGACATCTCCCTCATGATATCATAAGTTAGATGCTATTGCAATGTCTCTCTTCCTATACTGTATGTTGCCTATGAGATCATAGGTTTCATACCTCCAATCTTTCCTCTCCCTTTCACCATGAGAAGGCCTCCTTATATAGGCTTGGAGAGGCCCAACCACTTGAGATATATTTGGGTTAAGTTGAGGATTTTCCTCCTTCAGTTATGGATCTTCCCTAAGATCATGCTTTGAGATCATATTCGAATCCAACCACCTTCATATATTGAGGGATCTTTCCCTCATTCTTCTCAACAAACCAAATTTTTCCCAGAAAAATTAGCGCTCCCCCAAAAGGGGCACCAGAGTGTTATAACTCCCCCCCAAAGAAGGAAAGGGGAACCATCTCTCCCTGACAGTGTATAGGGGAGCGCTCCCCTTCAAAACCCTTTTTTTAGTGGTTCTTTCAGTGGAAAAAGGCTTGTACTTCTAGCAGACTGATTCCTCCTCTTCAAAACTAGTCTTTGAGGTGTCCTAAGTGTCCCTATCATGTCGTTGGAGGCATGACATAGGAAAGAAGGAAGTATGATGTTAGCAACACTTATAACACTTGTGGTCAATATGCGACACTTGTGGAAAATATGCGACACTTACAACACTTGTAATGATGACACTTGCGACACTATCGAAGTGAGTAATTTTGAGGTGTAACACCCCGATAAAAGACTTAGGGAAGTTTCTGCAGAAGAGTTGGATCCTGATAGAGAAGTAAAATTTGAACCCATTCCCTCTCATAAACCCTCTGTTACTCCTACCTCAAAGATGCCTACACCAGATCGCAAAGATGATAGACTCTCTACATCCATCAAGGGATCCGAGCCCTCCTCTGAGACATCTGATCATACTCCCGTCATTGAGAAATTACAATAAGAAAATGTTCAGTTGCTGCAACAGTTGGAAGAGAGAAAGACCATGGATAGGCATCTCCACCATGAGAATTCATTATTACAAGAAAACATAAATTCCCTCCAGCGATTGGTTGATCAAATGACCAATGAAAATCATAGCCTTCATGCACAATTGAAACATCGCAAGAGGTCCAAGAAAAAGTCTTCAAGACAAGAAGCTTCTAAATCCAATCCATCCCCTCCTCAACAAGTCTAGTCATATTGGGTAATTAATTTTTGTTTGTAGTGGGACTTGCAAATCCTTAAGTGTGGGGGTAATGTTGGACTCATATTTTGATTTTTTTTTTCTGATGGTTGAATCCTTTTTGCACCGATATTATATATATTATTGACCATTTTGAAGGATTTTTCAAAGGATTTTGTATCAATTCATCATGGATTTATAACAGGTATGTGAAATCAATGTTTTGTAATGGATTTGAGTTAAATTCAGTTCGATTTGATGTTTTTGAGGATCTAATGTGTGATCTGTGTGTAACAGGGATAATTCGCAGTCTGATCCTCCATATAGTAGCTCGTTTGACACTTCATATAGCACCCCATCTAGTACGTGATACGACACTCCATCTAGCATGTGATCGAAGACTTAGAGCACAGTCGAGTTGGTGGTTGGCGCATTGGTGGCCTGTGATGGGAGAATCAATGACTTGGGTTTTGTACCCGATCATGTCTTCTAACTACAAGCTCATGACATCTCAGATTAGGCAGTTTCTAGAAGCCAAAGTTGTTAGAGCGCATTTAATGGAAGTTGCCATTTTTAGAGGAGGTAACCTCTGTTTCATTTTTTAACGAGCTTGCTACAGAGAGGAAAAACTATGCTCGTGACCTCTGTTTCATTATTTAACAAGATCTCTATAGAGAATAAAACTATGCTCATGGCTTCTTCTTGATCATGGCTTCCAAGAGGATAATGCTCTGGAAGGACACCATGTCAAGGGACAAAGCTCGGTCATGGATTCTAAGAGATCTTCACTGGATGGAAGAAAAAATCTCTGGAAGGAACACATGTCGAGCGTCTTGACAGGGGTAAGGAGATCAAGCTCCAATAGCCCTACTGAAGAGATCACCATGTCAACTACTGGATCTAAATCATCAAAAGTTGAAGTCATGGGAGACAATGCCACATAATTAACATGTGGTGGGGACGATACTGTCTGCATATAAGAACCATTTAGGGAGGTAATCCAATCAGGATCGATGGATAAAAGTTGATCAATAGTCACAATGTTTCCATCGTGAGGGAAGTATATCACATGAAAAAGAGTGGATACAATAGCTTTCATGGAATAGACATAATCCTGCCCAAGGTGTAAAGCGAAATCTAAGGGATCTTTGACTACCATGACATCAATAAAGACAGTTTTCCCTGCCAAAGTTACCAGAAACTGAGGAAGGGTCCCTAAAGGTTGACTAGTTCTTCTGTTAAAAGCTAACAGATTCTGTGTAACCGATGCAAGTTGAGGACAACCCAAAGTGTGCCAAGCAATAGAGGACAAAATACTAACGGATGCACCTTCATCTATCAACGTTTGAGGAACGTCCCGACCACTAACCTATACTATAATTTGGTAAGGAATGTGAGAGGGAACATTAGGTCCAGTTAGCGCACCCCAATCAAAAAGGATGGCCTCATTACTTGGAGGGGGTTTCATGGGAGAAGGAGGAATGCCCCCTGACATGGTAGATTCTGTATCAACAAGAAAGTCGTGGGCATTATCGGGTTTACTCTCTAGAGGGAGAGTAGGATTGACCAATGGTGGAATTGGATCGACCACTTTGGCACTCTTCAGAGGAAGAGTGGGATTGAATGATGATGTAACTAGAGAAACCACTTTGGCACTTTCCGGATGAAGGGTGGGACTGACCTAGGAAGGGACTAGATCAGTCACTTTGGCACTCCTCAATGGAAGAGTGGGATTGATCGATGATGTAATCGGAGAAAACACTTTGGCACTCTTCGAATGAAGGGTGGGACTGACTGAGGAAGGGACTGGATCAGTCACTTTGGCACTCGTCAAGGGAGGAGTGGGATCGACCGATGGCAGAACTGGATCGACCACTTTGGTGTCACCCTCTAACAGAAGAGTGGGATCGATCGAGGATGAAAATGGATCGACTACTTGGGTTACACTCTTTTGATGAAGAGTGGGGCTGATCGATGACAGAACTGGATCAACTACTTGGGTTTGTGGTTCAATCGAGGAGGAAAATAGATTGACCATCTGATCAACCAGACTGACCGGAGATGGAACTGAATTGACTAGTCCAAAAACTAACGATGGGTTGGGGGAAAGCTTACGATAACGTTTTGGAAGTTGAAGTTTTTCCAAAAGAGAAGAATCCTTGTCCATATGAGGAAAAAGGTGAGAGTAATGATCACCTTTACATAACATGCAAGGGAACTTGACAGTTTTCTTATTTTTACCAAACTTAACATCACTAGTTGATGGGTTATCATCGACATGACCGACAAGGGCTGATGACATGGAAGACCAGATTTCTAAGACCTTGATAAGACTGGGGAAATCCCTCAGAAAGTGGTCACCCTTACAAAGGCTGCAAGGGAATTTGAGTTTCAGATTCTTCATTTTAATCTTGTTGACCTCATCAACACTCCAAGTACTATTAATAGTGGTTGGTTGCTTGGATCCAACATCGGATGTTCTTGGGGCCTTGTTCCTTTTCGGGCTCTTCTTCTTCTTCTCGTTCCATTTCTTATTCTTCTGATCAACCTGGCTACTTGCTTTAGAGATTTTTCTATGCGAAGAAGGAGAAAGGGAAGGAGATGTAATGGGTGAAGAAGACAAAAAATTTACATGAGGTTGATGTGTGGGTGGTGTAATGACATATAAAGTATTAGGTGTAGTTTAAACATTGGGAGGATTCGAGATCATCGGAGTGGGGAACAACCAAACTGGTAATCCAATGGTGAGTCCTGGAAGACTAAGTGTGGCAATATACGTAGGACCAAAGTTTCCAAAAGAAGGAAAGGTGTAAGGTTCCCTAGGACAAGGGGTCCCTCCATTGGTACTCTCAAGATTTGATGCCATTAATACTGACTCAACCTAAGGTCGACTAAGTAAAACAAACAACACACACTATGAATCTGAGAAGCAATCAATCAAACAAACCTTCCTATGATGAAACCACTAGTTGGTGATGAAATCCAACGTCACGAGATCAAAATAGGAAGGGGCAGGGATAGAGCGGGTGGATCAATTACGTTGGTGACCTACTTAATGGACTTATGCCTTGGTGCAAGCTTCCACGTAGTAATTTTGGATTTACCCTCCAAGGAGCCCGAGTGAGTTTGACCAATGTATGTTCCAGGTATAGTGAGGCTTCCCTTCACCGTCACCTTGTGTAATACCCTAAAGATTGTGGCTACTAATGTCACCAACCCACAGTTATCCCCTGGGTGGGTATAGTCAACAGTCCAGTCCAAACATAAGGGCAGGGTATCTAGCCCGAAATCAACTCGAAAGGTTTCCACTCAACATTGTGGGTATACTTTCAAGCGACCCCCATAATACGATATGGCTACTACAATCAGTCAAACCTTAGAGGGATAATCTCCGTAGCTCTCCCGAGTACAACCTTGTGCATAACCCCTGTGTGAGAGGGGGATCCCAGAAAGCCTATACGACAATTAGATTTCACTCTCCCTACTGCAAGATACTAATTTTGTTTGATAGCTTTGGAAAGTTATCCTTTCAACATATTCCAAATCCCTACACCTTAAGATAATGTAGGTTCGCCTAACAAAGTGTAAAAAGTATGATAAATTTTAGTTTAGAGTTTATTTTAGTGGTTGTTGTTTACTCAGAGGTGTATGAGAGTGAAGACTGATGATATTATGACTCAGTTCCCAAAGCATGCACAAGAAATGATAAGCAGTCTTTTCATTCAGTGAATGTCTATTTTAAGGGAAGGAGAAGGATTTTCCTTTCACTTTCAAACACCAAGATGAAATGACCTTATGCAATAGTCCTCAATAAGGAATCCAATACAATGATAAAATGTTGATATGTGACTGATGATCAGTTCGATGTAAAGCTTCCTATGATAATCAGACTCTAAGATCTGTGAGATTGAAGCAATTGGAAGAAAACTCGACATAAACAAAAACACACCCTTGTTGCGATCAAACAAGAGAAAAAAAACCAAAATGTCAAAAAGAAATAAAGGTTTAGAAAATATGACTTCAAAGATCAAATGGAAATGATACAAAATATCTTTGAAGCTCCTTAAAAAGTTTTCACTCAATCAGATAAATGAGAAGAAAACAACAAATTGACTCTAAATCGTCAAGGACAAAGAGTTATTTCAAAGTAAGGATAAATATCAAAAAATCCAAACAAAAGATGATGATTCCTTAGAAGATAGGGTATTGAAGGCCAATACCAAGATGGACTAAAAGCATGAGACTTTGAGCAAATGTAAAAAGTAGAAACTAAACCCAAAAAATTGAAAAACTAGAGGATTTTTCACAAAAAAGGGGTAGCGCTCTGGTGTAAGGGGAACCAGAGCATTATAACACTCTATTTAAGACTAGAAGGGAGTGATAGCACTCTTATAACAAGGGCAGGGGAGCGCTCTACTTCAAAATCTCAGAAAAGTTACCAGAAACTCAAAAATTCAAGAAAATGCAGTCAATCAGGGTGATCACGATGTCATAAAGAGGCAATCAAACCATTCTAATAATACCAAATTCAATGGAGAAGATCAAATGAGTGGGAAAAGGGCCAAGACAAGATCTGGGAAAGGAAACAAAAATCATATTTCCTCCCCAGTGGAGTCACCAATTTCTGTTGAAGAGAAATCCTCCTGCGGACAAGTGGATTCTCTCGAGGTCCCTAACTCTTTAAGGCTAAGATAGAAAAGTTCGTAACATGGACACTGAATTTCCTTTTAGATATGATTAAGTTAATGTACGAATAGGAAGAAGAAAACTATGTACCTTTTAATGGCGTTCATCCTTGCAAAGTCCAAGTTGAGCTTCAATCCTAAGCTCCTCAATAGGTCCTGTAGAACAATCAAAGATACAACGAACTTCCTACTCTATTGAGATTAGCTCAAATATAGATCTATATTATGAAGAATACAAGTTCATATTCACAACAAAGTTCAAAGGAAATAGGCCAAACATGAATTTATATTGATGAGAACAAAGTGTTACTTACAACCATGGATGTAGTGCAACAACTTCACCAAGCTCTCCTTGTCGAGACCCTTGCTCAAATAACCCACATACAAGATGTTTATGCTTCAAATGACATCTCCCTCATGAGATCGTAAGTTAGATGCTATTGCAATGTCTCTCTTCCTGTACTGTATGTTGCCTATGAGATCATAGGTTTCATACCTCCAATCTTTCCTCTCCCTTTCACCATGAGAAGGCCTCCTTATATAGGCTTGGAGAGGCCCAACCACTTGAGATATATTTGGGTTAAGTTGAGGATTTTCCTCCTTCAGTTATGGATCTTCCCTAAGATCATGCATTGAGATCATATTCGAATCCAACCACCTTCATATATTGAGGGGATCTTTCCCTCATTCTTCTCAACAAACCAAATTTCTCCCAGAAAAAGTAGCGCTCCCCCAAAAGGGGCACCAGAGTGTTATAACTCCCCCCCAAAGAAGGAAAGGGGAACCATCTCTCCCTGACAGTGTATAGGGGAGTTCTCCCCTTCAAAACCCTTTTTTTAGTGGTTCTTTCAGTGGAAAAAGGCTTGTACTTCTAGCAGACTGATTCCTCCTCTTCAAAACTCGTCTTTGAGGTGTCCTAAGTGTCCCTGTCATGTCGTTGGAGGAATGACATAGGAAAGAAGGTAGTATGATGTTAGCAACACTTATAACACATGTGGTCAATATGCGACACTTGCGGACAAGATGCGACACTTACAACACTTGTAATGATGGGACTTGTGACACTATCGAAGTGAGTAATTTTGAGGTGTAACACCCCCATAAAAGACTTAGGGAAGTTTCTAACGAATAGTTGGATCCTGATAGAGAAGTAAAATTTGAACCCATTCCCTCTCATAAACCCTCTGTTACTCCTTCTTCAAAGATGCCTACACCAGATCGTAAAGATGATAGACTCTCTACATCCATCAAGGGATTCGAGCCCTCCTCTGAGACATCTGATCATACTCCCGTCATTGAGAAATTACAATAAGAAAATGTTCAGTTGTTGCAACAGTTGGAAGAGAGAAAGACCATGGATAGCCATCTCCACCATGAGAATGCATTATTACAAGCAAACATAAATTCCCTCCAACGATTGGTTGATCAAATGATCAATGAAAATTGTAGCCTTCATGCACAATTGAAACATCGCAAGAGGGCCAAGAAAAAGTCTTCAAGACAAGAAGCTTCTAAAGCCAATCCATCCCATCCTCAACAAGTCTAGTCATATTGGGTAATTAATTTTTGTTTGTAGTGGGACTTATAAATTCTTAGGTGTGGGGGTAATGTTGGACTCGTATTTTGATTGTTTTTTTCTGATGGTTGAATCCTTTTTGCACCGATATTATATATATTATTGACCATTTTGAAGGAGTTTTCAAAGGATTTTGTATCAATTCATCATGGATTTATAACAGGTATGTGCAATCAATGTTTTGCAATGGTTTTGAGTTAAATTCAGTTCGATTTGATGTTTTTTAGGATCTAATGTGTGATCTGTGTGTAACAGGGATAATTTGCAGTCTGATCCTCCATCTAGTAGCTCGTTCGACACTTCATCTAGCACCCCATCCGGTACGTGATACGACACTCCATCTGGCATGTGATCCAAGACTTAGAGCATAGTCGAGTTGGTGGTTGGCGCATTGGCGGCCTGTGATGGGAGAATCAATGACTTGGGTTTTGTGCCCTATCATGGCTTCTAGCTACAAGATCATGACATCTTAGATTAGGCAGTTATTCTAATCACTGACTGGCTCATCCATTTTCTAGAAGCCAAAGCTGTTAGAGCACATTTAATGGAAGTTTCCATTTTTAGAGGAGGTCGAACCTTCTAGTGGTCGAAATCTCGAACCAAAATTGCTATAAATACCACCAGTAGTGGCCAGACCACAAGACAAAATTTTAAGAAGATTTTTATTTTGTAATTGAGATATATTTGCAAACTTATGTTCAGACTGCATTTTTTAAGTTAATGACAGAATCATGTTGATTTGAGCTTGCGATTTGCTGTTGAGGAGTAGCCACAACCTGCTGGGGGGACCACCAATGGTCTGGGTGAATACTTAGATAGATAGATCGTGTGCTTCATTTGTGTAGTTATATTTCACTCCATTTTTCTGTTATATGTATTTTGTAGTTTTAAATACTGTATTTGTTGTTTACAATTTAATTGTCTAATTTCTCTTTTGCAGGTTGCTTCTAGAAGATAGTTATTTGTCATGATGTGTAATTTATTTGTTAGAAACTGGTTTGCAATATACTAACATATATGATGTGCTAGAGTTTGAAATTAGTTTCTGCAAGTTAAAATAGAGTAATATTTAGAACAAAGGATTAGTTTAGACATAGTTTCTTTTGCAAGTTTCGATGGAAAAGTAATTGCAAGTTTTATTAGTTGATTTAATTCTCACTTCAGTTATGCTTTCATAGATCTATTTTGTTTATTAATATTGTTTTAGTATGCTAGGATAGAAGTAGATTTTGAGATTATATTTGTACAAGTATTCTAATTTGAAATTTGATTTTTAAAGATAGGATTAGCCCAGTTTAATCGTGAAATCTCACTTTTAGATTTGAGTTGCAATTTTAATTAAAAGATTGATTTGAGTTAAGATTTTTAGTCATAAGTTTATAATGTTGTGAATTTAATTAAGTTATCATAAGAGTGTGTTTGAATTAGTATAAGAGTGTTTTTGAATCATCGATGATTGACGCATGAAATTTAGAGATCACATGGATTTTTAGGATATTTAATGTCTCTTCTATGATGGAAAAGCTTTCATTAGATTGCTTGATTCATACTTTTCATTTCTCTATACAAGTCAACATTGAATTAATTCCTCTTGAACTATCACTAATCGTCAGATGCCACCGTTATGTTACTAGGCACCGAAGACATAATCATCATCTTTGAATTTCCTATTATTGAAAATTAAGAATAGTTTTGATTAATTTCTAAATACACTCATGATGCTTTTTGATTAAGTAGGTTAAGATTTCTCCTTTGCAAAATAGAAATGATTATGATTTTTGTTTTAAGAATAGAGTTTACTTGCTGAATAGTTTTGATAGATTATTTTTTTGATTGCTTACTTGCTTAAAGATGAAATATCAAAGTAGTTTACTTGCTATTGTTCATTAGGTTGAATAGATTAACTTGTTCAAAGCAGGATTTGATTTTCTTCTTTAGGAATAATCCATTGATCCATTGTTTGAAGCTACTTAGGGTAAATAGT
This sequence comes from Picea glauca, assembly GCA_000966675.3. Lineage (NCBI taxonomy): Eukaryota > Viridiplantae > Streptophyta > Pinopsida > Pinales > Pinaceae > Picea > Picea glauca. The sequence continues at coordinate 296,347 of JZKD02S0007352.1, read as the reverse complement.
TCAAGTTCATTAATAGGGTTTGCTAATTAATAGTCATTACTTAAGTAGATTAATCCTTAGATAAATCATCCCCTTAGTTAGACCATACTTTCATTAAATTGTCTGCCTTGGCATATATAGTGCTACAACTCTAAGTTTACTTACCCCGGGTTGACAATTTAATTGAGGGATTTAGTGCATATAGAACACCCATCATTTTTGGCATCATTATAGGACTAACAAGGACTACTGAGCCTAAAGTCATTCAAAGACAACATGGATGCCAAAATGCAACAAGGATCTATCTAGGATATCCATGTAAACGTAGGCTCTGCCACCTAATCATGACACTTCTAAAGCAATGATAATAGGTCCATGTCACACTTTAGTGGGATTGATCCTATGGAAAAGCGGAAAAGACAACCAGATGCAAAAAGTGGAGGTGGAATCCTAACTTATATGCAAAATTTGGAAAAAAATGACTTTTTACCAAAGGACCTTTAAAAGTGACCCATCTCCCCAAAAGTTACCAAACCAAAAGGAAAAGTGCATCATAACATCCAACGAGAAACTCAAGAACCAAATTTAATGATATCTAGGCCAAAAAAAATGACAAAAGGGTTCAAAAGGGTGGCAAAAAGGGCCAAAAAAGTCTATAAATAGAAGCTGACAACTCATTTTCACCATTGTAATTTGAAAATTAACCAAAAGGCAAAAAAAACCCATTTTCTAAAAGAGTTGATTCTTGGAGCTTTAGAGGACGAAACGAACTTCTTCTCAGACCAAGTAAGTATAAAATCATCCCTCCTGCATTTCCATTCTTTATTTATGTATTATTTTTTGTTTTTTTGGGGGGCACGCCTTCCTAAAAAAGGGCGGCCCTACGTGTATGCAGGATGTCCAAGGAAAACCCGCGTATGTATGCAGGAAGAGAATAGTATACCAGCATACATATGTGACTGTGTCCAAGACAGCCTGCGTACACCCTCAAAAGCATGGAAAAAAAATAAAAATGCAAAAGCTAACTCCCCTTTGAAATATCATGGAACATGATGTATGTCCACTGGAGGGAGAGGGAACAAAAGGATATTTATATATTGGTCGATGAGGACCCTGCTACCATCGCCGCATTGAAACAATGTGGGCTATGGAAGTTCTACCAGTGTCCATTCATGAGGGGACAATGCAGGCTACTGAACGCCCTGGTGGATTACTGGCACCTTGACGCAAAGGCTTTATGATTGAGGGGCATTCATTGACTCCAATCACTGAGGATATATACTTCTTTACTGGCCTCTTGAGGAGAGGGGAACCAGTCAACCTACGCACATTTCCCCTGGTCCCTCCAACATCACAGACTACATCGGGATGCATTGCGAGGTCGACACTGAGAAAGTAGGTTCTCAGGTGCCCATCCACAAGATCACCAACTTGTCACTGAAGGATATTGTATTTATTATTGGACGGATGACTGGATCCGCAACCCTACACCAAGCCTCCCGAGTGCATATGTATTGTGCAATGCTATGCCTATGTAATACCCCTAAGGCCAAACCCAATTGTAAATGTAAATACAAATGTACTTAAGTTGGTGAGCTGTTTTGATATCATTTTTGTATGCACATTTCATGGCATAGTGCGCGCATGTACTGCGTAGTAAAATGAGAAAGTGTGCACATTCTAGGATACTGCACACAACATCTTAAGTGCACGTGATGTTGAGGCAAGGGATACTTTGTGTACATGATATGTTTTATAAGCTAGTGAGCCAGTTATTATAAGCTAGGATGCCTATGTTTTGATTAGGCCAGAGAGCCTATATGTTAAAGGCAAGTGCACCTATTTTTGTATATGTCTCATGATTAATATAAAATACATCACTGCGCGTAGACCGACCATGATAAAAGAGATGGGGGACTAAAATCCACTAGTTAGGGAAAGGGCGGGGCCTAAAAGTTAAGGAAAAGGGCTAAGCCAGGGAGCTTAAGCCAAAAAGGAATATTATATTAATATTTATTAAATCATAAAGCATGGATAATTATTTTATACTAAGTTCTAAAGTTGGGGACAAGTGGGCCAAAGTAGCTCCCAACATGAAAAGTGTCAAGTTGGGGACATGCATACATATTGTTGGGGCTTAGTTCATTTTCATATGCCCCCATCATTCTTACCATCATCTTTTCCATGATTCCTTCCATCATTCAACCATGATGCCATGACCATTTTCACTCATGAAGTAAGTTATCCTCCATACATTCCTATCACTGTACTAGAACCGGTATCCATAGACATTTTGTGTTGGTGTACCTGGTTAACTTGGGAGCGGGATTGAAGAACTGGGTTGTCAGGCCTATGGGATATTGAAGAGGTGGGTTGTCAGGCCTGTGAGCAATTCTTTGGGTGAGAGAATCACTGTGAATTTATTTCCTGAAGGTGCTAAACTACAACTATAGGGCTCTGAGACTTCCTATCCGGCCTATTGTTGAAGCCTAGAAAGGGAGTGGGGCAGCCGAAGGATTGTTGAGCAGAGAAGGGGTACACTTCCTGGGGTGGGAAAGGCATGTGGGGAATGAGGGACTGTAGGCTGTTAGTTGAGTGGGCACCGTGACATAATATTTCCTGTTGTCTATGAGCCTATAGCCTGGTTAGGAATCCCTTTACCTGGGTGGAGTTTAGTCCTAGCTTGGGGATGTCTCATTGTTGAGAGTGATGAACAGTGTGGTCTAAGGCTGGGAGGTTCGTGGAAGGTCTACACACAATTGGTGATATTATTAAAAAGATAAGTGTTAACTGTGTGATAAAATTACATGCTGCATTGTTATATACGTGTTTATTCTATGGGTTTATCATATGCGTGGTTATGACTATCTATAGGTTTTTGGGTATTTCCTGTATATGCTGCATGTCTATGTTTACTGTTATTTCAATGTGAATTTGTGCATTTACATAATGTATTTGTCTGTTATGTTTTAGATATAAAGCTTCTGCAAGAGTTCTGTGTGTATATATTTCTAATTGCATGTAGTTAGAAAATTTTATGTGGCATAGTTCAGTTGGTTGTTGGGTATGTCACAGTATGTTCCACAGTGAGAGAATGAAAGTGTTCTCTGGCGTAGCATGGCCCAGCCATGGGTGGCCAGGGACGTTTCAAATTGGTATCAGAGCTTCAGTTTTCAACACTGAACCTGGATGGGCCAAGAAAGTTGAGTTGAAGCAAAATGTCATAGAGGATTTATTTCAAAGTGGCCAAATTTTAGTTTGTAGAACGTCCATGGTAAAAAGTAACAACAACTAGGCGGAAATGGGGAAAACCCCCAATTTTCATGGTTGAATTCATGAGAAAATGGATAAATAAAGCCAAGTGATGAGATATTACTGATTTAATATCTGTTCTAGCAAATTCAGACCTGGAATTGGTTGAATTTGAAGTTACAGTAAATACATGACAGTTGGAGTGAGTTTTATAATTAAAATTCCCAATTCATGAATTGAGTTTGGGAAAAATTCATTCCAGAAATGTCAACCCACAGTGATCTGTTGTTACAGAGGTTGAGATGGTTTTATTGGGGTAAAATTGAACAAATTTCATAGTTGCTGAATTTCTATGGTGAATTGGGAATAAAGCCCAATTTCTGCAGCATAATTCACGAGGAATTGATGAGCATAAAGGTGAATGTGCGCAGTTGGGCGCACCAAAATTTCATGTGGTGCAGTGGAAATATTGGGATAGGTAAAATTTGACACTACGTGAAAAGGTATTGGGGTGCTGATGCGCGCGTTAAATTTTAGTACCACGCGGAAAAATGTGGGTGTGCGAGTGCGTGCACTAAATTTTGGCACCGCATGGAAATTGTTGGCATGCAGGTATGTGCGGTAAATTGTGGCGCTATGTAGAAGAATATTGTGTGCGGATGAACACGTTAAATTTAACATTGCGCAGTGTGCACGCACATAGTAATGGTGCATGTGGTGTGCGCAGTATTGCAACGCACATATGAGTTTGGTTGGTGCACGCACAATATGAGTCTAAGTTGTATCGCGACAGTGTAATCAATGGTGCTCGCAGATTATTGTGTGCGGTGGGAGCATATTGAAATTTGGCATGGTGCAATTGATAGAGTGAAATGCATGTGGAATATCAGTGCATGATACAAAAACTATGCGTAACGGGTAATAGTGCAAGAACCAAAACTGCGCGGGGTAGATATTGGCATGCGACACAAAAGTGTGCACAAGTTATTGGCGCAATAAAGAAGTGATACACAGTGGTTTTAAAGTGTGTGAAGCATGATTTACCTTGTGATTTTGCATCAAAGGGTAAATATGGGTGCACATATTGAAATTTTTGCGCGTGAAGTTGTTTGAAGGGTGAAGAACAACAAAAATAGTGAAGGGTAAATTATAAGACCCAACTAGCTTCATGGAGCCATAACTTTTTGCTCTGGAATCAGATTGAGGCACATGAGTAGTCAATGGGAATATATTGAACCATAGAAGACGGTACTAGAGATGAATTAAATTTCTGGGCATGTTAAATATGGTTAAAAATGGAAAATAACGTACCTGTACCATTTCAGAACAAAAACACAAATTGGCCTAGAACTTCAGTGGGCTGCAACTAGCAGCTCAGAGCACAGAAAGAGTTGAAACTTGGAAAGAATGTCCATAATATGTATATGAGGAAACCCAATTGATATCCTATGAAATATGCAATGGAGTAAGTGCAAGAATGCATAATTAAAACGCATAATTGCGCCAAGTTGAAGTGTGAACATAAAAGTTAATGGAAGAATTTCAAATAGTCATACTTTCTACTCAAGACTCGGAATTGAGCATGTGAGAAGGCATTGGAAAGGTATTGGACAGTGGAATATAATTATCCACCCAGAATATTGATCAAGTCATTTAAATTTCCAGAAAATTAAAAGAAAGAATTCTGATATATATTGTTGAACTAGAATGGTTCATATTTTCATGAAATTGTTGAAACAATTAGCCTGACAAAGTTTTGTTGGCTGCAGATTTTGAAGAATTAACAACAACTAGATCAAGATCAGATTAGAGCCTAGAGTAATGGAAGAGGCACAAGGGAATTATAGCAAGGAATATGAAGTTAGAGGGATGGATGTCCATTTGAGCATCAAAGGAACAAACTCCAATGGACATGGAGAAGAAAGGAATGAAAACATGAATATGGCAGAGACCATTAAAAATTTGTAGAAGGATGTCCAAAGCTATAAGGATGATAATAAAAGTCTTATGAGAGCCAAGGAGTACCAGGATGACTTCAACATGAAGTTATTACAGAGCTTGAACATAATAGAAAAGAAATTGCATAAGGAGAGTGGCTTGAGCAAATCGGGAAGTCACAAGTCTCATGATGAGAAAATAAAAACAAGAAGTGTTAGAAGACATCACCATCACTCCCCAAGGAATTCCAATAAGAGAGCAAACAGTAGTTCAAGTCCATCCCCTATTAGGAATCACAAGAGGTCTGGGGTGGATGAGCTACGAGGAGAAATGAACAAAATAAAACCTCCTATATTTGATGGTGAGCACAAGAAGGATGAAGATGCAGAAACATGGTTGTTGGGCATGAGAAAGTATTTTCAATTGCATAATTATTCTTCTCATGTAGAGGGTAGAATTGTCTTCTATCAACTCAAGGGAAAGGAATCCATGTGGTGGGATCATCTTGTGCAGGTGCAACACATTAAAGATAAAAGTGTTACTTGGAGGGAATTCAAGAGGTATTTTGAGAAGAAATACTTGACTAAGAGATACTATGACAAGAAAATGGAAGAGTTCTTTGAACTCAATCTTGGGAGTATGACCATTGATGATTATGAGAGAAGGTTTTTAGAATTGCTGAAGTATGTCTCTTTCATCAAGGATGAGGCAGTGAATATTCAAAGGTATTTGAGTGGATTGCCATCATTTATCAGTGACAAAATACAATATGATGATCCCAAGACATTGGAGGAGACCATAAGGCAAGCTAAATGCCTATATGATCAACAAAAATCAAGGCCAACATTCCAAAAAGCTTGGGAAGACAAAAATAAATTCAAGGTGGATTAGAGGAAGAAGGGATATAAGCCACCATTCTTCAGAAACAATCCTCAGGGACAACAAAATCCTAAAGAACCCAGAACGATTGACACAGGGAGTCAAAGGCCAAGGAAACCACCTATTCAATGTTGGGGTTTTAAAGGGGATCATATGTTCAGAGATTGTCCTCACAGAGGTGAAAAAGGGAGAATTGTTCACATTGTACAGCAAGCTGAAACAATGGAAGACATGGGTAGAAAGGTACCGAGGATCTATGCATCCCTGGACAACAAGAAAGTAGAGTATCAATCACATATGATTGAAGTGGAAGGTATGATCAACAACCAAACCATTGCCATTTTAATTGATTCAAGATCTAGTCATAGTTATATAGATCCTAAGATGGTGGAAAGTTTTCATTTGCCAAGAAGAAAGAATGAGAAATATTGGTTGGTGCAGCTGGCTACAGGAACTAAAAGAAAAGTTAATGAGATGGTTAAGTCATGTCTTATGAACATGAATGGAATGAACACCCGGGTAGATTTGAACATCTTGCCTTTAGGTTCCTATGACTTTCTAATGGGGATGGATTGGTTGGACCAACATCATGCCATCCTAGACTGTTATAACAAGGCATTTAATTGCTTGGATGAGGAAGGTAAACTAAGGAAAGTGCAGGGAATTCCCAGAGAAGTAACCATCAGAGAGATTTCAGCATTGCAACTGAAGAAATGTTACAGAAAAGGGTATCAAATATTTGCAGCTCATATGGGGAAGAAACCTAAAGATAAGGTGCCAAATTTAGAATATTATGTAGTCCTGGAAGATTTTGAATATGTGTTTAAGGAGGTACCAGGACTACCCCCAAGGAGGGACATTGATTTCTCTATAAATCTAATGCCTAGAGCAGCTCCTGTGTCAAATACTCCTTACAGAATGAGTACACCAGAGCTATGCAACTTGAAGAGCTTCTGAAGAAGGGGTATATATGGCCAAGTGTGTCACCTTGGGGTGCCCCAGTATTGTTTGTGAATAAGAAAGATGGAACATTAAGATTGTGCATTTATTCCAGACAGTTGAATAAGGTGACTGTTAAGAACAAGTATCCTTTGCCAAGGATTGACGATCTTTTTGATCAATTGAAGGATGCAAAGATCTTTTCAAAGATAGATCTTAGGCCAGGATACCATCAGGTAAGGATTAAAGAGGAATATATCAACAAAACCACTTTCAAGATAAGGTATGGTCATTATGAGTTCACAGTGGTTCCATTTGGGTTGTCAAATGTACCGACTATTTTCATGTGCTTAATGAATGGTGTTTTCTAAGAATATTTAGACAAGTTTGTCATTGTCTTTTTGGATGACATTCTCATATATTCCAAGTCAAAGAAAGAGCATGACCATAATTTGAGGATGGTTTTGAAAGTATTAAGGGAGCATCAATTGTACACCAAATTGAGAAAGTGCTCATTTTATCATAAGCAAATTCACTATTTGGGTCATATCATTTCAAAGGATAGGATAGAAGTGGATCCTGAGAATATAGGAGACATTAGAGTATGGGAAGTGCCAAAGAATGTGACAAAGGTGAAATCATTCATGGGCCTTGCAGGATACTATAGGATATTTATAGAAGGATTTTCAAAGATTGCACACCCAATCACTTCCTTGCAAAGAAAGGGTGTGAAGTTTCAGTGGACTTGGATTGTGAAAAGAATTTCCAACACTTGAAACAATTATTAACAAGTGGTCCAATATTAAGGATAACATACCCAAATGAAGACTTCATTGTATGCATAGATGCATGTAAAGAGGGACTTGGTGGACTCCTCAGTCAAAATGGGTTTGTTATATGTTATGAATCAAGGAAGTTGAAGGAGCATGAAAGAAACTATGCCACTCATGATTTGGAGTTGGAAGCCATAGTACACGCCTTGAAGAAATGGAGACACTACTCATGGGGAAAAGGTTTGAGATGAGGAACAACCACAATGGCCTGAAATATTTGTTTGATCAACTAACTCTAAATGCTAGGCAAATCAGATGGTTAGAATTTCTAAGTGAATATGACTTTGATATGAAGCATATCAAGTGGAAAGAGAACAAAGTGGCTAATGAACTCAACAGAAGAGTGCATGAAATGCATTCTACAACCATTAGCATGTATCAATCAGATTTGAAACACAAAATTATAGAGACTGCCAAATCAGATTTACAATACAAGGATTTAGTGGAAAAACTACAACAAGGTAATTTGCAGCAAAACATTGAAGAATACAAGCTAGATAAGGATGAAATTCTCATGTATAGAGGCATAATTTATGTACCAAATTCCAAGGAGTTGAAAAATATAATATTGAGAGAAATGCATAATGTGCCTTATGCTGGGCGCCCAGGATATCAAAAAACTATTGCAGCTATCAAGAGCCAATATTATTGGCCAGACATGAAGAAAGAGGTTGTTGATTTTATTGCTAGATGTTTGGAATTTCAAAAAGTAAACGCTGAGCATAGACACCCAGCTGGTTTGCTACAACCATTACCCATTCCTGAGTGGAAATGGGAAGTTGTAACCATGGATTTCAATACCAAACCGCCCAGAACAAAAAAGAAACATGATTCTATCATGGTAGTGGTGAATTAGCTTACTAAAGCTGCCCTATTTTATTCCAGTGAAGCTAACTCACAAGGAAGCGAACATTGTTGATGTTTATATGAGAGAAATTGCTAGATTACATGGCATACCCAAGACAATTGTGTTTGACAGAGATCCAAATTTTACCTCAAAATTTTGGAAGGGATTATTTAATGGATTTGGAACAAATTTGAATTTTAGTACAACTTATCATCCAGAAATAGATGGACAAACAAAGAGGGTGAATCATGTGATTGAGGATATGTTGAGGATGTATGTGATGGATAAACCATAAAAATGGGAAGAATACCTACACTTGTTAGAGTTTGCTTATAAAAATGTGTATCAAGCATCTCTAAAGATGAGACCATTTGAGGCACTTTATGGCAGAAAGTGCAACACACGAGTAAGCTGGGATAACCTAGCAGATAGAGAAGTGGTTGGGCCAAATTTGCTCAGGGAAATGGAAGAGCAAATGTTGAAAATAAAACAAAATTTAAAGGCTACCCAAGACAGGAAGAAAATCTATGCTGATAAGGGCATAAATCACAGGGAATTTAAAGTGGGTGACCATGTATTCTTGAAAGTGAAAGCCAAAAGAAGTTCCCTGAAGTTGGGAAAATTTTCAAAGTTGTCAACTCGCTATTGTGGGCCATTTGAAATCCTAGAGAGGATTGGTCTAGTAGCTTATATGATTGAATTTCCTGCACCAATGTTTGTTCATAATGTATTCCATGTATCATTGCTAAATAAATATATACCTGATACTAATCATGTTATTGATTGGAATGTGATTCAGGTGGAGCAAGAAGACACTTTTCAAGTGCATCCGGTGCGCATTCTGGACCGAAAAATCAAACAGCTTCAGAATCAAGCCATAGGGCTTGTAAAGGTCCAATGGACCTGGTACAGTCCCGAGGACGCTACTTGGGAGCATGAGGATGCAATGCAAGAAAAATACCCGCATCATTTTGAGGATTTTTGAAATTTAGTTGTACATGGGTACATGATGCACTGAGGATAGTGCATAAATAAGGGGAGGGGATTGTAATACCCCTAAGGCCGAACCCAATTGTAAATGTAGATACAAATGTACTTAAGTTGGTGAGCTATTTTGATATCATTTTTGTATGCACATTTCATGGCATAGTGCACGCATGTACTGCGCAGTAAAATGAGGAAGTGTGCACATTACAAGATACCATGCGCAGTATCTTAAGTGCACATGATATTGAGGCCAGGGAGATTTTGTGTATATGATATGTTTTATAGGCTAGTGAGCCGGTTATTATAAGCTAGGATTCTTATGTTTTGATTAGGCCGGAGAGCCTAGATGTTAAAGGCCAGTGCACCTATTTTTGTATATGTTTCATGATTAATATAAAATACATCACTGCATGCAGACCGAACATGATAAAAGAGATGGGGGACTAAACTCCACTAGTTAGGGAAAGTGTGGGGCCTAAAAGTTAAGGGAAAGGGCTAAGATAGGGAGTTGAAGCCAAAAAGGAATATTATATTAATATTTCTTAAATCATAAAGTATGGATAATTATTTTATACTAAGTTCTAAAGTTGGGGACAAGTGGGCCAAAGTAGCTCCCAACATGAAAAGTGTCAAGTTTGGGACATGCATACATATTGTTGGGACTTAGTTCATTTTCAAACGCCCCCATCATTCTTACCATGATATTTTCCATGATTCCTTCCATAATTCAGCCATGATGCCATGACCATTTTCACTCACGCAGTCAGTTATCCTCCATACATTCCTATCACTGTACTGGAACCGGTATCCATAGCCATTTTGTGTTGGTTTACCTAGTTATCTTAGGAGAGGGATTGAAGAAGCGGGTTGTCAGGCCCGTGGGATATTGAAGAGGTGGGTTGTCAGGCTCATGAGCAATTCTCTAGGTGAGAGAATTACTGGGAATTGATTTCCTGAAGGTTCTAAACTATAGCTACAGGGCTTTGAGACTTCCTGTCCGGCCTGTTGTTTGTTGGGTATGTGTTATATTCTTTGCACGAGTAGTAGTGTTTGAGCACTTGCGCCGGGCACGTAGGGGTTCGGGGGCAGCGCCCCCGAAAAAAAAATTTTGGGCCAACATATTTTCGCCGGGCCGACATATTTCCGGGACGACATATTTTCGGGACCACATGATATTAGGTGGTTTTTCGGCACATGGTTTTTTGCCGATGGTTTTCTATTTCCGGTTAAG
>JZKD02S0007352.1:257984-282206 GCA_000966675.3 Picea glauca | reverse complement strand
TTGGGTTTCCAGGTGAAAAATCTCTGTGTAATGTTTGTATTTGCCATTGTATCTTTTCTATTCTTTTCTGAATATCAGTTTGCAGTAGATATTGTACAAGGTTAGAATTTACATTATTGAATCCTGGAAAGGAAGTGGGGCAGTCGAAGGACTGTTGAGAAGAGAAGGGGCACACTTCCTAGGGTGGGAAAGGCATGTGGGGAATGAGGGACTGTAGGCTGTTAGTTGAGTGGGAACCATGATAGAGTCTTTGCTATTGTCTATGAGCCTATAGTCTAGTTAGGAATCCCTTTACCTGGGTGGAGTTTAGTCCCAGCTCGGGGGTGACTCACTGTTGAGAGTGATGAACAATGTGGTCTAAGGATGGGAGGTTCGTGGATGGTCTACATGCAGTTGGTGATATTCTTAAAGAGATAAGTGTTAACTGTGTGATAAAATTACATGCTGCATTGTTATTTAAGTGTTTATTCTATGGGTTTATCATATACATGGTTATAACTGTCTGTAGGTTTTTGGGTATTTCCTGTATATGTTGTATGTCTATGTTTACTATTATTTAAATGTGAATTTGTGCATTTACGTAATGTATTTTTCTATTACGTTTTAGATATAAATCTTTCGCAAGAGTTCTGTGTGTATATATTTCTAATTGCATGTAGTTAGAAAATTTTATATGGCATAGTTCAGTTGGTTGCTGGGTATGTCACAGTATGTTCCGCAGTGAGAGAATGAAAGTGTTATCTGGTGTAGCGTGGCCCGACCATGGGTGACCGGGGACATTATAGCCTATATGCACATATTTTCGACTAGAGTACGACCATGCTTACTTGCATGAAGAGGCATCTCACATAGTGCCAAGAGCATAGAAACAAGAACTTCAGGTTCAACACTATACTATGCTCATTTTTGTTTGAGAGGGTACCCAACTTGAGTCCCAGAGAGACAGTACGGGGGCATGTAGCCTCCTTCTCAGCGGTATGTATATGGGAAGCATTATTTCTCTGACAGGGGGGAGGAAGGACCATAGAGGCCTTCGATGACAAATTTTTCGACTGGTGGGAACGACAGATTCTAGTGATAGAGGACTACCCCTATGACAGAATAAACTTCTATAGAGATCCAGACATGCCCATACCTCTCGGAGTGGAGCAAGGAGAGATAGGTACGTGTTTTTAAAATTATTTAATTTTTAGTTTATTTTATATATATCATTTTTATATGTATCATAATATTGACAACTATGTATATGCTATGTAAAGACGTGGGACCGGTGCGCCCATCAGACTTTGTGTGAACTAGGCAACGTCCTCGATTAGAGGCAGTACTAGCAACAACCGACAGACTAGTCATTGCAGGGGGACCTCCAACTAGAGAGGTCAAGAGAGTTTTGAGACGGGTGGAGCAGAAACTCACTGTGCTCACTCACATAGTTCCCATGGCTGAGATTGAGGATCTCCCCCCATCTATGCAGTCTCATGTAGTTGGGGTGCCACAGACTTGGGTCCAAATTTTTCAGTGTTTAGATAAGGCCGTCATTCACTATGGCAGGGCCAATAGGCCCCGATCTTACATAGGATGGACTTGTTATGTGTCGAGGGAAATTTTTGTATATTTTTGAGGGCATAAGCCCCGTGATGTATACTGGATTATTATTTTTTGAGGCGTTCACACCCACCTATATACTCTGACACTTTTGACATATATATATATTTACATATTTATGTCTTATGGATCACATTTTTTGCAAATGTATGTACATGCATATGTGTCTTCTTCTTTTTATGTGTGTGTAATATTCCAATCTAATACTTGATTATTTAGGGTATTTGTCATTTGATTTAATATCCTAGGAACATGAATGTCCATAATGTAATCAAAGGAACATTCTAAGAGATGTACCCTAAGGAAACATTGGTGTAAAGTAGGATCATAAGTGTTGTAAACTGCATTTAACTGGGACACAACCAGCTGAGCATCTAAGTAGACCTAGAGATGAGAGATACTATGTGATAAAGGGCCATGAAAAAAGTCTATCACTACACTGTACTCGACGACATTGTTTGTGGCATCACCTAGACAGATACCTCTGGAAGATAACAACTGGCCTTGAGGCGTAAAAATCACCCAAGCTGTGGAAGCAAGCCTCCGAGTGTGTTAGCTAGCGTCATCCGCGAACCCAAAGAACACCTCCAATTCACTTGACATATTCCATAGTGAAAAAGATGACATAAATAATGAAACATCCATAGAACAAAAAAGACAAAAAACTAACTGTATAAGAACTATACATATGTACAAGAAGTCACCCAAGCAACCAAACTACGAGTAATACTTCTTGAGGTAGAGCCCATTTCTAGGGTTTTCCAAGGAATTTCCCTCAAAGTCAACCAGACAATAAGAGACCTTCGTTAAGACCTCTTTCATGATGAAAGGTATGAACCACATGGGTTTGAAATTGCCTTTCCCTAGGGGATCTTTGTCTTGGTCGTAAACCAGGACAAGATCGCCTTCAGAGAAAATATGAGGATGAATGGACTGGACATATTGACACTTGACTTGTTTCTTGTGAGCCTCATTGGCCAAGGCTACATCATGACTTTTCTCATCGAGCTACTTGAGATATAATAGACATTCCTCAAGCAGTGAAGTGTCAGGAAGTAAATCTACTGCCAACTTTAAAGACATGATCTGAAACTCTATAGGAAAGACTGCTTTTGGCCTGTAAACGAGTTGAAAAGGTGTGAAATCAGTGCCAGTATTTACAGACATTCGGTAGGCCCATAATGTCAAGTACAACATCAAATGCCAATTTCACTTGGTAGAATTGATCATTCACTGAAGAATAGTCTTGAGGGACTTATTCACAGTTTCCACCTGGCCATTCGCTTGTGGGTAGTAGGGTGATGAATGTTCTTACCTCAACCCAAGATTTGATGTTAACTCAGAAATCATGCTGAACCTTGCTATTATCTGGTTAAAAATGAAGAGAGTCATTGTTTCACCATCATTGTTAAATGTTGGCATAGCCTTGACCCACTTTGTGAAGTAGTCTACCGCTACGATGATATAATGATGCCCCCTGGATGAATCCAAGTGGCATGTAGTAAAATCAATCCCCCACTTGGTGAAGGGACCAACAACGATGATGAGAAACATGGGAGCAGGATGTGCCCTCATATTTCGAGAGAAGATCTGGCACAGATTGCACTTCTTGACCAACTCAACACAATCCTTGATTAACGTAGGCCAGAAGTAACCTACTCATAGAATATTTTGGGTTGTTTCCAACCCAGAAAAATGACTGCCACATGCTCCATTGTGGGAGTCATTAAGAATGAGATCTTCTTCCTCGTGTATAAGGCATCGACAAAGAATGGAATCTACACCTCGACGATACAAAGTGTCATCAAGTATGAGATAATTTCATGCCCGATGGCGAATTTTTTGACGCTCGTCGTGGGAGGTAGAAGTAGGGCACTTCAAAGTCTTGAGATAGAATAGTATATGTCCATACTAGGGGTTCGAATATGCGATCAGAAAAAATTCCCTTTAATCGGATATTCTTTGGGTGTATCATCACTAGATTCAACTAGAAGTTTCAAAATAAGTTCCACAAATACCAATGACTTTTTAGATTTTGTGGAAACAAAATCCAAGTCAAATTCTTAGAGGATAACAATCCCTCTATTGATGTTTCCGCCAATGAATTTTTGTGTCAACACATATTGAAACAGATTCACAATGGCAATGACGATGGTCTTGCGAAGCATAATGTAATGACAGAACCATTGGACAACATGCACTGTTGCCAATGCAAGCTTCTCAACATGGGGATAGTTGAGTTTCGACACAACAAGACCTAGGCTCAGATAATAAGTCACATGCTCCTCAAGAAGATCGTCCTCTTGAACCAAGACCATACTGATGGTCGACTCTATGATGACCAAGTATAATAAGAAGTGTTTATTATAATTGGGAGGTCGAAGCAGAGGGGTAGACGTAAGGGAGTGTTTCAATGCTTCAAAAGAGCATTGATCAGCTTCATCCCAACATAAAGGGATGCCTTTTTTCAATAAATGCATGAACCCTTTAGTGATCTCAACGTAGTTTACGAAAAAATGCCGAAGAAAGTTATCCTTCCTCTGTAATCTTTGAAGCCGTGGTATTGTGCACGTGGGAGGAAACTGAAATATTGCCTTAACCTTAAGAGGATCGACCATGATCCCTATTGTCGAAACTATGAAACCTAAAAGACGACCCAATGTCATGTAGAAAATGCATTTGTTAGGATTCAAGCGAATCCGATAGTAGCGACATTGTTTGAATATTAGTCAAAGGTGCGAGGGATGATCAACTTTATTGAGAGATCATGATGCTATATCATCGAGATAAGCCTCGACTATATGTCTAAGGTCATGGAAAGCAAAAGACATGGCCCACTAAAAAGCGGCTCCAACATTATTCAGGCTAAAATACATCTTACGATAAGAAAATGTGCCCCACAGACATATAAAAGTTTTTTTATGTTGGTCTTCGGGTTTAATTTGAATCTGGTTATATCTTGAAAAACCATCCATGAATGAAAAGACCTCACAGACTACGCATTCGTCGATGATATGGTCGATGAATAGGGTGGGGAAATTATCCTTTGGACATGCCTTGTTCAAGTCACGGAAGTCCATGCACACATGAATCATACCTTGTTTTTTGTTAACCAGAACGGGGTTTGACACCCATTTCGTCAACTGCATGGGGTGGTAAATCCTTCTTTAAGCAGTTTCTCTACTTTAGCCTTAATAGCTTCCACTTTCCCAGGATTAATCGGAGGAATCTTCTGTCAGACCGACTTGGCGTCAAGATAAGTCGTTATCTCATGTTCAACAATTCTTGGGTCTATGCCTGGCATTTCCTCGTAAGACTGAAAAAACACGTCACAAAGTTCTTTAAACAACTCTGTATAAATTTGAATATCCTCGGGGGAGCAGTCTGCTCCAACAAAAAAATTCTCCACAATGCCAGGGGTTTTGGAGATATATATAGGGATCATTTAAGAGATAATTTCCATATTACCCTCGACGTAAACTACGTGCGTATCTAGAGGATTAACAGGAAAATACCTATCTCTAGTCATAGTCAACACAAATTCACCTGCCTCTATTCTTCTTAACTCCGAGAGGAAATGATATTTGTGATGGAGATCATCCTAGGGTCTGTCCAAACCAGTCAATGCTTCAAGAATCGACTCATATGAGGGAAAGACCAAGTCTAAAGAATATGTAGTGGTGAGGGAAACTTGAGCCCAAATAGGCTCGAGAACTGGATTTAATTCCCATGAGGGAGTTGGATCGGGGTCGACCGAATCTTGCTGGACAATACTATATGCAACTTCTGCCATGGATAGGGGCATGGCCATGCCCGGATGCCATGTCCCTTCCATTGATGCCGATGTTGAAGGATGATTCCATGAATCATGAAAGTAAGTCGTTCGAAATGACGACACTTGAAATATTTCATCCCTAGGTTGGTCGGGGGAAACCGATATAAGCTTGACGTTGTCAGAAGGAGGTGGGTAATCAAAATTAACCATCAATGCTGGACACAAACCAACTCCTACATTGACGATGTCAGGCTGAGGGTTATCAATCATCGGGACCATAGATGCCCCTGATGAAGGGTCAGGAAGGGAGAAGGACAACTATTCAAGGGTCATGATTCGACCCTCGTGTGGAAAAAACAAGACCCGAAAAATTGTGGCAAACACTGCATGCATTCCATAGGTCCAACTCCTTCCTAACAAAAGGTTGTAGTCAAGAGGCACATTGACCACCTTAAATTCTACGCACATGGTCTTCCCTCCTAACTGCACGGGGAAAGAAGGAATGATTCCATGTGGTTTGAAAGAATGATCATCGAAAGAAATAAAAAAAGTAGGTGACGGAGACAAAATTGGTTGAGAAATGGCCTTCCAACATGCCAACGACATCATGTAGGTCGAGGTGTTGTCATCAACCACTATATGGAAGATATTCCGAGTAAAATGTTTTGTGGTGTGAGCCACTACTATCTGAAACATAGCGTGGTAAGGGAGACAAGGTTTTAAATCAGTCATATCGAGAATGATCGTTCCTGGATTACAAGTCTCTGCAGATCCCAAGATAGATAATAGAGCCTTTATCTGCGAAGGGAAGCTCTGGAGGACCTCCAAAGTGAACATCACACAAAGGGCTTGTGCCAAATCCTCCACCACAAATTAGTTCTGGGAAACCCCCACATTCGAATTATGAGAAGCTTTCTTGAATGCCCCTTTCAGGATGCATGTCATTATTTCTCCCAATGGATTCTCGATCTGGAGAGGAACTGTTGGGTTTGTGTCTTCTTTACTCTTTTCAGTAGATTCTGACATTCTGTTGTCATGTGCCTTGGTCGCTATATAAGCATCACCTTTCATCATGTAAACATTCACGGCCAATATAGTAGACATGGGAGGTACCTGACTTCCCCCATCTACGCTCGAAGAAGCAGAGGCTTGACTCATGTTTTTCCCATGTGGAAATGGGTTCGTTAGCACAACAAATTGTTTCTGTGCCAATAAATTATGGGCCTCCGCAAGTAGAGGGAACATGTGATTCAGATGGTCCTCCGTGCAAAGGTTACACAGATACTTGAACTTTATCTTCTCTGTGTTTCCCCCACCAACACTGTTATTAGGTTTCTTATCCCCTTTACCCTTCTTGTTTCATTGTTTTTTCTTTCCTTCAGGCTTCTAGTTGGCCTTTGGGTTCATCGACTGCACATTGTGCATGTCTAACATTTGGGTAGGGGGAACAACTGAACCTGAGGTTTGGATGGTCGCCATTGGTTGTATCGACAATTGTTGCAATTGATTTGAAAACAGATCAGTGGATTTTCCTTGTGCTGAACCAACTATACCATTGGCATGTGGTCTAGACTTTTTTCCAGTCTTGTCGAGGATGGACTGTGGTGCATATGGAAAAATCTCATAGAGTAATTTAGACTAAAAGTAAATCCGTTCAAGCTATTACTCTCTCATTATCGCCTCCTCCTCTGAAAAAATTCCCGAAGTCGCAACATCTGTGGATAATTGTGGTACCAAATACTTTAGGAACCACTTCAACAGGAAATACGGTGGGACCTGTACCTTAATCAAACTCTTCTGATGCCACTATTCTTAGATGTGATCTAAGATATGATCGACCTTAGTCTGCTCAAATTTGGCCAAGAATTCGGTGTTGGCATCGTATCTCACGGGTAGTTGGAAATGCTTTAGGAAGACCATCACCAAGTTGCCAAAGTAATAATAAATTGACCAGTCGAGCTTGATGTACCATTTCATGACACCCCTGATAATAGTGAGTTGAAACAAGAACAACTGTACGGAGTCATATCACAGTGAGTTTGTCAAGAACCATAGGTGGAAAGTTGTCACGTGATCACTTGGATCTTCACCAGGATTGCCCTTGAACTTTGGAATGTCAGAGGGAAGCTTGGTCAACATGGGAGGCCAATGAGAATAATGACAAATCAGGTCATTAAGAAAAATTGACAAGTCTGGAAAGTGTAGCATTGCCAGAAATGGTATTTTGGGTTGGATATTATGTACAAGAAAAAGGGGGCCTGCAATTTGACTAGCACCACGTTTCCAAGAAAAGTTGGGTTGCTGGATAGGGTTTTGGTAGAAACTGTGGCCTTGAACAACATGAGGAAACTGCATTTGCTAGGAAATATTAGATGAATCCCATAGTTGGATGACATTGGTTGAGCTGGTATTGCTCCCTGCTTCGTATTCAAAGGATTTTGGGGGTGATTTCTCCCAGCTGACCCGACGGGCATAGGTATTGAGCCCTGAACAGGGTTCCATTGACCATGGAAGGGGTTTCCCCTTGCTGACATCCTTTGTGAGGGAACTGATCCCTACCAAGGATTCCAAAGTCCTTATGAGGAGAAAAATCCTACACTTGCCCCATGTGTAGGAATAGTACCCTACACAGGATTCTGTTGTCCAAAACCAGGGTTTCCCCCAGTTGAGACAGTAACCGAAGAAAAGGTGTTATTACCAAATGCACCAAAAAAAGAGAATGACATGGATCCCACTGAATTAGTGTACAATGACGGTCCTAAACTTCCTGCTCCAAACAAGTTGTAGTTATCACTTGACCCGAGAAGTGGCTGGAAAGCATTACTGAGTGAGGGGGACATAGGAGGTATGTGACCCCCACCATAAGGGACAACATTATAGGAGGTTGAGTTTCCTCCAATAGATCCTTGGAAAGGATCATTGGATTTCTTTGTCCTGATACCCAAGTTCTGTAACATGGAGTAGGTAAGGATGAAGTTCATGTCGAAGATGGGCATCCTGTATGAAAACAGAAGGCCCGTCACACTCTGTGTAAATGGAGCAGTGGTCGACGACATCAGACCACTACCCGAGGTAGAGGGGGTTGAGACCATTGTGGTTCGGACTGACGAAGGTGGGTTAGGAGGTAGAATACCTCCTATAGTAGTAGCCATTGAGGGCGTATGAGGAATCCCAAATGAAGTAGAAACATTTTCTTCCATAGTTGCTTGCAAGATTATCTGATGCTTGTAAGGTGTCACCCTTGGAGGGACAACTTGTACTAAGATTGGCACCGAAAATTCAGTGATCGGAGGGTTGACTGGCCCTAGATATTCTGCTCCAAAGTCAGAAATAGTGGGTTCCTCTGGAGTCGAGTATTCTCCTGTTGGAGCAAGATTAGGTAGAGTTTCCTATGGCCCGGTTTCCTCAACTAACCCTTGATGGTCAAGCCTTTGCTATAACAGTGGCAATGGTGGCTCTAATGCAATCATCGACAGTCCCTGAAGCCTTAATGACCGAAAAATATCTTGATCTTCCACTGTGTGAAAATATCAATGACAAAGTAAGGATTTTACTATCATTGAAAACCAAGCACTCACTAGAAAAATTCCTATAAGATAAACCAAGAAAACCACTATCTAGTTGGAAGAACAATTATGCCAACCAACACTAGAGAAACTTACCAGTGCAAGTGAAAATCAAACACAGAAGCACCCGCTGGGTATACTCTACAAAGTGTGACCCGACATATTCCCAAGGTACTATGGTATATCCCCACAGTCACCTATGTAAGTCCCTAGAATGAAGGAAACTAAGTTTCCAGCTCATAAACAGTCACCAGGAGGGTACAGTCGACAATCGGGTGGACCACAATGAGTAGGATAACAAGTCCAAAACCTACCGAGGGTATCAAAAGCAAGTGGTCCAGAAGACAACTGAGGATATCGAATGGATTCGAGGTCCACGAAGATCCATAGGAAAATGAGAGCGATAGTATCCCACAACATATCCTCAATATGCATTCCCCACTACGTTTCTTCTGGCTTTGGAGGGGTTATCTTCGCTTCCTTTCCTCATACGACATCATGTTTAGCCCCTGTGTTAGAGAGGGGTCCCAGATAACTTTCACGTCACTGGACTTTAACACTCCCTAACTATGACTCCGATGTTTGTTTAAAATCCTTGAAGAGTTTCCTCTCCAACCTAATTCAAGGCTCTAACCCTAAACTAGTTGATTGACCCTACAAACATAAAATTCTAATTAATTTTAAATTTAGCGTTCGTTATAAATGACTTGTTTAACTCAGAGGATATGGCAGAGAAACTAGTGATGTTTATGAAAGACAAAAAAGAGGATAAATAATTGAAACTCTGAAAGAAAAATTACTTCTAGTGAAAAATAAAGATTTACAAGTAGCTCTTTGTAACCAACTTTTTTATAACTAACTCTTTTCAAGATTTTTAAAAGGAAGACCTAAAACGAAATTTCACTCGACTACGAGCTACTTAAGTTCTAAGAAATCAGTAAATAAATTTAAAAATTGAACTCTTTTTCCTTTCAAGTAAAATAACTAACCCTAACTACTTTACCAAACTAAGAATGACAAATATTTTTCGTTTTTGGCAATGATTTAAACAGGAAAAACTTGAAATAAATCTTTTTTTTCTCTTTTCTTTAAAGAAAACGAAAGAGGGAAAAGAAAATAAAAGACAAGACTGAAACTGACCTTTCACCCACTGTGGATCAAAGGGAGTCACTAAAGACACCAAACATGCCGATCAAAAACTCAAAGACTCGCCTAAAACCTTTTCATAGGTAAACATAAGAAATTTTCAAAAGGAGAAGCAAACTGACATCTAACTCAAGTTGTGACTATAAAAATAGAGACATTGAACTATGTCAAGAAACCCTGAGAAGTAAAACCTCAATCAGAGAAAAGGTTGACTGCCTCTTCTTAAAAATAGTCTCTTGAACCAGGTACGCTATTGATGCTTAAGCATCCAGCATATGTACGCGGGCTATCTATAAAGTAGGGCACGTATGTATGCGTGATGACCCACTGTAGGATGCATACACCTCTGTACTTATTCAAAAAAGAAATAAAACAGAAAGACTAATAGGGAAAGGAGAACTCATATGGCACCAAAGGGTGACCAAACCCCTTAAAAGACTCAACAGACTCAAAATAAATTCGAAAGGTATAAAAACCAACCAGACACCCAAAAAATCCACTAAAACCCTAGAGGCTTCCCTAGTATGGTCGCCAGTTCTTCTAGTAGGAAAACCCCCCTCAATATTACACTAGGGTTCAAAATATAAGAATATCACAACTGTATAAAATTCAACTAATTATCTAACTACCCCAAACATGCCCAAGATTTATACAAGAAAAGTAAATATGAGAAGGATTAGGTAACTGTACCTCTACTCCGTGTCTAGTGATGATCCTCTCACGCTTGAAAGCTTCACTGACTGAATGCCTCCTCCAAGGCTAGCCTGCATTCAAATATAGACAAACACAAAGATATAAGAATGCAATTCATATACAAATAAGGGTTAGAAATTAGAATATCAAAACATAAACCATTAACAACATTCAATACGCCATGATTTTGGATAGGAGAAGCACCATTTTTATTGATAATTCAATGGTTATACATTTTACAACCAAAGCCGGCTACTGTGCCACTAACTTGGTCTGGGATCCTCTTCACCAAGCTCCAAGTGCACCTCTGTATGGATTCTCCTCTCAACCTTCATATCTCTTCTTGGGAAGTGAATCGGTTTTTGATGGAGGAAGAAGGGCTAATTGGGAAATGCAAGGGAAATTCTCACAAAAGGGCTGCAATTACTTGGGGAAAGGAGGGATGTGAAATGGGCAGAGTTTTACTATTCTTATGTATAGATGTAAAATGAGACCCAAACACCTCCTTTTATATGGGAAATGATGGTTATTTGATTGGTTGACGGGATATATGCGGTGGATTAGTTGGGAAACTACACAATAGCCCGTAATCTCAACGAATTCCTTGCAACTTTTTATTTTTTTGCAAATTTTGCAAGTATACGTGGGTTGTAATGGTGCAACATGCGTACGTACGTGGGATTTAGTGGTGCATCATGCATACGTATGCAGGCTTTAGTGATGTAGAAAGCAATTGTACGTGGGCAGTAGTGGAGCTTGGTACGTACATCTTCAATTTTTATTTTTTTTAGAAGAGCAACTCAACAATGGCTTGAAAAAAAATGCAAGTAAGAGGGCCAAAGGATAGGTATGGATGTGTAGAGAAATTTATGGATATAACACTTTTATACGGGCCTTACACTATCACCAAGGGTATGGGTAGCAATGCTTTTGATATCAAAACTCCACTCTTCCTTGGCCTACACCACTCCACATCTCTTCTCAGAGATAACTACCACCATTGGAGCAAGTGTTACAGTTTTGTAGTTTTACAGTTTCAACCTATTTCATTTATTTAATAGAAGATATTGTTCACTTGATATCTGTGTTATTCTTCATATCTTTTTTTTTATTGTATCCAGTATGAAATCAGTTCATTCCACTCCTAAATCTATATCAATGGAGGATTTCACCTGAGACAGTTCAAGAGTTTGTACAAATTACCAATTTGCAAGCCACAGACCACAGTATGTGGTTGCAGGTGAAGAAGGATGCAACGAAGGAGTGGATACAACTGATCTATTGTGTGACAATGCAGGATATAAAAATTTAGGTCCAGGATTATCCTGTTGAATGGAAGGTTCCAACAAGTCCAAGGAGAGGGCCAAAAATACAAATTCAGACACAGGATAAAACATTCCCTGCCCAACAGATAGGTAGAAATGGGGCGAGCAAAAAGAAGAATACAACATAAGGCCAAGTGGGGGGAATCAACCCACCTAAAAAGAAACGAACAACACAGAAGAAACCACAGGGTGGTCCTACATAGAATCCAATGTGCATAAGGCATACATCGATAATTACAAGAGAGCAAGTGAGCCCAACAAAAGTAATGACAAAGACATAAGATATACCTGTGGAAGAAGAATTTGGACAAAAAACAGGGATGGATAAAGAAATGCCAGAGGAATCTGAGCCAACAGATGCTCAAAAGAAGAGAACAAGGGAGAAAACAAGTGGCTTAAGGAATAAGGAAAAGGCCCATAGGAAACCACCTCATACATCATTGACAACAGATGATGTTGAATTATTAGCCACAACCATTGAAGATTGTCTATCAGAGGATTAGGAGAATGGCGAGAAGCATAGGGCTTCAATTATTGAGCAGGTGCAGGAAGTAAAAGCTGCACTAGAACAACTAAAGATCAGGGCAGAGCAACGACAAGAAGACACACTAGTAGAGACCAGGGAAGGAATGCCAACAGGAGAAAAAATATAGATCATAGCGCAGGGGAGCGCAAAATTCATGATAACATCGGATATGTTGTACATTGATGAGGAGGTGATATAGAATCCTCTAAAAGAGATAGATACTTTGGACTTGGTGTTGCGCAAGATTTCGACGAAGGTGTTGTACAAATTGCAAATTAGCGTCGCATAGGAAATCCAATCCAGGGAAAGGTCGGATGCGATAAGATTAGAGACAACGCATGAGGAGAACATCACACTGAAGGAAGAAATTAGCCAGGAAGGGAAGGATAAGAATTTAGTGCAACAAAAGGTAGAAGATATGGAGAAACACATTTGTGTAGTGTTTCAAACCATCCCAGACATTGCACGATCACAAGAAGTATCAACAGAGGAGAAGATGAAGAAGATAGCTCAGGCATTGGAGCACTACAAGATCCAAATAAAGGATATGGTGGAGTGTGCAATACCCACTACTCCTCCAAAAGTAAGAGCGCAAGGAGAGAAATACGCAACAAAATTTGTAGAGAATATAGTGCAGGCTATACAAAAGATGACAGAGTTGCTGGAGAAAAGTGGCCAACTGTGGACACAAGTAAAAGAATATGAAATGTTACAAAAGATGCAAGAAAAGGAGGATACGATCCACGTTCAAATGAAAGACTTAAAACATAGACAAAATACAATGTCACTACCAGAAAAGATTAAGACAACTGTAGAAATGAAGAGTCTGCAGTCATAAGAAAAGATAGTGTTGGTAGAAAATATTGCAATACAGGGTCAGTTGGAGCCTTTGTAGAAAAATGATGAACAACTGATCATGGATATCGACGTAGAAAAATCAAAGGTGGAACATATAGGCTTGGAGGGGGGACAAATATCGAAACCTCCAATCGTTGCACAAATGGTAGAAGCCATGGAAGAAAAGAGAAACCAAGCTCAGGAGGAATGCCAACAAGCAACAAAAATGTATGGATCACTGACATAGGCAGTGAAATATGTAGGAGTCATTGAGTGAATCGAGACGAGTCACGATGTCAGTGTTGGGGGCCTTTTGGCACAAGCCAATTTTGGAAGAAAATCAAGGAAGTTGTAAGAAATCAATGTAGCACCAGAAAATGGGGAACACATCAATAATAGAGGAAAAGAAATGCCAGAAACAGAGGAAAACCAATGCTAAGAAAAAGTGGTTACAAAGTGGACAAATTGTTGCGGAGTAGTTGGAAAGTGAACAAGCACCGACTTAAAGAGTGTTTGGATCATGGAATAGCCGATATTGAGCATTTGGAAAGTGGACAAACCTATTCCACTTATGGTTAGGTTTTTTTAAAGGGATTTGTCCTATTTTTTTGTATAAGTAGAATGTATTAGGACTATGAAAAGAGTTGTTTGGTTAGCCAATTAAGAAGTCAAGGTTTTGGTGGAGAAACTGGTTAGAGGTTCTCTATTTTTTGAGGACTCTTGCGATCTATGGAGATTGATTATAATAGAGGAGGAAATGTACAGTGTGTGGTACTAGATTTGGCATGAAGATTAATAAAGAAATGAAGAGACTCATCTTTGTGTACATAGCCCTAGGAGGGGGTGAACCATAGTATATCTAGGTGATGTGTGAATGTTTGCAGTACTTTAGATTATATTTTATTTAATGAGTTTATGTTGAACATGTTAAAATGATAAGGGAAATAATATTGCACACTAGGAATAACTAATGGAACATGTAGAACAACACTAATGGATGAATGCCATAGTTAGTATTCAAATCTGAATCTTATGTTGAAGTAGATAAATAGATGTCATTTAGTATATGTTGTTATAATGGTTCATGAAGTTCTGTTGAAATAGTTGAGTCGTAGGTCATAGCTAATTTCCTTCTAGTGTTACCATAATAAATGAGGATTCAAGGGCTAATTGTTGAGTAGATCTAATTTCCCTGAGAGAGAAACACATCCCATACCATGTTTGCAGACACTTGAGTCTTGTGGCCACCCATTGAATCCATCTTGGGTGAGACTTCATAGTGCACTCCATGCGTTGTGTTTCCTAATGGTATCCAGAAGGGACGATGGTTGAAGGGAAGTTGGTAATCCTATAGTTAGAACCTGGGTCAACACATAAAAAACCCAACATAGAGTTTGACTCATCATCCTTTAACTCAAAATCTATTTTCTCTAGTTCTTCATTCCTTGCTAGGACTTCCTGTTTGATGACATATTTGATTTCTCTAAATACCACATATCTACTATACACTACGTTCTTATTTTATGAGTTCCAAATATTATAACCTTTCATACCATATTTATACCCAATAAAGATACACTTTTCAACCTTTTTATTTAGCTTACTCTTGTTTTCCTTTGGAATGTGAACATATGCCTCACATCCAAATACCCTGAGTTGTGTGAGAGAGGGTTTCTTTCCATTCGATACCTCATGTGAAGTATTTTCATACATTTTTGATGAGGGTGATTGGTTGACTAGGTATCATGTAGTACCCACTGCCTCCGCCCAAAATTTGTGTCCTAACCTCGCACCATTGACCACACATCTTGATTTTTCCATCAGCGTCCTCTTCATCCTTTCTACAACTCCATTATGGTGAGGTGTATATAGAGTATTATTCTACCTTTATATACCACACTTATTATAGAACTCTCCACCATTATCTGTCCTCAACACCTTAATTATTTTCTCTGTTTGATTTTCCATATGAGCATTAAACTCTTTAAACCTATCAAAGACTTCGTATTTCTTCCTAAGGAAATATATCCATGTATTCCTCGAGAAGTCATGTATAAATAATACATAGTACACAGATTTTACCATTGATGGAACCAACATAGGTCCAAACACATCACTGTGCACCAACTATAAAATTCACGCTGCCCTCGTTGTACCAGAAGCGAATCTTACCCAAATTTTCTTCCCATATACACAATGTTCACAGAAATAAAAATCTAGAGAGAATTTAGACATACCTTCAACCATACCTTTACCATGTAGTAATCAAAATCCCTTATCTCCAATATTCCCCAACCTTTGATGCCACAACATAACCTTTTCTCTAGATACTGTAGGAGTTTTTTCTTCTTTGGCTCCAATCTCAGGAAAAATGGAACTAGTACACAAATCACTAATAGTGCTTCCATGCAGCTTATACAAAGTTTCGATCCAAACTCCCTTCAACAACATTGTTTCTCCTCAAACCCTTCAATTTTATTTCTCAAACATTGTTTTTACCCCTCCATCGTCCATTTTTCTTACATAAATCAAATTTTTGGCCAATCTTGAGATGTTCTGAACACCAGGAAGTGTTTGAATCCTTCCATTCGTGAGATTCAAAGTGAATTTCCTTGTCCTATGATTTTGGCTATTGAGTCATCACCTAGGAAAACATCACCTCCATCATACCTTTCATATTCACAAAACCACTCCTTTTGGGGAGTCCTATGAAAGGATGTACCCAAGTCAACCAACCATGCCTCATGATTTGCATGTGTTCTTGATGAATCCAGGTACACATCCCATCCTTCTTTTGAGGATTTTTTTTGTTATGTAGAAGGAGCATCTTCAAATCCATTCCCTCTCTTCATGATTTTGGATCTACATTGCTTCTTATAGTTCCCTTGTTTTCTACATCCATGCATACCTTTACAAAATTATAGGGAGATTTAGACCTACCCTTATATTTAGATCTCCCACTTGAGAAATATGATCTATTTCTTTCCTAGGATCACCCTCCTGTAGATAATGCATCTGTTCTCTATCCTTCCATATTATTTTCTCTCATCTCCTCTGAAAATAAGGATGACACCACATCATCGACACTTAAAGTAGTTATATTACTACCCATGGCCACAACCAGACTATCCCACGTGTCTTTTAAAGATAAAAATAAACTAATACACTTATATTCTTATGAAATTTTAATATCGACAAATAATAACTAACTTACCACAGTATTGAAGGTGTTCAGATGCTCTGTCACCAAGTCTCCATCTATCATTCTCATGTTATACAACTTCTTCCGCATGAAAAATTTGTTTACTAGGGACTTATACTGATAAAAAGTCCCAAACTTATCCCATAATTCTTTGGTTGTAGCTTCCCCTGACACATTAAGTAATATTGAATATGAGAGACATAACCAGATTGTGCTATTTTCCTTCTGATCTAACTTTTCAAGTCTTTTATTGATGTTCATGTAGCTGCAGTACCTGGATCCACCATGATTCATTGATCTTTGTCTACCAATAGATCTTCCATATTGAGATTCCAAAACTCAAATCTTTGCCCATTAAATTTCTTTATCTCTATTTATACTTGCCATTTATTTCCACCTGAAGAATCAATACCACAAATCTCCCACTATAACAAGGCTGATCATAGACTGAAGCCAAACCCATGACCATAAAGGCATCCCCCTAAAGCCAATAATTTCTCTAATACCAAATGTATATGTTAAAAATGTACAATTAATTACTTTAAATAGATTCTTAATAAAACAAAAAAGATACAATGGCACACACACACAAACACATTACACAGATATTTTTACCTTGAAGACCCAAACCAGGAAAACTAACAACCTGTTTAGGGATGCACCTATAATATTCTATTCATCTTCATACTCATTTTTAAATACAATATACATATAGGATCCAACAATATACAAAACCCTAATACATTAACCTATATTAGTCAACAACCCCAATTCCTTAACCAAAATTAGAAAACCATTGACAAACACCATGTGCCAAAAAACCACCAAAAAATAGATGCAAAATACTGTTAAAAACAGACCAATTTTTTTTATCAAAGGATCAAGCCCCCGAACCCCCAAAACCCTCCTAGATAGGGGTGATAAGCACCCCCGAAACCCCCTTTTCTTCCATATCAATGTACAATACATGGGATTAATTTTTCAAAGAATATAACACATACCTGACAACTGTATATAGTAGTAGAAACTATGTAATAGGTTGACAAGTGAATATTATTTTATTTGGAGCTATGATCAGTTGGAGGTTTCCCCCTCAAATATTCAAGTGAACATTGTTCTCAATTTTAAATATTAATAAAGGTTTTATTACTATTCTTATTTCCAATTTCTAGGTCTGTTTATTTTCTTTCTGTAGTAATATTTCTACCTTTGCAATGAATATTCTATTTCAACTATTAAGGAACACCACAAGTGGTATTAGAGAACTTTCTTATGCCAACACATGATCAAATTTAAGATTATTGTTTTTTCTCTAAACATTATTTGTAATATTTAAATTCCATAGGGATATGTCATTCAAGAGGCAAGTCTATGGTTGGAGAAGAATACAAGTAGAAAATACAGGTGGAATTACCTAGTTGGACACCCTAGTAACATCTATTTGCACCCCTTCAAGTAGTGATACATAAAAAAAAAATGTATATATATTTTTCTTCCACGTACCCTTAGGTATATCAGAAGGCCCCTAGTGCTATGGGGAAAAATCCCCTTAATCTAGGTCTAGCAACTAGGAAGAGCCTTGACACCTTAATGCTTATATTCTACCGCAAATCCAACAAAAACCTAATGATAGTTAAGTAAATGGAGAAAATATTGAAATGTGTACCTTAAGTCCTTCCATCTATTCAAGATCCCTTCCCATTGTTGTCCATTCCAAGATTGCTGGCCTCCTCCCAAAGTTGTCCTAAAAAAAATTCACAGAACAAACTATGATAACATATGTATAACTACAAAGATCATCTAAAGGGTTAGATATTCATTAAAAACATTCATAAACATAAACATAAATACATAAAGATACGGGACAAGAAGCTTTCTCTTTTATTGATAACAAGATTGGAAGTTACAACGTGAATCTTACCGACACTGCTCCACGAACCTCACTTGGGTTCCTCTACTTTGAATCCAAGTGCACTATTTCCAATATGATATCCTCACAACCAACATGCCAATATAGGGTAAAATTATGGATTGTATAAAGGAGGACGATTGGAAGGGAATGTTGAGGATGAAACTCAAAGTAGGATGCAAAAGGATTGGAATATGAGGGAGAAAATTTGGCAGCGTTCTCTTGCCTCTTCTTTGATATATCCAAATGACCCCCCTAGGGCCCCTTTTATATGGATACAATATGGTTAATTCATTTTCAGAAGGAATAAAAGAAGTAAGATGGTTAGGAAACCTGTCATAGCCTGTAAAATCGGCCCGAAAGTGCATAACTTTTTAATTTTTGCAATTTTTTTTAGAGTATACGTGGGCTATCAGGCATGCAACTAGCATATGTATGCATGCTTAATTTGTAGTAGGGCACGTGCACCATGCCAAAAATTTGTTTTTAAAGATTAATATCAACAAAAGTAGTTGGAAAAGCTGTAAATGAATAGGCCAATGTCAGAAATGCATGATAGTGGCATTTTGAGTTATAACATATGCCCCCTAATGTGTGAGGTCAGAATAGAAACTGATGGTCGAAATACATTATAACATATTTAATAAAATAGGAAAGCATCAATTCAAGTGAGCCCAGATGATTATTCACAAGCATGTCATCTTCAAAAAGAATAATAATAATCATCAAGGAGGGCATAACCATGCTCGGGACAAACTAACCATGGATGCCAATCAAGTACATCGCAGATCCATGACATATATAGCAATCATGGCCACATGACTAATGTGTATTCCAATATATATTGTAGCCATGAATAATACGAAATGAATCTGCATATCAAAATCATCAGATGATATACAAACACAATGAATCTTCAAGAGGCATCAATGCATGGAATGCTGGAGATGATAGCTTCAGTAACTCCAACACTATCTTCAAGATATTCATAACTCGGGTAGGAGTATAATAGGAGTGTAAAAATCACTATCTTGAGGTGTTTGACAAGTCGTCATCAAAAGACAAAGGATCTAGATTATCAAGTATAAAACTTCATTGATTCTGAATGTACACTTGACAAAACTCCCGTGATGGCTGACTCATGAAGGTCAAGATAATTTTTTTAGAAAGGTTGACTCAGGTTGTAAGACTTTACCTTGGACAAGAGAATGACATATGAAAAGACTTAGGAAACATGTTATTGACATAATATTGTGGCACATGAGGCACTACAAACTCTTCATGTGTTTCAAAGACTAACCAAGCATAAGAGGATACAAATCTATGTAACGAGAACAACTTCCTAAAGCCATAATAAATCCCAGTTCTTTGTAGAACATACTGAATGATGTTCTCCATCCAAGGGTGACTAGATTGGTGCCAGTAAAAGAGAATGTTTTCCCATCCCCTCTTTTTGGAGTATTTGATTTTTTTTGTCTTTTTCATGTTTTTAATGATCTTGAAAAAACATAAAAGAATGATATGTTACAAAGGAGGAATGAGTGTCACGGGAAAGAAAACTAGTTCCCAATGCATGGAACATACTGATGCTCAGTGCAAGGAGACATGTGCAGGATAAGGACACTCGGGTAAAATCCTCCATAGGCCAAGGTGTCAGAATGCAAAGGAAAAAATTTTGCAAGTCCTGCACCTAAGGAATTCTTTAAAGGTTTAGAAACAACAAAATGGAGCTGACATTAGGCCAAATATGAAAGAGTGAGACATGCAATGTGATTTGCAGATTTGACAAAATGATCCTCCTTTAATGTAGAGTTTTATGATCCCATAGAAGGTAAGATCGATGCCTTTTCACTTTTAAAGAGTCTGAAAAAACCAGTAAGAAGACTGCATAGTTGCATTTTTCGTAAGTTTGGTCTCTAAGTTCTGAAAAAGAATAAAATCATACCAAGGAGAACTCTTCTGGTCACTAGGGCCAGAGTATTCCTTTTTCGTACATAGTCTAGTTCGTCCAGAAATAGGTTAAAATTATATTGAAAGGACGTCTCTTCAAAACCATTATAATGAGTGTGACAGAGACAAGATCAATCGACTATATTTTCAATTTTAAAGAATCTAAAAAGTGCTTAACTATGGACTCCCTCATCCTTTTTCGTAAATTTAGTCCCCTGAGCCTAAAAAAGTATAAATCATAACTTAGAATAAGTATCTCAATGAGACATGTCTCTCAAGGTGTACCTTTTTCCTAGGTAATCTATTGGTCGGAAAAATGGTTAAACTTATGCCAAATATATGTTCCTTCTAAACCAATTAATGAGTGTGAAAGAAACAAGGTCACTCGATGATCTTTTCTTGATTAGGGAGTCTGGAAAGGTCTTAAAGAAAACTCCAAAGGGTTTCCTTTTTCATAAATAATATCCAAGGCATGAAAAAGTGATAAACCAAAACCAAGGATAATGGCCCTTTTTTTCAAATTTAGTCCCTCAGGCTCGAAAAAGGGTTAAAATTACACTTAAGAATACTCTCCTAGAAAACCAAAGCTCCTAGGGAATACATTTTTTGTAAAATTATCCATCCAGACCAAAAATGGGGTAAACTATCACCGGACAGATGTGCCTTCGAATTTCACTTTGACGAGCATGAAGGGAAACAAGATCGCTCGACAATATTTTCAATTTTAGAAAGTCTGAAAAGAGATTAAAGAAGAACCCAGGGGGATATTTTCATATGTAATCTAAAAGAGGTCGAAAAGGATAAATAATTTCTCACCAAATGTCACTTTCATAGTTTAAGTGATCTTGAAAGAAGGCAAACCATGCTCTAAGGGATTCCCATGGGTAAAGGCCAGAAAAGATGAAGAATAAGGATGAGGCTTCAACACAAAATCATGGTGGGACTAGAAGGGACTCTTGTGCCTATGAAGTACTTCAACATGGAAATCAAATGGAAAACAAGGCTCTAACTAGGATTCCCATGGAAGGAATACTCTACCACATAAATTATGACACAGTTATCGAAAAGGAAACTTAGTGTCACAATTCAATGGGGTTAATCCTAAGGCCAAATGAACCAGTAAATGGATAATGAAAAAAATGCAAGTAGGGAAAATTATAACCTATATGCTAGTTTCGAGGTCAACGCCTATCAGAATAGATCGATATGATGAAAAAATGTCGAAGAATAAATGTCTCCAAGATCCTACATATAAGGCCAATAACACTCATCCATAAGTTAATAAATCCAATATAGATAGAAAATTCGGAAAATAGGAGGTTCTATTGAATACAAAACTTGAAAACATGGTAAAATCATGAACTTGGGTTACACTTTTGTGAGAATCGAGTCTCCAAAATTCCCAGCGGACTTTTTTTGGCCGAAACATTTTTCGGGCGAACGTTTAGATGCCAAATCAAACGACTCCTCGATGAAGCCCTCAAAATTTGTGTACAATACTTTTCAGATGGAGTTTTTCTTCTAGTGCAATATTTTTGGTCGAAATATGTTTCGATTGATAGAATCTTTCAGCCGAAAACATTTTTCGGCCAAATGTTTTTTTATATATCCCCTGCCTATTTGCCATTTGAACATTTTTCAAACAGTTGATAATATGCAAGAGTTCGTTGTTGGTGTTGGCGGTTGGAGTTTGTGGGTGGTGTTAGTTGTGGTTGGTGGCATTGGTTGGCGAGGGATCCAGAGGCTTCACCAGTCCAGAGAGGTAAGTCTAAACACTTGTTTTTTGTTTCTGTTAATTTTTTTTATGAAATTTAAATTATCTAACATGGACAGGACATGACCCTATCCATGTACATGGAAAGGTCCGCTCAACATTAAATAGCTATAAATTTTAATATTAGATTAAAAAAGATTGGCTAGGATTTAAGTAAAAAATTTCACTATCTATAGCAGGGCCCTTTTTCGTTGTTTCCATGTTCACTAACTTTGGCATAATAATATATCTCATCAAATTCTACGATAAATTATTGGTATTCTTACAGTTATGTTATGTTGTACATTATGATTTTTAAGAATGTTGTGCATTATGTTTATTTTAAGAAGTAAGCCTTTGTAAATTTGTAATTTTTTCATGATTGTAGTAACAATATTAATTTATTTGTTAACATAGAGTTAGTGTAAGGGAAATTTGTGATGGAGATTCAATTGATAATATGGTTTGTTAGGTTGTATTCCAATGTTTGAGACGAGTCATTGTTATGACTCAAACCCAATTTCAAACTCTAACAAGTTTAAAGCATTAACAAATAAATTAGTAGTCGTACTAGTCTATGTACATGGACAGGGCCATGTAATTGGACTTGTGCATGTACATGGACACTATAAGGGTTGTATATTACTAATATTTACTAAGGATCTATTCTTATTACTGATATAGAACTCATACTAGTTGTTGTTATATCCAACCCGTTAAGAATACATAATCTATCTCTGCTTAATTATGGAGAATACTAAGCTATGAAACTAGTGATAAGTAAGATCGTAATCACTTATGTAGGTAACCAATAGAAAGAGTGGTTAAAAAATAGTCATTAGACCAATCATTCATCTTAGTACTAGTAACATAACTTGAATAATGCTTATATCTATGGGAATAATAGTAATCAACACACTTAACTTGGAACCTGAGCATGTTCATCCTACGCCAAATCATTAACCTATTAGATTATGGCAAGCTTTGTACTAGTGATCTACTAGTATTCCAATCACCTCTAATACTAGTAGAGTTACTATCCATATTAAATCTCAATGGTAATAATAGTGTAATAGTATACCCATAAGTAATGATGATAATCTTGTACCTAAGCTTAGATTTAATAGAGAGGCAATGATTATGTGCTCATCAACTTAGAGCTAATAGAGTTAATTAGGGTAAATACACTATATTGGTGGGTTGTTGTGACATAAGAAAGCTGATCCTTATCTATAAGCATTGGCATTTATATTAGTAATAACCAACCACATTGGACCTTATCGATATGTGTTTATAATCCCATTTGTAACTTTATATTGTATGTACATGATTATTACTATGCCATGTTTTTTAGCTGAACCAAGCTTTAATCTTTATTGGAATACAACATGTGACCTTATTTTCCTGATTAGGGATAGTCTCTTATGTGATTACAATGGGTATTGGTACTCTCCATACTTGATCTCTATACTCTAATAGGGATTTTGATCAGTACTAATTGCTAAGACATGAATATGCTTTACCATATAAGCATGTTGAACCTTATAACCTATGTTTTCTTATACTTTACTATTACCTGCTTACAGATCTTAACCTGTACAAGATATGCATAATTAGATGAATAGGTTTCATTAACCATAAGTAATACCGTAATCAACACCTCTCATATTGAGTGCTTAATGTAACACCCTGTTTCCCCCAATTTGTAAAAATAACTATAATGGCCAAGAACTGTGGCAAACTCAGAAATGTGAATGTGTGATGTGAATGGACCTCATGAAAAAGGTCAGTAAATGTGAATAATATTATGAATATATATATATACCTCCAACCTCTCCAATCCTGGGATCTTTGCCTATTCCAACTACGGGCACTGAAACACAAGAACCAGATGCCCAAGATACTGTAACACCATATGTCTCACATAAAGTAGCTGAA
>JZKD02S0007352.1:226443-240264 GCA_000966675.3 Picea glauca | reverse complement strand
GGATAATAAATTATCACCAAAGTACTATGGCCCTTATAAGGTGTTGCAAAATATTGGTACTATGGCATACAAATTGGAGCTGCCTGCATCTTCACGAGTACACCCAGTTTTCCATCTTTCATGCTTAAAGAAGGTTATAGGTGACAAGATCCAAGTTCAAACTATATTGCCAGAACTTGATGAGGAAGGAAAAATCATATTGGATCCTGAAGCCATCACTAACACAAGAATTTGCTAGCTGAGGAATAGATCCATTTCAGAGTATCTCATTAAATGGAGGAAACTACCGG
Organism: Picea glauca; assembly: GCA_000966675.3. Lineage (NCBI taxonomy): Eukaryota > Viridiplantae > Streptophyta > Pinopsida > Pinales > Pinaceae > Picea > Picea glauca. Next base: position 239,974 of record JZKD02S0007352.1, on the reverse strand, counting down.
TTGAAGATTGCACTTGGGAAGATGAGCCTTTTATACAGAAGCATCCAGAGTTACTCAAGCATTGCGGAAAACACTTGTCTCAAGGGGAGGGGCATGTTAAGCCCTAATATTGGCTCATTACCCCTTAATTGGGGCATATTATATTAGTAATGGTATTTTATTTATGTCGACTTTAGGCCATTAGTTGTAATTATACCTCCTAGTCTCGGGTACCCGACATGTACATAAAAAACAATCCCTCATCAATTTCATCATCCAAATATGATTTGTAAATATGTAGTAGACCTAGTGTATATGATCACATTCCTACAAACCTTCCTTAACTTTAACAACAAGAGACTAACATTTTCATCAAACTTTTCTTTAGTCTCACATGACTAGTTTTCGATTAGTCAAGAACCCTAACTTGAAATAATCAAAACTTTGTACCTGTAATGAATAAAGATCTGAAACTGATAAAAAAAATTATTTAGTGTGTTTAATGCAATTCCTCCGGGTTTCACTACTTGGAACCTCTCATAAAAAGCGTTATAGCAAAAATGGCATACCTTGCTGAATTCTGGCTTACTCTAGAGAGCGACCTTGTAGAGTGTGCCCCACAAGGAATATTTATTGAATAAATATGAAACTGTTACAAAGAATAATAAAGAATATACTTTAACCAAAACATTTTTTACTACGCAATTTGGATATGTTATGAAGAATTTATGACGTTTTTACCCGAAACACCTGTTTTAGACTAGTTTTAGGACTAGCCACAAACCCTATTTTGCACAGAGTGTAACTCCAAAAATGCAATGAATCACAAGTGGAATTTTTTAACATAGATTATTGGATATGTTTCCTCAATGGAATAGAAATTTTACATTCTGAATCATTCTAGAAAAAAAATTATTGCGAAAATGGTGAGATGACCTGTAAATAACATACCTTAGAAAGCATCATCAAAGGAATTTATCCTTCCTTGAATTCCGACCTTCTTTTCTCACCTTTATTCAGAAATTCAGCTTAAATATCAATTGGTTACCTTAGACACCTATAGATATTCAATATTCTCAAGTTTTTATAAAATTAGAGATCCTTGCCTCTTATTTATACTCTCCAAGTAGCTTCCTTAAAAACATCTTCTAGGCCACTTTGCCCACTTTCCTTATTTTAGGGTTAACCCACTTCTAATTTCTCCATTAAATTTATTATTGAAATAATTTATTTTGTATTCACTTTGAATCATAATACACTCATCACTTTACCTTATTATTTACCTTTTAAAGTATCTTAAACCACTTTGACTACTTTGACCTTTTGGGGCTTCTAGATGACATATGAGGGTCGTCCAACTTCGTAAGGCCATAACTCTCAAACCATGAGGATTTATTTGACATTCCACATACCACCATAAATGGAATGACATTTAATACCCATATAGAATAGTATTACTTGAAAATATGTCAAAACTCATACCGTTATCCATCAAACAAACTTGGGTCCATTACCCAAACTTGGGTTCTCCAACTTCTTATGGCCATAACTCTCTAACCTTGAGGAGTTATGTGGCGTTCTATATACCCATGGAAGTGGTTTTGTAACGATGTATGCCACTTGTTCTTTTGTTCCCATATATTCAACTCTGATGTTATTCTCTGAAACCCGTTCCCGTAGAAAGTGATACTTGATTGGAATGTGCTTCGTATTGGAGTTCATCACCGGGTTTTTGAGATACTGATGGTGCTTGTATTATCACAATAGATTGGAATGGACTCATCATACTCAACCTGTATATCTGTCAGAGTTTGTTTCATCCAAAGAGCCTGTGTACAACATGATGCTGCTGCAATATACTCTTCCTTGGCTGTAGATAAAGATACTGATGATTGTTTCTTGCTTAGCCATGATACTAAACACTCACCCAAGTAGAATGTTGCTCCACTGGTGCTTCGTCGGTCATAAATACAACCTGCCCAATCTACATATGTGTAGGCAACAAGTGATAGATCCTTTTCTTTTGGATACCATAATCCAAACTCTTATGTTCCTTTCAGATATCTGACAATCCTCTTTACTGCTAATACATGTGATTCCGTTGGTGCTGCTTGAAATCATGCCACTTGTCCGACTGCCTGCATTATATCTGGTCTTGATTCTTTCACATATAGTAGGCTGCCAATCATTGACCTGTATTGCCTCTGGTCTGTAGACTTTGAATCATCATCTTTGCTCAACTTGCAACTGGTTTGCAATCTTCCATTCTGAACCTCTTTACCATTTCTTTGATTAATGACATTTCAAATTCATTCTGCATATCCTTTGCAAATTTCTGGCTTAACCTATCATTAGTACTTCCAAAACAATATCATGAACATAAATTTCAATTAATAAAATATTATCTTGAGTTACCTTGATGTAGAGGTTATTGTCTGCGCTTCCTTTCCATAATTCGTAGGGAGTTTTGTCATTGTTGTTTATGAGAATTAATCTATTTTGAATGTGAACTGATGTATGCATTGCATGTGTCCAAAAAATGTCTGTCAATTTGGAATCCATTAGAATTGTTTGAGCCATTTCCTGTGTAACTATCATCCATTATGATAATGTTAATTTTTCTTTGAACCACTCTCTGAACTAATATTTGAATCCATTATGTCGTCCACTATTATATATCTATCCAAACCTGCTAAGTGTTATTACGAATCCATCTCTGTCCATACTGTCCAAGACTCTACTTGTGCAGTTGTCCATAACGTTGATCCATTTATCACTATAGTATCATGAAGTCTTGATTAATCTATCAAACTATACTTCTGCTAACTGATTGCTCTGAATTTGTCTTCTCAAACTCTGCAAGTTTCTCGAAGGATAGTTCTTTGGTCTATAAAAGCTATCACATAGACTCCCCCTGTCTAATATTCATATTACATGGGAATCTCTAAGCTGGATGGATCAGAACAATTCCTGCTCTGATGTGTATTCATCATCATATTCATTGGTAGATTCATCATCATCTCCATTGGTAGATTCATTATCTCTCCGAGCTCTGACTTCTTTCTTTCTATCTGTGGATTCATTTTTCACTACAATTCCTTAAAGTACAATCTCTTGAACCTGTTCCTTATTTACCCGTCCTTCCTTTCTTTCAGTTATTTTCCAAACCTTTATGTATCTAGCATCTTTCCTTTTCTCTATATAATTTTCTTCATCTCATTTTATTGCCAATATTTTGATCTCTGGTACCTGATCTTTGTTCACTTGTTCTTCCTATTTTCTTATCCATACTTTCTTATATCTGATATCGGTATTCTCTTTCATGGAAGTATCGGTCATGATTCTACAATCACTGACTATATGTCCATAGTTATGAAATTTGTAACACTCAATGTTACGTGCGACCACATAGGCACGATCTACTTGAACATTTATTTTATAATCCCTTCAATCTACAATCTTATGTCCAAAGTTAGTACAATAAAAACAATGACCATAAAATAAATTTTCATACCTGGGAGTGAATGATCTTCTTTGTGGCGTATTTCTTCTGAATTTTTTTCCTTGAGTGATCATGATCATGATTGAAGCTTCTTTGTGACTTGAACATGGATGGTATTCTTGAAGATGTATCTTCAATATTTTTCTTAGATTCTGGTTGACCATGATTCCTTCCTTTGAATACTTCTGCATAACTCTTTCTATTTTCTTCATTATTCTTTTCTAGCAACGTAGAGTGTTTCTCTTCATTCTCTACAACTGATGTGGATGTTTCTGTCTCTTCAACATTCTTGTTGATCTTGATGATTTTGACTCTTTGTGTCAGAACTTATTCTTCAATATTCTCAACCTCTTCTTCTTTATTCATTATCCGAGACTTCATGACCTCTTCTGTTCTCTTTGCTTCTTCAAGTTGGATTTTTAATGTAATCATTTATTCTTCCAGTCTTCTCTCTTCTTGACCAAACTCTTCCTCAAGTTAGTTTAAGTCATTGGTTATTTCCTTGAGATGATCCATCAATATATTTTCTCTCTTTTATGCTTCTTCCTTTTGTGCTTCTATGTTGGCTTCTAAACATTTCTTTTGATATTCTAGAGTTTCTTCAATTCTTCCAGCCTCTTCTAGTTGATCTCTTAAATTATTAATGACCTGTTGATATTTTTTGGAACCTTGAACACTCTTTTTTTGCTTCATCAATTATTTCTTGGATGACTTGTTTTCTTCTCTTTCTTTCATTAGATATTTAATAACACTGATCAATTTTTCTCTGTAATCAACTTCTTATTCATCATACTCTTCCTCTTATGAAACTGTCTAACATGATGCTCATCTTTCTTCTTGTTCTGTATCTGCATCTTCTTTGGCATTTTCTGAATCTGCGATGGGTGAAGAATATATGTCATGTAACTCATCCCAAAGTTCTTTGGCTGATGAACATTTACCAACTTTTTCTCTTAGCAGTTTAGGTAATCCTTCCCAGATTAAATCCATTGCTATTTTGTTATTCTTCTTCAATTCCTTCTTAGCTGCAGTCTTTGCCCTTTTTGAACTATCATATCCTGTAACAACTGATATCCAAATATAATGTCCCTGTGCCTGTAAAACTACTTTCGTCCTTCTGCTCCACATATCATACTTAAAACAATTCTGACCATTAAACATTGGTACTCCATTCTCACAATAATCTAGATCTCCTTCTAGTGGTTAAACTGTTTCTTGAAGGAACCTCGCTCTGATACAAATTATTGGATTACTGAGAGGGGGGGTGAATCAATAATAGAAACATTTAATCCTTTTTAACCATATAATCCAAGTGTTATGTAAATGTAGCATTATCATCCAATAACCGCAGAGTAAATAAGCAATGAACAAATGAACAATAATACACATACACAGTACACTGGTGTTTTATGTGGAAACCCAAAGCGAGAGAAAACCACATAATGAATTGTCTTATATGTCTTGAAGAATTACATTCATTGAAAGAACCGACATCCTTTGTTTTCCATCTGAAACTAGAAGGAGGCTCCAACCCCCTAGCTTCTCAGGCTACAACCTGAGAGAAGCTCCAACTCCCCGATTCTCTGGATACAACCAGAAGGAGGCTAGAACCCCCTATGTTCTCCAACTACAACTAGAAGGTGGCTACAACCACCTGTCCTTGCCCCATCCAACTACCCTAAAGTAGAAGTAGAATTATGGAACCACTGTCACACTATCACTGTGAGATATACTATTGTAAACCTATACAAATCAACCTCTACCAATTGTTAGGGTCCTATAATCATAGGTAACTCGATTCTTCGACTGTTGATTTGGCGTTTCTAATGTGATGACGAAGTATAGCTTGGTTGATCCCATTTCTCCCCTCCATTCATTTCGCCCGATCCTCCATCACCTTGTTGCATCCTTCATCCATGCTGCGCCCTCACTCCCTTGTCCTTTTGTCCAGTTGACTACATCCCGCTCGCCACCCATCCATGCATAAACCAAACTTAGGGTAAAAAGAATAATAGATTAATAAGATTAGCAATAAAATTAGTGTAGTTAGAATAGGTTAGACTTGTTAATAGTAAATTTATCATTAATTAATTAATTAATGATTAATAGTTAAATTAGTTTTTAGTAATTAGGTTAGTTTGTTAATCAAAAAATAAAAAATAAAAATAAAAACAATGTAATAACATTAATAATAAAAGAAAACTTAAAAATTAAAAAACATACAAAAACATACACTAAAACAAAACATATATTAAAAAATCAATGAATAAATAAATAAATAAACAAAAAAAAAACATAAAATAAAAACCCGAAATACAACCTATCCTAAGTTTCTACCCACCCGAACTTTCATGCATACTCACCCAACATAAAAACAATAAATATATATATATTAAAAAACAAAAAAGTAATAGAAAAGAAAAAACTTAATAAATAAAACAAAAACAAATAAAATAAAAACATAGTGTGCACCTTTTACACATATCCCAAAATAAATAAATCAACGCTCATAAAAAATTCCAGACCCCTCCGTGCTTTTCGAACTTTAACGGAGGGGGGTGTTCTGGAATAGTGGTATTGGGAGGGACACTTGTCACCTCCAGGTGATTTCAGACCCCCCCCTCCAAATACCACTTACCACCTCAGGGGGGGTCCGGAATTACCACTTTTCCCCAAAAAACCATTTTCCCCCAATTTTTCAAAACTGCCATTTTTTTTGTCTGTTTGACACCTTGTCTTGAGAAGAGGATTTTGGGAAAACGAAGACGAAATTTTAAAAACCGAAAGAGGTTTTTGTTCATCATGGGCTGAAGAACACAAAAATCTCTCAGTTTTTTTTATAGGTTCTATAAGAAGGGAGAATCAAGTCCATATTCAAGGACCATTTTTTCAGTTTTTTGTTTTCCTGTTGCAGTCCTGATTTTGCGGGAGGTGTTTCAGTGAGCTGGAGGCGAATTTGGAAAAACTGAAGGAGATTTTTGTCCAGCACTTTCCCATCTACAATAAGATATTTCATTTTTTTTCCCAGGTGTCAGTATTAAAGATAATCATATGTCTATTCGGACCCCTTTTTTGCATAAATTCGGCCCGTCTTTCATGGCGGACAGTTCCATATTTTTGGGGATTTCTTACTATTTCTGGCCGAGGTAGTTGAATTAGACCTAGGGAATTTGAGGAGAGTCTTGTTTATATATTGTATGGAATAAAATGTGCAGGGGTTGATCATTACGCCTAGAAAGACTATTCTCTGTGGTATTTTTCTGATTCACTTGGAATACAAAGGGACTTTTTCACAGGATTCCCGTATGTCGACGATTGGTGAAGTTTTGTTTCTTTGTTGAATGCGATTCTAATCAGTCTTCATTATGTTTCTCTATTTATAATTTTCAAAAGGAGATTTAATGCAAAATTTATCCCTGATACTCTTTGCAGTGCTTTTGAGAATCTTAATGTTTTCCTCTGATACTACAATGAATAAATTCTTGAATGCTTTTTTTTTGTAGTTGATTATCTCGTCTGTTCCTTCTCTACATCATTTTATTTCTAAAGGATCCAACTTCTGCATTACCTTTCCATGTGGAAATACCTTATAGACCTGTGTTTAATTTCAAACTTTTGACAGACCCCATAGCCCAATGGTCTTCTTTTGTTGTCTCAACCAGAAAACTCCAATAACATATCCTATTCTGCATAGCTAGCCTAATATCCTCTTCCAACAAAGTTATATCAGACAGAGAGATCCCTCTCTGAGTCTTGGAGGGATATATCCAAGACTTGAAGTGGTTTTGATGTTACCTCTGTGACCGCCTCCACAACCTTGGGAAAATTACAGAGTGCTAACAGAATGATGACCATACTGGGGAACTTTCTCTAGTAGTACAATTCAAAGTTCCAGATCTGATCACTGATGGTGGATAGTGACTAGACACAAGAAGGTCGAGATCATTTACCTGACGACTCCAAATTATCTCTAGACAGTGCCAACTCAAAGAATCCACTGGAGGAAGAACCTAAAGCATGGCCAAGTAGCCTAGAAAGACCAGGTACTCAAGCTCAAATTGCATTCAAGACATCTTTGGTTTTATATGTAATTATGTTCTATCGTATTCTAAGCCTGATCAAAAATATATTGCTGAAGTTTATATTGATCATCTGCAAATTGATGAGCCTCAAGAGATCAGATCCTCAATTGTAGATTATGTACATACTCATACACCTGTGCACATCCCAGATGCACCTGTAGAAGTCCTAGTGAGACATAAGCCTCCTGCTTTATCTCCTACTCTTGCTAAAGCTCCATATGGTTGTAAGACTCTTGCTTCACCTCCTGTACCTGAAAAAATACTAGATCGATACAAGACTCTAGATTTGCCTCCTATTCTCCATGACCTCCCTGCAAATTACACCAATAATCTGCCCAGGTTTGATGGAGAGAATGCCAATATTACTGCTGAAAAACACATCCAGAGGTTTGGATATTTTCTTGACCTTTATGAGGTTGAAGATGACGATGTCTATATCAGGATGTTTGCATTGTCTTTGCAAGGAAAAGTTAAAAATTGGTTTAAAAAACTCCCAGCTGCAAGCATCAGAAATTTTCATCAGTTCATGCAAGTTTTCTTAGATAGGTGGGTGATCATGAGAAATGTCTTTCTCATCCTAGAAGAATATGACCATTTCAAAAGGCAGCTAGGGGAAACAGTACAATGGTTTTTAGCAAGGTTCAATAAGGTATATCATGCAATGCCTGTTGATATAAGGCCACCCATAGGATCAACCCACTTTCATTTCCCAGATGTCTTCAATCTTGAGATGGCATTCCAATTAAGAGAAAGGAACACTGCAACTCTCGAAGAAATGTAGAACATTGCAGTTGATGTGGAAGCTAACTTGCTGAACAAAAAATCAAAGTTAAAGGCAGAAGAGAAAGATAGAACATAAAATGAACAGATGACATCTTCAGAAGTAAAAATAGATGTTCTAGCCAATACTGTAAAAGAGATGATGCTGAAGATCAACATAAGAGAAAAACTTGATGTTCAAAGATATCATGTTCCATTGACTTCAGATAAAGAAAGGGTCACTGTTCCCAAACATTTTGCAGCTCACCCTTGGTACCATGGTTTGGATAATGATTCTTTCATGTAGTCCATTCACCATACAGTCCAATATGAAGTTCAAAATCAGAGGGTGGTGGAAAATTCTCCTGACATGATATGCATGTTCAATGGCATTTCATCCATGGATGATTTACCAAAGTGTGATCAATATGACGATGATCATGAGGCTGAAATAGATGTTAACTGTTCAAAGCAACCAACAACATGTCATTGGAAGGAATAAGATCAATTACAACTATGATATGACAATCAACCTCTGCTCAACAATCATGACAACGATGAGGAAAATGCAAAAAATTTCAGAGTAAGGGAAAAATCTTTGCCCTTATGTTTTTCTTCTTTTCAATTTTTCAGAGGAAATTGTAAGAAAGTTGTCAATAGTAGAGAGGGAGAATGTTTTGATCAAATAGGTGAAGATTCCAGTGCTGATACGGAGGTTGTTCTAAACCCAAAATTGCATCCCTTTACCTTCTTTGATTTTCAAATTCCAGATGAGTGCTTAAAGCCTGGGACAAATTATGAGTTAATCCAAAATAACTCTCTACCATTATGCTTTAATTCATTTCAAATTTTGAAGGAGACTCTTGAACAAGTGTTGAAGGATAAATACATAAAAAGTCAAGAAATTTCATTTGAATCAATGCAACAGTCTTGTCAGTCTTTTCAGGATCCAATAGCTGATCGGTTGGATGACCTGTGGGGTCAAAATCGTTCTTCATTCACCAGTCATGAGCTGAAAAGATGTTATGATATTGACATGATCAGGCAGTTAGTTACAGGGGTGTTTTCAACACTAGCATCATTTCAGAACCCATCAGAAAAGTTGCAGTCATGTCTGTAAGTGCATGAGGATGCAAATAACATAACTACAACATCAAATCATGAAGTTGAATTGGTTAAATGTGAATATCTAGTAATAGGTCAAGTTTATCTTGATCCAGTGGCTATTTATATGGAGAAATTGTTCATCACAAAGCCACAATGCATTCCCAGTATTTCTGTTATATGTCATGTTTATCAAGCCCCTTGTGATGAATATCAAGATGGGAAGCATTTCATGATGCCTATGCAAGTTATATTTCTGATATTGTTTGAAAAGATTGAAAGAGCAGAGTTGTTAGAGAAGTTGCTTGACTGGCTACATTGGCATTATTGTATCATTTAGAACGACAAAATTATCAGTAGCATAGGGTAGGTAGGAAAAAATGAATAAGCTTAGCATTCCGAGCATCTTTTTTTCAGCAGTGTTTATTTTAATTTGGTTTCAGTTGCAAGATCAAAACAGGTACAGGTTGCAGAATAAGATTTTGGGATCAGCCCAATGGATAAAACACCGGTCTGCATGTTCAGAGGTCTGATATTCTTGACACCTCCTGAAAGAGATCTCATCCCTAGGTGGAGCCTATTTTAGGGTCCTATAATCATAGGTAACTTGATTCTTCAACTGTTGATTTGGCGTTTCTCTTGTGATGACGAAGTCTGGCTCGGTTGATCCCATTTCTCCCCTCCATTCATTTCACCTGATCATCCATCACCTTGTTGCATCCTTCATCCACGTTGCGCCCTCACTCCCTTGTCCTTTTTTCCAGTGGACTACATCCCGCTCGCCACCCATCCATGCATAAACCAAACTTAGGCTAAAAAGAATAATAGATTAATAAGATTAGCAATAAAATTAGTTTAGTTAGAATAGGTTAGACTTGTTAATAACAAATTTATCATTAATTAATTAATTAATGATTAATAATTAAATTAGTTGTTAGTAATTAGGTTAGTTTGTTAATAAAAAAAAAATAAAAAAATAAAAACAATGTAATAACATTAATAATAAAACAAAACTTAAAAATTAAAAAAAATATAAAAACATACACTGAAACAAAACGTATATTAAAACATTAATGAATAAATAAATAAATAAACAAAAAAAACATAATATAAAAACCCAAAATACAACCTATCCTAAGTTTCTACCCACCCCAACTTTCATGCATACTCACCCACATAAAAACAATAAATATATATATTAGAAAACAAAAAAGTAATAAAAAAGACAAAATATAATAAATAAAATAAAAACATAGTGCGCACCTTTTACACATATCCCAAAATAAATAAATCAACACTCATAAAAAATTCCGGACCCCCCCGTGCTTTTCAAACTTTAATGGAGGGGGGGGGGGAGGGGTCTCAGAATAGTGGTATTGGGAGGGACACTTGTCACCTCCAGTTGATTCCCCCAATTTTCAAAACCATCATTTTTTTTGTCTGTTTGACACCTCATCTTGAGAAGCGGATGCTGGTCAAATGAAGATGAAATTTTAAAAACTAAAAGAGGTTTTTGTTCATTACAGGTTGAAGAACAAAAAATCTCTCAGTTTTTGCATAGGCACCATGAGAATGGAGAATCAAATCCATATTCAAGGACCATTTTTTCAGTTTTTCATTTTCCTGTTGCAGTCCGGATTTTGCGGGAGGTGTTTCGGTGAGCGGGAGGAGAATTTGGAAAAACCGAAGGAGGGTTTTGTCTAAAAATTTGCCATATACAATAAACTCTTTCATTGTTTCCCCAGGTGTCATAATTAAATATAAACAGATGTCTGTTTGGACCCATTGTTTGCAGAAATTCGACCCGTCTTTCATGGCGGACAGTTCCATATTTTTGGGGATTTCTTGTTATTTTTGGCCAAGGTGGTTGAATTCGACCTTGAGAACCTGATGAGAGTCTTTTTTATATATTGTATGGAATAAAATGTGCAAGGGTTGATCATTACACCCATAAAGGCTATTCTCTGTGGTATTTTTCTGATTCACCAGGAATACAAAGGGACTTTTTCACAGGATTCTTGTATGTCGAAGATTGGTGAAGTTTTATTTCTTTGTTGAATATGATTCTAATCAGTCTTCATTCTATTTCTCTATTTCTAATTTTCAAAAGGATATTTAACACAGAAGTTATCCCTGATACTCTGTGCAGTGATTTTGAGAATCTTAATGTTTTCCTCTGATACTACAATGAAGAAATTATTGAATGCTTTTTTGTTGTAGTTGATTATCTCATATGTTCCTTCTCTACATCATTTTATTTCTAAGGGATCCAATGTTTGCATTACCTTGCCTTGTGGAAATACCTTATAGACCTGTGTTTAATTTCAAACTTGTCACAGACCCCATAGCCCAATGGTATTCTTTTGCTGTCTCAACCAGAAAACTCTAAGAAAATATCCTATTCTACATAGCTAGCCTAATATCCTCTTCCAACAAAGTTATATCAGACAGAGAGATCCCTCTCTGAGTCTTGGAGTGTTATATCCAAGAATCGAAGTGGTTTTGATGTTGCCTCTGTGCCTTCCTCCACATCCTTGGGCAAATTACAAAGTGATGACACCAATAACCTGAACCATGCATCAACCTGTACCTCAACTTGTAATCAACCTGTACCATAAACAAGTTCATCAACCATGCACCAGCCTATAATCATCTTGTGCCATAAACAAGTTCATCAACCATGCACCAAACTGTACCTCAACCTGTACCATGAACAAGTGCATCAACCATGCACCAAAATTGTACAAATAACCTATCACAACAACCTGTCACAAAAGCTTGTCCAAACAACCTATCACAACAACTTGTCTCATCAATTATATTAACCAAATCATAACTACTCACCAAGATCAATCACGAAGACAACTCTCAAAGATGTACATCAACCAAGTATAACACAAAAACTCATAATCATCACCAAGATCAATATGTGCTTCTAATAATACAAGTATGCTACAATATCCATAAACCATGTGTCAAAAATACTAATAACAAGTGCCTCCAACCATGTACCAAGTATGTACCAATCATGTATCAACTACTCATCAACTATGACTCATCAATATGTACCAACATCATCAACTATACACCTCATGTATGTGCCAATTGATCAACTACTTGTCTCAACCATGTACCTGACATGTACCTCAACCAAAATTCTTCATCAATTTCATCATCCAAATTTGATTTGTAAATATGTAATAGAATTGGTGTATATGATCACATTCTTGCAAACCTTACTTAACTTTAACAACAAGATACTACCATTTTCATCAAGCTTTTCTTTAGTCTCACATGACTAGTTTTGGATTAGTCAAAAACCCTAACTTGAAATAATAAAAAAAATTGTACCTATAAGGAATAAAGATCTGAAACTGATGAAAAATTTTCTTCAGTGTGTTTTATGCAATTCCTCCAGGTTTCACTACTTGGAACCTCTCAGAAAAATAATTATAGCAAAAATGACATACCTTGTTGAATTCTGGCTTATTCTAGAGAGTGACCTTAGAGAGCGTGCTCGCACAGAATATTTATTGAATCAATATAAAACTGTTACAAAGAATAATAAATAATATACTCTAACCAACACATTTTTTCTTACTCAATTTTTATCTATTATGAATAAGTTATGACATTTTTACCCGAAACACCTATTTTAGACTAGTTTCAGGACTAGCCACAAACGCTATTTTCCACAGAGTGTAACTCCAAAAATACAATGACCCACAAGTTGAATTTTTTACCATATATACTTGGATATGTTTCCTCAATGGAATAAAAATTTCATGTTCTGACTCATTCTAAAAAAAAAGTTAATGCGAAAATGGTGAGATGAGCTGTAAATAACATACCTTAGAAAGCATCATCAAAGGAATTTATCCTTCCTTGAATTCCGGCCTTATTTTCTTCACCTTTCCTCAGAAATTCGGCTTAGATATTATTTTTTTACCTCAGAAACCTATATATATTCAATATGCTCAAGTATGTATAAAATGAGAGAGCCTTGCCTCTTATTTATACTCTCCAAGTAGTTTCCTTAAAAACATCTTCTAGGTCACTTTGTCCACTTTCCTTATTTTAGGGTTAACCCACTTCTAATTTATCC